>WOVY01000195.1:0-309015 GCA_013436015.1 Rhipicephalus annulatus
ATACTGTTGCACAAGTTTTCTTTTATTTGGTGTACTTAAATTTTAAAACATTAGTAAACTTTTAAACAAACATATACAGTTTTGCAAATCATGACTGTTGAATCGAACACAACAAAAAAATTTGGAGTGTTAAATCACTTAATATTTCTAGAGATCGAATCACACTTGTCTAAAACACCCAGCCGACCGCTCCAGTTGCTGTTTTCTGCAGAAATATGTTAATGCCGACGCCGTATGAATATCTAACATGGCATACGGCGTGCTAGGCCTTTGTGCGATAATTTAAGCGTGAACAGAAGCATGTAGCTAAGGTGACGTAGAAGCCGTCACTAACAAGAGCCATGCGCTCCGCTGCTCTGGACAAGTGTGATTCCACCTGTACAGCTGCAGTGTTGGCATTTTTTGGTGCATGAAATTCTCCATGTTCACTTTACATCTGGTCTATTATATAAAAACATGGAAATAAAAAGAATAACAAATAAAACCTTCTAGGTCTGAGTGAGAATAGAAGCCAAGCTGCTTGTGTGGCAAGCAGGCATTCTACCACAAAGCCACGTGCCTGCTCAAAAATAATTTTCATGCTTTACAAAACACGCGTCTAGTATACATGCTTCACAATACAATATGTAATATCGCAGTATTTCATGGTACAAATGTACATTGCCACTGGCCATCAGAACATGTGATTATCATAATGACTTCGTTGTTTAAAGCAGCCACGAAAAACAAAAGGCACAAATGCTACTGGAGTATTCTCTTAGGACCACGTACTGGGTGCATATCAAGTTTAAAAACATTTCATGCACATAGCTGCTCGTGGTTTTAAAGCATACTACACAGTACCTGTATTGCGTTGTCTATCCTGTGTCCCATCTCTGCGCTCTTCAAAGTAACTATGTGTACGTATCAACAAGCTCGCTAGCCACCATTAGAAATCCATTACGCAGACTGCAACTATATGCGAAACCCTTACTAGCCACAAGCCACTTTAAACATTGATTACGTAGTAATAATCTGGAGTATAAACTTTTCAAGTAATGTTACCCTGCAAAAAGTATGCACTAGGTGGTTGGAGTATGCACTAGGGATAGGATATCACTGTTGTGTTCTGCTCAAACCTTGAGGGTCCCCTAATTTTTTTCACCAAACAATTGTAAGATTCATAGATAGTAATGTTCTGACAAGCATGGGTATTGTAAATAATCACCCTTTCGGCCTATACTGGAAGAGTGGAGGGGGTGTTGTTAGGAGTGAATTTACAGGCTGTTAAGAGTGTATGGAAAATTTGACAGATTGTTGTGTAAGTATGCAAGCATTAGGGCATGTCAGTTCATATTAAATACCTGAAAAAGATCACAGGCAGGAGTCCTGATAGGACGCTTGAAAGCATTTCATCCTAGGAAAGAAGTGATGTGTCATTGACACATCTGTTGAAACTTGGAAGGTCAGAAAAGTATTTCAAGAGTAGGTATGTGACGTTTCTTGACAATACATGACTGTGACATCGCACACTTCCATACTGCACATGTGTTTGTTTCCTAACATACTTGCCAGCAAAGCCACAACAGGGTGTTATCAATTTATATTTTTTCAAATTTAGTGATTTTTTCAGGTTTTTCACATAGATTAAAGCAAACTCCATGACCATGATGTCCTTCTTGGAAAATGTGCAGTGGAAAGAACAGTTTAGCAGTAAAAAATAAATAAGAGGCACTCATATAAACAAATGAACACATTTTACACACACACTCATAATGTTGTGAGTGTATGTGGTAAATATGAAAAAATGTGTGTATCTGGTCAAAACAAAACTTGTGACCCAGGCACTGAGAAAGTTGGCTGTTTGGTTTTCGGAACAACCAGAACACAACCACACAAATAAAATCAACTGCAGCTGCAAGTTTGAAGGAGCCTGCGAAAGTCCAACAGTGCAGCCAATTCTGCTAGAAAACGTAAAGGTGGCGCTATCTCGTGGCATTCGTATAAAACAAGGATGCAACAGCCTGGCCAGTTGGCTTACTGGAGCACATTCTAGTTCATTATAATGGCTATAGCCTGCAGGCCATTTAGAATTGGATTAGATTATTTTGATCTAGACTGCTGTATTTAATAATGATTCACATCCCCGTCACATTTGTACATGTCTAAAATATACTTTTCAGCAAAAAGGAGTACTTACGTATTTTATGCGACCTTGTCTTGACATCAACTAACAATAATATCGCAACAACGAAACTGTACAGCAAAATTTACTTTATCCTTTCTTTCACTCTCTTTTTTTTTTACACAATGCACACATGCTTGTTGGTGTTTTATTTCTCTGGGTTCTGACACGTGGAGCACAATGAAAGTACTCAGACACCTGCAATAAAAGCTGCGGTAGCGTTTGAAGCGCTGATGTTTGAATATGGGGTGGAAAAAAGGAATCTGTCAGACCGAAACTGCTTCCCCGATTCCATAGGTAAATAAAAGATGCAGAATCGTGAGTTAGGCAAATTGGTGAGTGTTCATCGTAGGATATTTTACAAAGGAACGGGTTAGAAGCAGTCAGAGAGGGTCACAGCGCTGATTTCACAACTGAAATTTATTTGGAAAAGGAAAGAACATATATAGAAAATATTGACTCATCAAAACTATGCACATGTACACATGTGTTACAACACAGAATGATTCATGTCTTCTCTAAGACCTTATGTTATTCATCTAGACGAGTGTTACATGAAATACTTATGCACTTGTTGTTAGACCTAATGAAAATGCTTCGGCTACTTCACACATGCGCTAATCAACATGTCAATATTTGATACTTGTTTTCTACAAGTGGGGCACACACAGGGCTGGGTAGTATCGCAATAGTATTTAAGAGATACTTTTGAGTGTCTGTATTGCTGTATCGAGGCACTTTTAAAAAATGTATTTGTATCTCAGTAGTGAAGTACTTTTACGGTGTATCGCATGTATCGCGATACTATCCAGGACACAGGTATCTTGTTACTTTTTTTTCGTAAATGAGCTGAGACGTGTTGACAATGGGGAAAAAAATTTCTGCTGTGACCTTGGCAGTCCACGGAAAGATATGCACCCACTATTTCTACATTTCTGCTGAGGGCGAAACTGACTCCTACCTTCTTGAAAGCGAGCTAGTTGCTTTGCTACCCGCATCCCATGATGTGTTTGAATGATGGCCTGCTTCAGCGTGACAACAAAGTTATACTGCTATATTGAATTCCAGCACAGATATTTTCATTGTGAGGAGTATTGTATACTGCACAATGGGCGCCATTTTTTAAATGTATTTCCTCATGCCAATTGAACGAGTAGTGTTTGTTTTTCTAGTTTTTTTTTACTTTTCTTTTGCAGTGCCCATTTGAAAAACTGGAGCTTATTGCGGAAGCCACAAACCACCCAAAGAGAATTTGGTGCCGTGTGCCATCTACGATACTTCTTTCTGCAGAGCATTTCTGAAAAACGCCAGCATGGCCAAACAGCGATTCGAAAGAGGTCTTTTTGAGTTACCTTTCGCATTCCTTGTTTTGTCCGTTCTTAATTCTTTCTGCCTTTTCTAAGATGATTCTAGAAAACACTAAACCTTCAACTGGAAGTTCGTTTGTATATGGTTCCAGCACTTCGCTTGAACTATGCTCCTTCTAGCATAACTAATAGTGTTGCTGTCGAGTTCCGGATTTCAGTGTACAATGCGTGTGACTGATGCTCTCATATGGCATAGTTTTTTATTGCAACTGATATCTGTAAATATGTGGTTATTAACAATTATGTGCAGTGTAAGCATCCTTTGTAATGCCTTAATGACACTCGGAGAATGGTGAAAATATAATAAATGAATTTCATTTGCAAGTTTCAATGTGCTGCACATTTTAAATATTATGCTGTACATAACAAATGTTTGTATGGAGTATAACTATCCCCGACATAGACAAAAGTATTTTAGTATATGTATTCTGGAATACTTTTTGTCTTTTTGCAAACGTATCTCTGAAATATCCTGTCACATGAATTACAAATTTATCTCAGTATCTGTATTTTATGCTTCCAACCACACATTTCGATATCTGCATTCCGGAATACTTTTTCAGGCATCTCTGCCCAGCCCTGAGCACACATCCACATGGCCTACAACGAGCTGCCAAATTAGACGTGATTTTAGCATCTGATGGCATTAGCCCACGCTCTCTTAAGCACACGTTTATGTAATGCCCCATTTCACCTAAATATTCGCAGCTGCAAGACAGTGGAATCCCATAAACCACGCCAGTAGCGCAAGGAGCATATCTGTGGACATGACTGGAGACACGTTTGTTCCCTTTCCCTGGCTGCTGACACAATGCTCTATCCACCAAAGTACACACATTATGCACTTTATTACACGCTGAGAATGACATGTTTATGCAATAACGAGCACCAACATTTTTCAAACCATGTGCTATCCTGTGTATGTATGGGATAACTGCCTGCCTCTTTTTCTTGGTAATTTCTAGTGCACTAGAATCACAATGATAAAACTTCTCGATCTTTGAAATAAGTTTTTTCAACAAGGAGCAAATCACGTCACTCGGAAAGCCAGAATTTGCAAGGCGAGCAACTTGTGCATCAAATGCATGCGCCATAAGGTGCTCGCGTAACTTTTGAAGAGCGGCACCCAGCAAAGTTGACACAATGGCTCCCTGTATAGGTTTTGAGTGGTATGGTATGGTTTTGAGTGGTTTTGAGTGGCCAGAATTGCCTTTATGACTCTAGGTTGGTATTGCTATATATGTGATCTTTTACGAAAGCCTGTTTTAAATCGAGAAAACTGTAGCTCATCAATTTTTTGAAACTCCAAAGTGAAACGCTGACATTTCGTTTTCCTTAACATCTTTCTTTATATCAACAACCAGTAAAGAGCAATTGTTAATGTTCAGTAGAAATAAGAAGTCATGGACATATCAAACAGCGTGTGATGATAACCAATTCAAATGCTTTTGCAGCTGCCCGTCTACATACCCAAGAAAAATATAACTAATTACAGGTATATTCATGATTCAATGCAGATACCAGATTTTTGGACAAAATTATTTCCCTTCCAAAACACAACGGCAGAATATAGGTGGCCTGCATGAGCTCTAAAAACGATGCAATAGAGATGCCACACTGGCACTGAAACAACAACTCATCATTATCTTCTCTCATGCACTGCTTTATACACTTCAAATCTTCACATTGGGGCAAACAATAATATAAATCTTTTACGTCTATACCGAATGCATTACGGCACAAAGAAGGTTGTTCACTTAGTGATAAGATGATAGACTCTGAGTTAGAAATTTTTAGCGGATCACAAGTCTTCAAACGCTCCGAATTTCTTTGAATATACTCTGAAACATTTATTTACCAAGTGTCTTTTTCTGAAACAACAGCTAGTGACAACATGAATCTTCACTGAAATAAAAACTGATAGTTTTTGCCTTTTTGCTTTTTCCACACTTGCCGCTACATGTGCCTGATTAAGCGTTAGTAACAGGGCATAAACTTATTCGTTCAGTCACCCGCTTTGTGCATCAACACTTTTTTTTATTAATATATACCCTAAAGGCCCATTCAGGCATTACGCAGGGGGTTTTAGTTATACAATAAATTTGCAAATCAGAACATTGCCATTATAAAATTAAAGTGGTAAACAATGTAAAATACAGTTCCATAGACAAAGATGCAAAAGGAAAAAAAAAATTGTGGCAGGAATGAAAACTCAATAAGAGAGACACAGCTATAGTGCAAAAAAAATATATATACAGAAAATTGCCATGAAAAAAATTGCCCCCTATCTGCATATTTGACCAAAAATGTCGTCGAAAGACTATTGTATTTCGCCTGAAAAGAGTGAATAGACAGAAATATTTATTTGATGTTTTGCACGAGAAAACTGGTGAATGGGATCCTGAAGGTGTTGCGTGAGACATGAGTGCCATCTGGCGGTAATTTCAGAAAACGAAAGGATGGCCTTTGTTATAGCGAGCACGCAGCACGCAGCATGCGTGCAATCTTGGAGGCCATACTTTGTAGATTTCAAGACAGGTAGCAGCACAGTATCGTCTTAAAAAAGCGTAGGAGACTCGCCTTTCCTTGCGAAGCGTCGCATTGTCAGCTGCAGCGCTTAGAATTACTTATTTATACCTTTTCTAGTATAAATAAACACAGTGCACAATATTGACGTGTTGATATTGTGCCTCAAATATGCTCAATATTTGCTTTTTATTGACAATCGTACAAGTATGAACGCAGAAACTTGAGCAATACTGGTGGATGCTGTGGATGTGGTCATACTTGAGCCTTTTTGCTGACAGACAGACCAAAATTTTTGCGTTGGAATATCCTAAGCAAGACTATCATCTTTAAGGAGAAAATATATTTACAATGAAAGAAGAGTAAAAATAAGCACATACATGCACTTACAAACTCACACAGATAGGTAAGTCATATGTCCAAGAATATATTGAATTGGTTTACAAAGGCGGCATGATCAATGAATCAAGCGATGTCGCTCGGCAGTGTGTTCCAGTGATGTGTGCTTCGAAGTAATGTGAGTGTTGATACATAATTGTGTGTACCAAAAAAGGCTGTATTTTGAATTGGTTGTCAATATGTTTCAAAATATTATGAGGTGTGTTTGTGCAAGCTTTACAAAGACAGATTTACTAGGATGAAATCTATGAAAATGCAACAACAGCAACGACAGTCTGCGTGTTTCAAGAAGGGGTAATGAAAGTGAGTGTGTAATATCTGTAGTGCTGCAGTTGCGAGAATACTGCTTGGTGATAAAACCTGCTGCTTCATTTTGTATTGATTCAAGTTAATCGATGAGATATGATTGATGTGGGTTCCAGATGATGGATGCATATTCTTTCTTTCAACGGACAAGTGTAGTGTACGCTAGCATTTTAAAGGTATAGTTCAGCAAGTAAAGGTTTCTTTTAATAAATCCAAGTGGTTTTGACACCTCACTAGTTATGATATCGATGCGCTTATTCTAAGGCAGGTCAGAAGATAAATGAATTCCAAGATATTTAAATAGGGATACTTTTTCAATGGGGAGAGCTTGAATTTCATATTGACTCATTTCTGTTTTATGTGCTCTTGTAAACGTCATGGTCTTCATTTTTGAAGTGTTGATTTGCCATGGTGACACAAAATGGGAGTTTATTAGGGTCCAACTATAATGACTCGTTAGCTTGGGTACTGTCAATTTTTCTATAAATGATGTAGTTGTATGTAAATAATTTGATAGTAGATGACAAACCATGTCCAATGTCGTTGATGTAAATGAGAAACAGAACTGTTCCCATGATTGATCCCTGGGGAACACCAGACTTTGCATGTGAAAGTGAAGATGCATGTCCATCCACATAAATTGATTGGCTGCAGTTGCTCAGAAAATGATTTATTCAGCTTTTTTCCAACCAGTGGCTACCTTATCATTATACATAGAGCCATCTAGAGTTGAAAAGAAGCCTTCCTTGTCAGCAACAAAAACATGCAACTTAGCTTCCAGATGCGTCTCAGACAGCCTGAACACCGTTGTGAGGAGTGACCAGGCTATGTACAACAAAGGCAAGCTGAAAAAGCCAGTAGGCTTTTTTTGTGAAGCTAAGTTGCGTGTTTTGGTTGCCTTCATGCTACCTTCATTTACGTACTCTTCTATGAATATAATGATAAAAAATACTCATGGATTTAATAACACCATCTCAAGGAAATGAAATGAGAAGAGAGTGTGCTACTCTTGAAATATCTGCAATAAGTGCATAGCGGAGGAGGTTTGCAGCTGCATCGCCAATAATAATAATAATAGCAATAATATTGATAAGAAGTATCACTACCAGGAAAAACAAGGGAAGCGCGGATAGAGAATGAAGACAACGTTGCCTCCACTGCGATCCCTCTGAGTGGGTACAAGCCATGGCGGTGGAGATCATCATCATACGGTGATCGCGGACTCAGGGCCCATTAAAAACCCCATTAATTTACCTTGCCTTGTGTAACAATATTATACAAGGCAAAACATAGCCCAGCTAACCTCTTGTGATGGCAGTTCTAACATAAGCACCAAACTAAAAGGCCTTCAAGCCAAGCCGAATTTGTGGCCACGACAAATATGCACAAATTTACCGATGTGAGAAATGCTATGCTTGGAAAGTCAGATATGATATGTAGAAGGAACATACATCAAAATGGTGCATGCACCAACATGGAAGCTAAGGAATGCTTTAGTCAATGGGAAGAATAAGCTGCCGAGCGAACTTTCTGTAGTCTTCTTTACACTGTAGTCTGCCACGAGTGTGACAACATGTTAGTCTACGAGACCTGTGATTTCAATGAAAGAGTTAAACAACACAACAGTTCAAAATGAAGTCACCAAATCATGGGTGGCCTTGGATGCCCTCGCTGAACATGCAAAATATACAGGCTTTCAAATTGACTGGTCAAGCAACCGTGTTCTGGTCGAAAAAAACAAGCTTGCATCATGCCAGCACCTGGAATCCCTGCACATTCACACAGCTGCACATATACTCAATAAGATTTATGGAACGCTGACCATATACTTTTGGTGCTTACATCACGCACCTAGTCATACTTAAATACGATGTACTTTCTTATGGCTGTCATTCAGAACAATATCAGGTGCCCAAACATCAGTAAACTTTGTGTTATTTTGGTCGGTGTATCCTTTTGTTTGTACACTAAGAAGAAACAGTTATGCATTGCCTTTTTTTTAGGCCTCTTCTAGCTGTTCACTGTAGCTGCAGTTGAAAGAGTGACTTTTATAGTATTGATCAAGGGTAATGCTTATTTTTGTGATGGTGGCACAGACTGCCGCCAGTTTTCATAAATTAGCCAGGTTTTACCAAAGTTCCTACAGTTTTCAAGCAAGGCCCCAATTCCCCGACTTTCCCACGTTGGTAGACACCCTGCACAAACAAAGATAGATGGCAGTTAACTCGCGTCCTGTTCCCTGTCTTATGCAAGTGTCATTCTGCACTTTATTACCTTAGAAGTACTTGCTGCTAGGCAGGTTGGTATAACATTATTAGGGAAAATTCTAGATGATGCGAATGTGTGGTGCAGTGTAAATATTTTCTGTAGTTCAGCTGCGACCGATGCTCTTTTTCTGTGCTTTTTCATTTTTCCAGTGGTGCTTAGGCGTCTATAATTTTCCCCCTTAGCTTAATTAGCTCCCTGAAGCTATGCATCATCTTGCCCATTAACAACCATTGTTAAACTATTGTATGTGGCATTGTTGATGCAAAATGACCTTAGAGTATATGCTAAAGCTCCTGCAGGATCACCGGCTGAATGTGACAACCAGTTCACCATTTATAGGACCCGAAGTATTGACATTTTCAATATATCTGTTCGCACAGTGCTTCATTGGAGTCATGCAAGCTTAAAATATGGTGCTCCCACAGAGAAATTTTTCTTCCTGAGCTGTGACCAACGGGAAAACTATGTAGACAATAATGAAAAGAGATCACAACTAGGCTTAGCTGTGTGATGTCTGCCTCAATAAAAATGTAATAAATTAATGCAAGTGTGCTTGTATCACCATGGTGTTGCCAGTTTATTACTACATTTGATATGAATCTCTGCTCGCTTCACCATGGTGTTCCTAAGGGCGTACACAGTCTTACCTCTGAGACAGCATTGCCAGAACTAATTTCACTGTCACAATCTTGAACAGGTGTGCAACAAGCATTCGCCAGTGCAGAGAACACAAGAGAAGTGGTCACTGCTTGCATGTACAAGGTCGTATACACGCACACCGGACTATGATTTTGCAGTGTCTTACATTTTGAGAGGAGTATACATCGTGATGGCGGGAGCCATCTCTGTGGTCACCAGCTAGACTGTCACAATGTGCATATTGTTGCTTCAGACAACTGTTTAGGACAAAAAAAGGGCACCGTAGAAAAAAATATTTTTAGGGTAATGTAAAGGCTTGTGGTGAGGAGACTCTCAAAAGGTATATGGTGTGTCATCTTTCAATAGAGAAGCAACATTTATACCTAATTTATGTTAGTAGGAGTCTCCTAAACATTGGCCATACAAGCTTGTGGCTAGAGAAGGATGATGTCCAGAACATGTCCTCCTGAAATGTTAACCTGCACCGTCCTCCCTTGCCCTTCTTGGTGCACTGGAATTTTTGCCCTATAGGTACTAGTTCCTTCAGTGGGTACTCTTGAAGGGCTTCTGAATATGCTCACTTTTACCACCTGCTTTACCCAAGGGCAAATCCTACTGTTGGAACTTGTTTGCTTGGCAGAAATTTTTAACAGGAAAGAAGCTTCACTCGTTACACAAATAAAGCTACAGCATTGCAAGATTACTATGATGTTAATTACACAGACCTCCCACATACAACTAACTAAAATCTCACCACTTATCTCTATGGTGAGCCTGATTATGCCTTAAGACAGCATGTAAGTTTCTTGATCCTGTACTTTTTAATCAGTACATGAACCTTGAAAAAACAAGATCGTCACGTGCAGTCCGTAAAACCAGTGCTTATGAACTGCAATGATGCCATCGGAAGCATCAGCAAAAGTAAATTCACCCTGCTGGAAAGCAAATTGTGCGTGAAGCCTGTAAATGTACTGTTAACAAAGTCTTCTCGACAACTTCATTACTTCTAGTTCTGCAATTTTCATAATCCTGTCTCTTCATACCTTGCTGTCAACCCAAAAATTATTGACCTATGAGGTGTTACTCATATGACCATTCTCATTTAACATACCTGCAAGCCTCAGAGCTAAGATAATAAAATTGAAGACTTTAATAAATTAATGCTCTCTGCTACTCACCCCTTCAAAAAAAATTTTTAGCATCCCCTTCAGACCTGTTTTTTTAAAGACTCAACAGGCACAGTGACGTGACTCATGAAAGGCATATCCGGAGCTTGTGGTGCAACTAAAATCTTTTTGGAGCAGCATAAAAGCTGCCTGAAGCTTTTAAGCTAGAGCTGTTGCACCACATGTTACAGGGAACTAGTTCATGAACATATGCATGCATGTTCACTTGGACTTCTGCTCAACATAAATGTAGGCTTTTTGCTTTTTTACAGACATCCCCAATTTATATAAATCTACCTAGCGCTTTCCGGGAATTCACATGGCATTTGTAAATGACTCTGGCTTTCAACGATAGTTTAGCTACAATATTGAATCATAGACTGGTAAGACTATTTATGCATTGTATTTAATTTCCAAAAAAAAAGAGTCTGATTATATTAATGCTTTTATGAGTACAACCTAATCGTTCAATCTGTGGAGAAGTGGTTGCTGTCATCGTTTATGTACAGAATTGTTAGGTTCCTGATTAAAGAGCACTTCATAAAAAAAGGGTTTTGTAACTGGTTCTTACTGCCAATTATTTATTATGGCTCGACAAAATTTAGAGTTATGGGGGAGTAAGTAGCTACACTTGGCAAACTGTTTGACATGTACAGTCGTCGACGTCGAGAAGCCCAGCCGAGACATACCGGAATAGTGGAACACCATGCTTTCTAGGAGAAGTAAAAGTGATTGTACAGCATGCAGTACTGCTGATAAAATTTGCCCACTGTATGGACTTGAAACTTAACTACCTTGTGTGAAATATTTTGAAAGTAAACTGTAATATATAGGACCACAAATAAAAAAAATAACTAAGTGGTCTGTTCTATATGCAGGTACTAAATTACTGTATTTTAATACCGTAAAGCAAGACTGTTGGCCAAGCACAACTAGCTCATTATTACTTTTATTTGACAGTAACCACAACAGTTAGAAACTATTTGGCTGAAGTCACGTGGTAACTTTTGTAGTATAAGCGGGTTCAGATTGTTAACAAAGTTGGTGCCCAGCAACGTTTTCAACTACATTGTACGTTCATGTCCACTGTGATAACATCTTCAAATCGCAGGGGTAACGTATGGATTTCAAGCGTATGCCATATACTTGCACCCTGAGAGAACACAACAACGAAGAGTGCACGCATGCTTGACACAAATAATGAAATTTATGAAAAAGATGTAGCAGGTTTCGTCTCTTGGTGCAGATCCCTGCAGGCACTTACCTAATTCCCACCCCATTTTGCCAACAAGCAGCCCATGTAAAACGATCGAACATGCGCTATTATGTCGGGTCATAACCAGTTTCCTCTAACCACCTTGCACTTAGTTCTGGCACGACATACGTTTCAAAGATCTATTTCTTGCAAACTGTGTGAGTAATTGTAGACCATTCTTCAACAGTTATTTTTGTGCTTACTCGATAGGAAAACATGAGCTCCAAATTTTCTAAGTTTCTAAAACATGAATGGTAATTGAATTGTGAATGGTAATCTACACCCAGCCTTAGCATATATTTCCTTTATAATCGTTCTCATCTCTCTGCAACCTCTATGCTCCCCTCCATCCCTTCCCCAGTGCAGGGTAGCAAACCGGATGTGCTTCTGGTTAACCTCCCTGCCTTTCCTTGCATCTTTATCTCTCTCTCTCTCTCCTTTATAATCATTTTCAATTTGAGGCATGGCACAAATTTTGAAGTACGACTGAAGCCTCTCATATGCATGTTTCGTTTATTTGAAGGTGCCATTTAACAATCTTGAATTAATCCTGCAATGAACTAACATCTGAATGCCTTGCGAATTGCCTGCCACAAAATATATTTTACTAGGTAAATTGTTCTGTGCTTGTTACACACATATGATGACGATACTGACTGCCGCATCGTCACTGATGAGGCAGAGGATAGCGCGTGTACAGTTTAGGTGCACACACGAGGCCCAATGTCAGTGCTACATTTCCAATTTAAACACGAGCGCACGCAATATGTACGCTTTACCGCAATACACAGCGTGCACTTCACCGCAAGGCACGACCGCCTTGCGGCACTGTTTAATTTTAAGAAGACGCTCAAGGTGGCAATTTTGAGCGAATATTTATAGTGCTCCCAGCATATCTTCAACTTTATTTCTTTTTTTTTCTTTGTATACACCCACAAGAAAAGACATAGCTTAGAAAACCGATTATCGTATTCAGCGACAACATATTTAAGCCACTTGGAAAATAACGTCGTGTGAACGCCTGGTAATAGTCCATCGCTTCCAACTTGTGCATTTCGTATCTGTCCCACGCAGTTACGCAAGAAGAAGCTTCAATGAAAGTTTTGGCGCAAGCATACACTTCACCGAAGCGACACATCGATCCTTACGCTACACACGCACTTACCAGACATACACGTACGGCATACATCCACAAATAGCATAACACACGGTGTTCATGATCGGGCAAGTCGTTAACACATTGCTTATAGACAGTATTACAGAACGAGACCACGTATTCATGCGCAGAGGCGGTTCTCGCGAATGCATTAGGCTCCCGGCCAAGCAAAGACCACGGATAAATAACCACCGCACAGTAAAGATCCTCACAAGCTAGTGAGGAACCTTAGACCTTTCGTTCCCACCACCTAAACGTCCCCCAAAAAATGTGCAACACGGCGATTCTGTCGCCGTCTATTCATACGTTTTCAGCCAAGTCAAGCCGGTTTTAAGCGGCTATTGGGTGAACCGAACCGTTTTGCTATGGTGGCTAGAATTGGGAGGTGACGCCAGCGCCCGCATATTCGCCGAGCGCGCGCGATCCTCGTTTTGGATGGATGCTATGAGCGTCCCCTTTATAACGGGGTGGTGACAGGTATGCCACCAGGCTCGACAAAAAAAAATAACTTTTTTCTTTTTTGATGTTGGCCTAATGCCTCTACTTCGATAAATTCTATCTTAATGGAAAAAAAGGTAAATTTTCAGCTTAAGTTCTCTGCCATTTACGGCACACTGTCCATATTTTATTTTTCCAATATTTATTTTTGTCCTTTCTCTCTAATTTTCTGCCACCAATACTCCAACCGTCTCTTACTTATTTCAATCGCGGGTGTGTTCAGCTTTCCATTGTTGTCCCTAAAACCCAAGGCTTCCTGTAGGCTCGTGCCCAAACGTACACCTGGGTGGATATCTCCACATTCAATCAGAACATGCTCCGCCGTTTCCTTATCTTTCCCGCAGCATGTGCATTGTTCTTCTTCTTTACTGAATCTTGCTTTATAACTACGCGTTCTAAGGCAACCCGATCTCGCTTCAAACAGTAAAGCGCTTCCCCTTGAATTATCGTAAAATGCCTCCCTCCTTATTTCATTTTTGCCCTTTCGGTAGCTACTCAAAGCCGGTTTTTTCTCCATAGCTGCCATCCAGTAAATCCTCTCCGCCTCCCTGACTTTTCCCTTAACGCTCTTTGTTGACATATGGCTTACCATACCAGCCGTATATTTACTAGTGAGTCTTCTAGTTCTTTTTCTCCACTGTGTGTCCACGCTCTTCCTATACAAATACCGAAACACCTTCTCTGCCCATCTACTCTCCTTCATATTTCTTAGCCTTTCTTCGAACCTTATTTTGCTCTGCGCTTCCCTCGCCTCAAAACCTGCCCACCCCATATCGCCCTTTACAGCCTCGTTTGTCGTCTTCCCGTGAGCACCCAACGCGAGGCGTCCCACAGTCCTTTGATTTACATCCATTCCCGATTGCACCTCTGCCCTCATGCACACCACTGAGTTCCCAAAAGTAAGCCCTGGAACCATTACACCCTTCCACAGACCTCGAAGCACCTCATACCTATTGTATCCCCACAACGCTCTGTGCTTCATTATTGCCGCATTCCTCTTTCCTTTTGCTGCCGAGGCTTTTTCCTGTACCTCCATCTATCTATCACTCTCATTTACCCATACTCCAAGGTACTTGTATTCGCTTACCCTCGGTATTTCTTGGCCTTGTATGGACACCGTCTGATCACAGGGATCATTGAATACCATCAATCCACACTTCGTTACACTGAATCCTAGTCCAAGAGCTTCACCTTCCCTTCCGCATATATTCGCCAGCTGCTGTATATCATCTCGACTGTCCGCAAATAAGACGATATCGTCCGCATAAAATTTGCCTCGAAAATGTTCGTGCCACCCGGTGGCAGCAAACGCGGCCAAACGCAAGCCGCACGAAGTTCACACGCGCTCGCAGAGCCATAGCGTCTTGTCGCGTAAGTATTATTTAAGTCTTTTTATGATTTAAAATGTTCAATTAAACCTATACACTACATGTACATAGTGATCAGGACACTTTTTTTATTGTGTACAGTAATCTGGTATACGCAAAAAAGTGAAAAATACAAGGTTATTGTAACGACAGTGTCGACATCTTGTGACACTTCGTGCAACCGCAGTCATGAACATGTTAGCTTACGCGTAATGTTTTTGTGGTGAAAATGAATAAAAAGGTTACTCATTTGTAATATTGTCGCTGCGCAGTTTTTACACCAGATGTGCAATGCACAACGTTTCTGCAATAACAAAGTTGTGGTTGTCTGTTTCACTATGGCCGCGCTAGATGGCGCCACCTATTTAGCTGGTCGGGAGCTGGCATATGCCTTTTAGTTTCTATGTTCCAGGCCATTCAAGCTTCGGAAATCTGGCTGAAACCGTGCAATCGCTATAAGTGCTCACACTTTGGCTTATTTTAACTCGACGGCTAGAGTATCCGCAGTGCGGATACCATGTGTTCTTGCGAAGGTGGACCGTGCGGGCGCATGGCCCCATCACCCCAGCGGTCTTGCGACGCATCTGTTTGGGGTTTCGCGCATGCGCAATACCGCCGCCCCAACGCCCTGCGTACGCAAGCTGCTTGGGTACCCAGCACTAAAACTCCCTAGTATGAGAAAACATTTACCCCCGTATTCTAGAACGTCCCTTCACTCAACGCTTCACCTTCTTTTGAGAAAGCCGATGGGAGCGCCGTCTCTATGCACGGCAAGTTACTGCATATCAGCGATAATATGCTGTGATTCTTGAATAGCGCAGCGTCATTTTCAACCGAGTGGTGGTGCAGTGCTCAATTCTGTCACGTGAAGATATGAAGTCGAGTCGAAGAGCCTTTGTGAATACGGGGGTTAATATTCGAAGAGACGCCGTTCCTTTTACTGACTGGGATTGCATATATAAAGGTGCGATCAAGTAACACAGGTGCTAAAGCAGCGTATACTGCTGCCATGGTACGAGAAAAAAAGGCGGGCTGGCTTGCAACTTATACAGCTCCGCCGATTCGAGTCAACCTCTTTTCTTTGTATAATCATTAATATAATGCGGTGACCTGCATTTGACTTTCTTCTTTTTTTGATAAAGAAAGGTGTATAAAAATTTAGTTTCGTACTCGTGTCTTGTTTTCTTATGAATTGGACATTGTCACTGCAGCGTATTCCGTTACGTATTGGACATTAGGCCAACAGCGTATTTTGTTTTCTTTTCCACGCATGGTTGCTACTCCTTCTTTCTTTTTACAAGTGCCTAAATTATATGCAGGTTTCACATTCATATTTTTCGTCTTCTACCTTAGTTCTCACAGTTCAAGGTGCATATATATATATATATATATATATATATATATATAATATATATAGATATATAGATATATATATATATATATATATATATATATATATACATATACATATATATATATATATATATATATGCACGTGGTCTACAAGGTATGGCGCTAAAATGGACCGCAAAGCTCTCATCTGCCGAGGGTAGACATATATCAAACTCACAGCCAGTTTTTATGTTCTTATCAGTTAGTATGCAGTTATTACCCAGTTAGACACCAGGCGTCTTTTGTCATGGACTTTTACTCGTCACATCATTGGGACAATGGCTGAACAGCGACATTTCTTGCAGCCGCAGCGAGCGGGCTGTTATATATATATATATATATATATATATATATATATATATATATTCTGAAATTGATTGTAAAGCTCTATGCAAAACAGAATGGAAGTGTTTTGCAATTTAAACTAATAATAACAGTGGATAGATAAATCGAATAAAAAGTTGAAAAATAAAATGTAAAAAATTGTTTGCCTCATCTGATATGTACTCCATTTCTTCCCCTCATTACCGACCAGTCTGTTGCGCCCAATAACAAAACAGAGCGTGGCCTCATTTATGATTTTCGCATAACACTTTCTAGACAATATAAATCAAATCGCGAAGTGCGCAGCACCAGAAACGCAAGCGCACGCAAAATATGCATATATTGTCTCAGTGGCATTCTTTCAAGGAGATGCTCTCTGATCTTGTATCTGGATCGTTGAATGCCTAGAAAAAAAAAGAAAGAAAAAAAAACACAATGGTGGCTTTGTTTCGATCGCTTGCCGGAACCGGTATCTCAGACTCTGCCGTTAATGTATTTGTTCTGCATTGTTTCGCTCGTGACGCGTCAGCGTGGAGCGAAACAGCTTCCTTTCGCGGATTGAGACGCACGTCGATTTCTTGGCCGATCGCGTTTAAGAGGCAAAAAAGAAAAAAACACACACACAGAATTCCGCCGGAAGATGAGCACCCCTGCAAGTCCCGCGAGGGTTGTATAAGAGCGTTCGATCATCGGGTTGACGGCGCGTTTCTCGCTAAGCGGCGCACGCTGCTTCTCGCCTTCCTTCGTATATATCACTTCTCTGGCCATGCACGCGTGGGAACTTTGGCCGCTTCTTCCCACGGTGGTTTCTTCATGGACGCACAGCCGCTGGCCGCAGGGAGTCGCCCGAATCCTGCAGGCGCACTGCTGCCGTCCCCGGTCTTGTCTCATTGCTCGCGTCATTCTCGAAGTGGCTTTGAAAAGAGGAAAAATGAAGAAATAAGCGCAGTTCCGTTACTGCCTCTCTCAATGGAGGGCACCTCCACAGTTCTGCGCAGGAAAGGGGGAATGGGAATCAAAGAGACAGAAGAAAGGGGTAAGAGAAGGGTGGTGAAAATCTTCGATCACTCGCATCACGCACGCGCGCAAGAAACCAAACGCAGCACACGCAATCCACCGAAAGACCGGCGAGAAACCGGAGGTGCAGCGATGCGCCCGCGAATTTCTCCTGTTCTTCAATAGGGATGTTTTGGGTGTTCGTTGCTAATACCTCACTCTGCAGGTGTATTTTTGTAGGGGCGTATGCCGCACTTAAGCCGCACTTGGGTACACATAAATTCACGCCCCCAACGCGTATCATACAAACACTGACCACTTTTAATTTGACGCGTTTCATGCCCAATCTCGTAACAATACCTGGAGATAAATGGGCATTGTCTCATAAGGCGCACGAAGCTCTGAATGTGTTTCGATACATTCACACAATTAGGGGCTTAGCCCCTAATTGTGGTGTTGTGTTGCCCTTACGTAAGCAGGAGATCGCACGTTCTATTCTTGCCCATGCACAATAAATGACTATTCAGCTTGCCGAGCGCACACGGCAAGAAGACCAGAAAGGAAACGTACGAGGACACACGAAGTCGTTTGTGCGTCTATGTATTAATAATAGCGATATCTGGGTTTAACGTGCCAAAAACAGGATACAATTGTTGGTGTCACCTGCTATACACGGGACGCGTCCAACAGGCAAAAATAGTGTTTCACACTCGCCTCATTGGCAACAGGTGGCGCTGACGGGCGCTCCCGCGTTTAAATGCACGTATGTACCCTATAAAAAGTGGACGTAAGAATGACCGCTACCGTAGCTCTAGTCATAGAGTAACATAAAAATTAAGAGTGGCCAACCGGGCCAAAAGCGGTGGCGTTACGCAGCTTCACGCCGACCATATGATGGCAACTCATAACTCACTGTTTTTAATGAAACGCGCGTACTAGTTATCTACTACAGTTCCTTTTGTAGTGCATTGTACGTCTACGTATCTTTGCAGCTCAGTGGTAGCACGTCTATAGAGTAATATATGAAATGTCAAAAGAGGAAACCTCCATAGACTCCTGCGACTGATTTGGGTTTGTAGCGCTCCGAGTGGTCGTTGGGAACCTTTGCAGCCTCAGAGATAAGGTACCACAGAAAATGATGTCTCGAAGGCTATTTTCTGGCTATTAGGAGTATTATACAGCCTCCGAGACAATTTCTATGTGTGCGCTCGTCTCTGAGGCTACACTTTAATAACTTTTTTTTTTACCGCGTCATTTGCATGCATTGATTAGCTTCGTATAAGCTGCACCGCCAGAGCGACAAGCCCATGATGCCACTGTGTATCTATGCACACATTTTAAATAAAGCGTGAGCATCAATGGAGGATGGATAGATGGATGGATGTGAAACTTCAACTCCTGAGGTGCACGACTCGACGCGCCGCGAGCTGCTCCTACGTTGAGACAGTCAGGCTCAGCCCGACCGCCACATCATGGGCCCTCTGGATAGCCCACAGTTGATTTCCGACATCGGGGCTCTTGATAGTGAATAACCCCTTTTCTTTATTCGATTGGTCCGCGCCCCGCAACGAGGGGTAATGCCAGAGCATGTGGTCTATATGCTAGCGAATTTGTTGCAGTGCCTGCAAAAGCTATCAGGATAAACGTCGGGATAAATCTAATGCAATAAAGCCGGGCTGGGATATGAACGCGTCTACAGTAGCCTGATAGTCAAAGCCTGTGCTCGATTTAACTTCTTGTTAGAAAGAGGAAAGTCTCTCATGCCGAGATAAAAGTGCGGGGTAATTTCGTTATAAGTGGTCGGTTGATCTCTGTTCTCCACAACTGCGGGCCGGCTGGCGAGTTCTCCGTGGTTGCGGAAAGCGAGACCTCGCGCTTTGGAATGGGCCAGCGCGTTCAGGTTTGTGGGGCCTCCCCTGATGGATCCCATGTGAGCGTTGAACCATGTGAGCGTTGAACCACGCGAGAGTGGGGTGGTGATGCTTTTGCACTGTAGTATGTGGTGGGCTTTTTACACACGGCGCCAACGCCAAAGACACGGATGGCTGCCCTGGAGTCGCTCAATATATGTCCATGCTTGTCATCCAGGAGCGCCAACTGTTAATTTCAGGTGACATTCCTGGTAAGCACATACCCACTTTGTTAATGTTAGATGAACGTGGGCACGAAGAGAGGCTCATTGCACTGCAAGACGCGGAAATACAGCTGTCATGTCATGATTATAATTTACACACAAGAAGTAAACATATAGGCAACATTATAAGAAGACCCGTAGAATAGTAAAACTGCAATAAACACACACAACTACGCACACTGTGCACAACGCAGCACGGCAGTAGTTGCCCCAGCACTTGACTCCGGCATGAACTGTGAAAAGAAATGAAAAGTGTTGGCTACGTTTTCTTCTCCACCTTCGCCCTAATTTTCTCCAGCACACTTTACATCACTCTTTCGCGAAAAACAGTCACGAGCAGTTGCCACAGAACAAACAAAGCAATTTTAGGTGTCATGCAAGCTGTTAACAAGGTATGAGTGTTTACTCAAAGATTACGTCCTATAGCTTTAGCTAACATACATTTTTCTAGATTCACCACTTATCTCTTATTGCGCTAGTTAGAGCTTCAATTTGCGAACGCCACAGATAACGTTACTAAGCATAGCTGCACTTTTCACAAAATCTCACTCATGCAGTGAATTGGAATACATGTACACTGGAACAAAGAAGACATAACAACGCTAGCGGTGACTCACTTTCTTGAGATTGATATGATTGATTGATATGTGGGGTTTAACGTCCCAAAACCACCATATGATTATGAGAGACACCATAGTGGAGTGCTCCGAAAATTTCGACCATCTGGGGTTCTTTAACGTGCACCCAAATCTGAGCACATGGGCCTACAACATTTCCGCCTCCATCGGAAATGCAGCCGCCGCAGCCGAGATCACTTTCTTGAGCCAAGAAACAATTTTCTGACAAACGTGCTGCGAAGCATTCCAACCAGTTTTCTTTCGTGTGAAGCAATCCACGAAAATAATAAGCGAATCAAAGAGCACAAAAAAGCCCTCTTCGCCGAACAGCACAATGCCAGTAATGTTAGGTTGAGGCTTCAATGATAATGCAATACGCACTTAACAAAGTATTGATGGCGTTCGCACCTAGCAGCAGCCAAGCTGAGATGCAGACGAAACAAGCGAAGACCACGACGCACGCCGGGCACTTTATCACACATCTTTTATGGCGTCTCACTGTAAACCAAATTACACCCATATAGGTGTTTTATAGTGTCTATAACTCACACCCCTACACCCCACAAAATGGGTGTATCAAGCAGGACTACACCTATTACCGTGGGCGGATTTCCGAATTTACACCCTATGGCACAAACATTATTTGGGGTGTAAAAGCAAATGTACACCCAAGTGGCCTTAAGGGAGTGAGGGTGTAAAAGCGAATGTACACCCAAATAATCTTAAGGGCGTAAGGGTGTAATATTGCTGACACCCTAACACCCTTAAAAAACAAAAGTAGTGTAAGGGTGTAATTCTCCCAAACAGCAAAAAGGGTGTGGGGGTGTTCATGCTGAATAATGCCCCAACACCCATGCGAAAAATACCATGATTCGAGTGTTGCCCCCTTTCCAGTAGGCCCCTGTGGAAGCACGTGAAACCTTACCCTTTACTATTCATGTGCAGATGTCCTATTGTAGTGGCTCCTGCCACAGTGTGGTAATCCTGGCCCTAGCACAGCTTTTATGGTGCGTATATGAAGCACGGCATATAAGGCTCTCACATATAACATGTAATCCTAGCTGAATGCGAAGGCATCACTCAAAATGAGCTGTTACACATAACGGAACATTCACAAAGTCATGCCATAGTGCAAAATGAAATCAAGCTTTATTTTATTAGACACAGAGCACATACAGGCTTCAGAGACAAATTGTACCTTAACTAAAAGCCTTTTTCAATTGTGCAGAACAGAATGCCATTTGATACAAAAGACCGAAAATAAGACATCAATGGTACGGCATGGAGCTCTAACTATCGATGCATACATATCGAAGTACAACAGAAGAGCCTTTATTTGCACTTAAAAAAGAAGAACTAATTTTAACACGCTTCAATGCAGCACAAAAGCACAGTGCAGTGAAGCATACAAACAGCAAGAAGAGTAGTGCAATGCAGCATGCCTTATTCCTCCAATATACTGAAATAATATATCAATGCACACTACAATTGCCTCATTGATACGCCACAGTTTGCATGTGTTGTGGCATGCCTTATGCATACTATGCAAGGCTAGTGATATTCTAATGAATGTAATGACAAAACAGTCTTAAAATGGCATTTTCATTTCACAATAACCCTTGTGTGTTCAGACATTCATAATACTGGAGAAATAATAATACAGGAGTGAAAACAATAGGCAAAGTTACAATAGCTTAACTGTGTCACTAGATATTAACCATGCAGAATAATTGATTTAAAGATGTAAAATATCAAGCGCATCACATATGTCTCCCTGAAACAATGCAACATCAAAGAACATAAAATGGACACACAAAAGCAGGGTGAAAGAGTAACCACTTACAGCTAGCAGAGGTGGAGCAGCCAAGCTATCATCTGGAGCAATATTTTGGAGCATCATATCTTGCTTTTCCAGGGAGGAAATTTAAATTTAGAGCAGGTTTCAGGAAAAAACAAATGCAGCATTTTTGAGCCTGATATTCAATATTTACAGCATTGATTGATATGTGCAGTTTAGCGTCCGAAAACCCCCATATGGTTATGAGAAACGTCATAGTGGAGGGCTCCGGAAATTTCGACCACCTGGGGTTCTTTAACATGCACCCAAATCTGAGCACACGGGCCTACAGTGTTTCTGCCTCTATCGGAAGTGCAGCCACCGCAGCCGTGATTCAATCGCGCGACCTGGGGGTCAGCAGCCTAGTACCATAGCCCCTAGACCACCGCGGTGGGGCTCCAAATATACAGTAGTACAACAAATTAGACTGAATCACACAAAAGGAAAAATATATGTAGAACTTATTTGACATCCGCTAATTCATTCAAAATATACGAGAGCGCAGCTATTTCATTAAAAGCACTCTTGAACTGTCCCACAGTGCAAACAATGCTAACCTCCCTATTTACGAACGCTCCTCGACTCGAATCTCGTTCCTAGTTGAACAAGCTGAGCACAGCGCCACCGCTTGTGTAAAAATGATGCTGCGTTTCTAGAGAATCGCTGCAGATTATCACTGATATTGGGTGACTTACTCTGCCTAGAGACTGCGCTGGAATCAATTTTCTCAAGTCAAGGCAAAGCATTTAGTGAAGGGACGTTCTAAAATACATGGTAAAACTCACAGTAGTATTTGCCGAGCTTGTCAAATTGTTTGACAGGCGACCCAGAAATTCCAGATATTCGTAAAGGAGGAGCTCAAGGGGGTGGCGAAAAGAAAAAAGTCGCATACGATTTTCCTTATTGTCGATTAAGGCTGCAAAAACCTCATAAATCACTCTGAAAGACGGCCAGCTCTCATACTAGTACTCGTTATTGAATGGCATCTGCATGGCAGAGTAATATAGGGAAAAATATTTTGTGCCCTGTGACAGCGAGTATTAGTAGCCACTTCCAAATCATAAAACACTTTTCCGCACAGTGAAAGCATACTCTGGCAAAAGCGACTTAAAAAGCGTTATGGACGTCATAGAAAAGGGGGGAGAACTTTTTTTTAAACCGTTCTACTCTTTTCTTTTGCTGTGAGGTTAGAATATGGTCAATTTAAAGTTATAATTGCGGTTGGCACATCTGTATTAGATTAGATGATGATGAACCCGCCTCAATGGTTTAGTTGGCAAGGTACTTAGCTGCAGTTTTCATGCAGGCGAAAATGCTATAGGCCCATTTGCTTAGATTTGGGTGCACAAGAACCCCAGGCAGCCGAAATTTCTGGAACCCTCCCCTAAGGCATCTCATAATCAAATGGTGGCTTTAGGACATTAAACTGCACACATCAATCAATTGGATGGTGATGCACAAACTTACGTTGAATAATGGATTTTATGTTTCTTGATAAAATTAACAATACTGAGAAATAATTGAAGCTGGTTGGACATTTCATAATGGTTTTGTACAAAATTAGGAAATTGTATCCAATTGACACAATTGGTGTGGCTGCTGTTCTCTTGAGCATGAAAATAGAATACGAAAATAGCATGTAATATTGTGCTACAGACATTAAACATGTGCTGTAAATAGACATGAATGCCTGAATTGAATAGTCAATTTTGCGAGGAAACAACGACCACACAAAGAAAATAAATGGGCAGGATGGGTGCTCACTTGCACCTGTTTGTAGCATATATTCATAATATAGCATATATTCATACACACAACCATAAAAAGGTGGCGAGTCGGCATGAAGTACTGATGGAGTTCGTGCCCCTAACAAACTAGCAAAGTTGCGCCGGTGCATCGCTGGAAATCATCCTGAGCAGCTGAAAGGCTGTAAAAAGAAGCACACGTGGCCATTCACGAAGTCTGCCACTGAAGTGGTTTACAAAACACCCCTATCGTGCAGAAAGAGACATGTTAGCCAGACGACGAGGCGCTGCGTCAATGATCGAGCGAGGGAACATGCCCTTATGGCAAAGAATAACGACGGTGCCCGTTCAAGAGCGCATGTCACTTCATGTGGATTCACACCAAGAGCAATTTCGAAGGGCTTTCACAAAAGAAACGGGGTATCAATTGCGTTAGCAAAACTTCACTCATCTTGTATGAGCTGGAAGCACGGTATCTAGCGATCATGTGTCCTATAGCGTGATTAGGTAAGGGACGGCCCAAGTAGGTCGCACATGCGTTGAAGAAAAGTGGGTTTATATCAGCCTGTTTCCTCAAGAAATAAACAATTGCAAATGAGTGCCCATCCCGTTTATGTGTTTTCTTTGTGTGGTCATCATTTTGGCGCAAGATTGACTAATGTTTATTGCAAACATGCACCAACTATCCCAACAGTGAGTTCTACTAGATATGAACGGCACCGCTGCACATGTAAGCAACAACAGCACGTGCAGCCGCCTTAGAACTGTGAAAAAAAGCAGCGTTATACAGTGCCTCAGAGGAGGCACTTTCAATATATTTCTTGGTAAATAAAGGGCTTAATAAGCATAGGACCTTTTTCTGTGCTCATGACATGCTGTTAGGGTGATTTCATGCCAAACGCCGAGCCATTTTGGCGACCATCTCAAATGCATTAGGAAAATATTGTGCTGAATAACTGTATAGAAAGCAGTGAAACGGTAGGATATTTCGCAGAGAAAAAATGTTCAGTCACGTGGTTGCCTTCGGAACTTTCCGGAATCTCGTTTGGGTGTTTGTGAAAAAATTATTTTAAAAGTACGTTCTATAGCAAACTTGGCCTACATGTTGAGTAAAGGTTCTTGTGTAAGGTGTTTGAAGCTCAGTAATATTATTGCAATTATACTGGCACATTTGCTTCCAAGAATTAATCCAAAGTGTGTTATGTTTGCAATTTTTTTATTGCAATACTGCAGTTTGTATGAATATCTGAGTTGTGAATACTTACTCCATGCAAGGTATATTTTGAGAAAAAAAATATTTGAGATCTCTCAAGGTAGTAAACTTTATGAAAAAAATCATAAATTTTACAAAATCGTAATTTTTGTCCATATTGAGATGTGATTACGCCATGTGGTGGCTCAACTAAAAATTACCTTTAAACATAAATTGAAAGCAAATAAACAGTTCTTTTCATATACCAACATTACATTTTTTGTTTTAAGGAAGAAAATATTTTTTAGCATTCCCATTGGCGCCTATCTTCCCATTTGGTCATACGACAGCTGCCGCCTTGAAATTCCCTATTTTCATAAATGGGAAAGTTCAAAACTTATTTTCTTCCTTAAAACAAAAATATGTAATAAAAACAATTGGCATATGAAAATACCTTTTTTTTCCTTTCGATTTAGGTTTGAAGGTCATATTTATTTTGACCGCTCGACAGTGGAAATCGCTTCTCAATACAGACGAAAATAACGATTCTGCGAAATTCGTAATTTTTTGTCGTAATGTTTAGCAGCTAAGAAGTCTCATAATATCATTTCCTCAAAATATACCTTTTGTGTAGTTACTATTCATTACTCAGACATTCATAGAAAGTGCAGTATTACAATAGAAAAAATGCAAATATAACACATTTTGGCTAAGTTCTTGAAGGCGTGGTAGATGAAAGTGTTTAACAGTGCAAACAACAAGAAGGGAAAGAAAACACGAGAACAGAGCCCTGAACATACAACCAAAGTTTATTGCAAACCAACTGCAATATATAGAAAACAGAATCTGCACATAACCAGGCACTATAAGCAGAATATCGCACACATGCACCATACGGCCTACCTTATCAACAACCGGTCATATAAGTGGACCCCAGATAACTAACTTTACAGCAGTTAAGAAAAATTGAGGGTACGCTAACACAGAGAGCGCCAAGTTGTTGAATGTAGAAGGCCTCACTAATCTCGTGCTCGCGCCGATTTTTATATCCCCCGTGATCAAACACTTGTCAAGAATTGGCTGACAACAAGACTTATTACAATGGTCTGCCAAGTGGCTGGGAAGGAAACCTTCTAGAGAGTTAGCGTGCTCCCTCAACCGATCATTCATGCATGGCCCTGTTTGGCCAATGTCCACAAGTAAATAATATCTTGTAGAAAATCGCTAGAACACATTCAACATGGCACATAGCGTGTTTCTTAGTGCCTGCTTCTTTCTTAGGTCCTTCACTGTTGACCCTGCGACATAGGCCAGTGAGCTTGTCGCGTGCGCAGAACGCAACTCTTACACTATTTTGTAGCTTTAGCTACACTGGCCTCGATGAACCAATTTCGCATAGCACTGGTCTGCGCATGGGCAATGATACTCCGCCGCCGCCGCGCGCGCCTCGCCGCCGGTGTGTGCGCAATTCGATGCGCTGTGCAGACAATCATTGGTGTCACAGACTGGAGCCGGCACCTTTTCCAGCGACCTTTTTTAGCCTATGAGAAACTTCGTGTATGTAGGGAATAACAGCCTTGCTAGAATGAGGCTTGTTGAGTTAGCTGTTGCTTTGTGTCTTATCAGGCAATCTTAGTGACGTTAGGAGAGTCTCGGCAATAGAAGTTAGCAGAGGATTAGAAAAGCCTGCTTGTGTAAGGCGGTGAACTTAGAGCGAGAAACTGCACTCTATCTGGCGGTGACAAGAGCCAGTTAGAATTGCCTTTAGGCAGAAAAAGCGATACTTCACTTGACTAGCTTAGAATGGGTGGACGTAAAAAGAAGGCTTTTTCTTGAGCAAGGTTCGTACCGCCAATATACATGGTCAACCAAAAAAAGCATTTTCAAGTCTAGACATCGTAACTTGTCGTCATGAATTAAACTCCGACTTTAGTTCCAGTTGCTTCATTTCACGCTGAAAAACGTCAAATATCTCACCAGTGCAGATGTGTGCATTGGCTCATGTTTAGCACTGGTTCTTTGTTACCTTTTACTCGTGCGGTATGAAAGAAGTCTCATGGCTAACTTCGATCACAAGAGTACAGTTAAAGTGTTCGGCTACATTGACGACTTTTTAGTGTTTTACCGCATCGATCAATCTGACCCTCGTCGAACTACCGATGAGATATTTGACGTTTTCGGGCATGAAATGAAGAAACTAGAAATAATGTCGGAGTTTATTTCTGACGACACCCTACGATGTCTACAATTAGAAATGCTTTTTTTTGTTGTTGATCATGTATATTGGCGGTACGAGCCATGCTCAAGAAATAACCTACTCTTTAGGTCCGCCCATTCTAAGCTAGTCAAGTGAAGCATCGCTTTTTTATGCATAAAGGCAATTCTAACTGGCTCTTGTCACCGCCAGATAGAGTGCAGTTTCTCGCTCCAAGTTCACCGCCTTCAACAAGCAGGCTTTTCTAATCCCGAGCTAACTTCCATTGCCGAGACTCTCCTAACGTCACTAAGAGTGCCTGATAAGAGACAAAGCAACAGCTAACTTAACAAGCCTCATTTTAGCAAGACTGTTATTCCCTACATACACGAAGTTTCCCAAAGGCTAAAGAAGGTCTCAGGCAAAATAGGTGTAAGGGTTGTGTTCTGCGCACGCGATAAACTCGCTGGGCTATGTCGCTGGGTCAACAGCGAAGGACCTAAGAAAGAAGCATGCTTTAAGAAACACGCTACGTGCCATGTTGAATGTGTTTTAGCGATTCTCTACAAGATATTTTTTTACTTTTGGGCACGGTTACTTTGGCCAAACAGGGCAATGCATAAATGATCGGTTGAGGGAGCACGCTAACTCTCTAAAAGGTTCTCTTCTTAGCCACTTGGCAGACCATTGTAATAAGTCTTGTTGTCAGCCAATTCTCGAAAAGTGTTTGATCATGGGGGGATATGAAAATCGGCGCGATCACGAGATTAGTGAAGCCTTCCACATTCAACAACTTGTGCTTACTGTGTTAGCGTACCCTCAATTTTTCTTAACTGCTGTGAAGTCAGTTATCTAGGGTCCACTTATATGACCAGTTGTTGATAAGGTAGGCTGTATGGTGCATGTATGTGGGATTCTGCTTATGGTGCGTGGTTATGCGCAGATTCTGTTTTCTATATATTGCAGTTGGTTTGCAATAAACTTTGGTTGTTTGTTCAGGGCTCAGCTCGTCTCTTCTTTCCCTTCTTGTCGTTTGCGCTGCTAAGCGCTTTCTTTGTCTACCATACAGCAGCAACCAGCCGTATCAAGCACTTTGTTAGTCTTGGAGGCGTATGTGCCAGTGAAACTGCACTAATATTACTGCGCTTCAAACACTTTACACATGAACTTGTACTTAACATGTAGACAAATTTTGGTATAGAAGCAAGGAGCAGTACTTTTGAACCAAAATTTTGCACAAACAAGAATAAAACGACATTCCGGTAAGTTCATAAGGCAACTACGTGACCAAAAAATTTTTCTTTCAGAAATATTTTACTGTTTCACTGTTTTTGATGCAGTAAATCGTTACAATTTTTTCGAATAGAATTGAGATGGTCGCTAAAATAGCTGGGATGTTTCGCGTGGAATGACCCATTAGTGAATCAACCTTTTAAGCTGGAGGCATCTAGGCCGTCTCCATTTTATCATACAACTCTAACATTATGCATTGTACACAGTTTTCTAAATGCACTGCTGGTAATCTGATGGCAAACTGATACTCATATTGGAAAAATAAATAGGTATATAGAACACATAGCTTGATATGAAGCCTTCCCATCAGAGGAATGTTGCTGAAATGTACAAGATATTTGGTGCACCCTATGAGTAGCGTCCACCACTGCTGCAACCCTTTGAGTGAGGTCGTAAGCCCGGAACAGCTGCTTTCATGTTGTGATGAAGAGTTCACTGCATCGTCAGCACCCAGTCCATCATAGAAGACGTAGTGTGCTTTCCTTTCAACATTCTGCATGTAAGAGATGCGCAACATTCAACTAAGCATTTAAAAAATACTGGGAACAATCAGAACCTCATGATGTGTCATATAATAAAAAGCTCCAGCTTCCCCACCTTCAGCTTTACCACTATTCACTCTTACATTTACAAGCATCTGTGCATATTAGTGTACGAATGCAAGTGCCATGTTTGAGTCTACACCATGGTGGTGGTGAAAAAGTGCTTCTCTCTTGAATCATGCACCTACCAAGAAGTTTGAAATATACTGGGATGCTCACATTTCAGCGTTTTTACCAAGTTTTCTTGCTTAGCTAGAATACCCTAACCAATAGGCCAGTACAATGGGTGATACAAAAACTTATATAAACCCATTAAGACAGAAAAGTAGCAATATTTATCATTTACTTTGAAGGATCGTTTTCTAGATATGAACTCATCACAGATGTACAATCTACTGTGTGAAGCTAGTGTAAAACATCGAGCAAGCCCCAATCTGAAAGGATCAACAGCACTTGTTAAATGACAACTGCTGCTGGAAACACAGCACTGTGTATTTGTAAAAGCTCACCTCTATATTTCTTCTCCAGTTACATAAATTTGGTGTACTGGATAATTTTATAATATGTCTTTCACAGGTTGCTTATTGGTCAACAAAATGATTACTTTAGCCCTTGAGTAAAACTGACTTTTTAAAAAATCAATAAGACGTGCTAATCTTATTCTTTGAGTGCATGCGTAAGCAGCTAATTCGCAGTTGATTTTTCTTTTAATTCATAAAAACAGCCATGCAATAGATAATGTATCACAAGTAAGTTAAATATATGCTCAATAAGCTATGAACTGCTGGACTATAAATATGTATAATTAAAAAAATGCACGACTTATTGGAGAAGTAGCTAACAGGAATATATGCATGGAGGGCTTATTAGTTGGATCAGTGTGTTTGCATTCATAAGGATGAAACCTGCACAGACAAAATGCATGAAAGAGACAAGAACTGTTAGGTCTGCCTGCTTTCATTTACAGCCACCTGTGTCGCCATCCTCATTTCGTTTTTCGCGAGCGTGTTCTTTAGTGGCTAACTATGCCTACACCATTATCATCTATGCTTTATCAGCTTAACTGAAAGTTTTTTGTGGGTGTTTGTTGGTACACTTTGGCTAAACTTTCATATGTAACCACAGCACCAAAACCCTACACCAAAATATACAGAAATATTCTATTCTACAATATTCTATGTGCCGCACTACAATGGTGCAAAAATGCAAAAAGATGTGTGCAATTGAGTGTGGCTGTTCAATCCTTTATTAAAACACATCAATATTTCTATATCCTGATTATCTACGATATACTAGTATAAATATAAACAAACCTAACAAGGCATAAAAAGCGCAAATCGCTGACCAAACAAGGTACATCAAAATTTTTTGGTTAGCTGCACGCTTTGTAACAAAACACATGTCACGCCACTGCAAAGCGCAAGCATCAAAGGGGTACTGATACAAATTTTAAGTATTTTCGGATTCTTGCTTTAAATAGCGTATTTACTCGCATTAAAAACGCACCCCTGTCTTCAGTCACTGAAATCTGGCTTTTTTTCTCCCGCGTAATAAACGCGCCCTATTTGTCCACTGTAGTCCCGCTAACTGACAACTGGCGCCTCCTTTACCGTTGATCTGCTTCGTTTTATTATTATTATTATTAATATTATTATTATTATTATGCCATTTCTTTCGCCCACCTCGGCTCGCTCACCCCCCCCCCCCTTTTTTTTTTCTCACCCGCTGCCGCATGCCGTAAGGTCTATCTGCGCGCGGCACATCCCCCCGTTTTCTTTAACCATGCCCGACAGCGAGAGCGAGGTTCACGAACGCTGCGACTGTTGAGACATCGCAGCTGATAAGCACACAGCGAGCGAAGGTCACCGGCGCCAAGAGACGGTCGCTTCCTGCAATGACGAGTATCGCGGGCAAATCGGGAGTTGGCAGGCAGGCAGGCACGCACTTTTGCACTTCGTTGTTCGCATGCACGAAAGCTTACCTTTTCAGCAATAGCACGAAATCCAAAAGCGTTCTCCATGTAGCTCCCAGCGTACACTCCGTTGATTGCTTGATCGGAAACACTCTGCTTGCGGCGTGCACAAGCTTCAACGAAAGCCGTTGACAGAGGAGACACACTCCGCCGCACCGAAGTTGTTTTGTATTTGCCGACGCGCCACAGATTGCAGTGACTCGTACTGTACCTACTGTAAGCGCGAGTCAAACTGTGCAAGCCGTATAAGTACGCGTCCCTGACAAAGCAAGTGAATTGTAAAATAATAAACCACCGTCAGCCTGCAGCGAACACGCACACGACATGTTACCACGCAATTCAAAGTCTGCCTGTTGACGATGGCGATGCGCAGTTGCCCCAAGACCTCAAAACCGAAACCGAAACACATCGCAGTACCGTTTTATGATATAATTTCCAAGCTATGTCAAGCCTCCAAGATATAGTGTAATATTTCATGCTTGAAAACATATTTATTTGCTAGCAGAGCTTCAAAGTCTTTTTTTTGCCACTGACGTGTGCAGGCGGCAAATGCGTAGCCTTCGTAATGTACATTTTTTTTCCCGGGTGAGGCGTTATTGCGGCGTTGTTTCGACATTTCGGAGTCAAAATTTGTTACTTGCGGAACATAGATATAAATAAAAAGTTAGGGAAGGGTGGCAAGGAGGTTGTTCCATATTTGACACATCTGCCACCCTTTTTTTATGTTCATTTAAGGAGATTTTTTTAATTCAAAGTGGGGCAAATCTAGAACCGAAACAAGCTCAACTAACGCTGCCTTGACATATACATATTATCAACGTTCTTCTAGAACAGTAATATTTATAAATATTGTTTTAATATTACTGTTTTAGAGGAAACGTGAACGTATGTATGACCCAAATGAGTGTCATTTGAGCTACTTTCGGGTCAGGATTTGGCCCATTTCGCAAAAAAAAAGGAAAGCTTGTGATTCGTATCCGCACGTATGCAACTACAGGCAAAAAATTACATACAAATTGTGTCAGGCCCCCTTTTCCCCTCTTTCTGTTCCCTTGCACGCATAAATCCTAGCAACACCCCTGCTGTGCTATTAGCTTCTTTTAAATAACACTCTGCCACTCAGCAAGAACCGGGGGCTATGCTTTTTTTACCGACAAAGTATGAAGGACGCTTGCTTTTATTTCAAGTCTTAAATTTTGTGTGAGCATACTAATGTGCGATTATCAGTGCATTGTAACGCGACATTAACAACTGTCAATTACAATGCTGCAATTAGTCAACTACTCTCCATCTATGTGGCACGGGTCCATTGCGCTAGTGTTGTCTACGATCCTTCACGTGTATATTATACGACGCGCAAGCGTGCATATCAAGTAAATATAAAAAGAGCACTAAGTGCCCACAGAGTGGTGCTACCCATTGGAAGAGTTCACCCGTGCTTAGCGTATGTGCGCCAAGCTTGTCCTGCGGCGCAGCATGCGTGCACAGCAGCTGCATCAGAGTAAGCTTAGCCTGTTAATTGTACACATGCCTAGTTCCGTGGCAATGCGAATACTACAAACATTCAATTTGAACTGATCCATGTTCATAGATCTAAATATAACTCACTGAATAAATCAGGGATCTGTGTATTGATGCGAAATAGTTCAGTGTGAGAAAATATATGGACCCCCATTGTAAAAAAATTGGCCCCGTATCTCCATGTTTCTGCAAATGTCGTCAAAAGACGATAGTCTTGCGTGTGGAGAGAGTGAACAGGACATTTATTTGGTGTTTTGCGTTTGAGTGCCTCGAGCGTACAGCGAAGGCGAAAAAGAACATCAAATCATGTCGCACGTGAGACATGAGCGCCATCTGGCAGTCTTCCTACAAAACAAAGCGTGTGGCTTTGAGAGGGGTGTGCGCGCCCATCGCAAGGCGACGGATAGATTACACCACCTTAGCAAAGCGTTGGAAACACTCCCTGTTCCGTGCAAGCATTGCATGGTCAGCGCAGCGTGATAAGCGCTACGGCCCCTAATATTACTAATGTATGCTTTTTCTAGCAAAAGACGCACATCCAGAATATATACGTGTTGTTATGGTGCCACAGACATGCGCAATGATGGCTTTTTAATTGACGATTGCACAAGCATGAACGCTCAATCTTGAGCAACAATGGTGGGCGCTGCGGATGAGGTTGGCCATTTCAAGTACCAGATGCCGTATAGAGTGGACAAACAGACAAATGTACAGTCAGACATACAGACAGACAGACAGATTGGCAGGCAGACCAAAATTTTTGCGTTTAAGGTTCCCAAAAAGACTATCGTCTTTAATAAATCAGGACCTCTGGTACAAAAAACTTAGTGTGATTTCAAATGAGAAAGCGCGCGTGATAGCCTGTTGAAAACCATGTGTAATCGTTTCATGTTATGTTTAAGTGCAACATCATCTCTTTTACTGATGTCTCTGTGAGAATTAGGGAGGAATGAACATAAGCGGCAGCAAAATATTTTTAGTAGGAATCCCAAAAAGTTTACCCATGAATTAGGTCATTGAACATGTGAGGAATGTTCTGAATATAGTAAATGGGAGGTGGTTTAATAAATATAATACATAGCACGATATATTTTGGCGAATGAATTATGGAAAATGAAAACGAATGCCGCAACATCGATCTTTTCAGCAGACGTTTGGCATGCGGTTTGATTGCATCTGTTGAGATGTGATATGTATTGATGCTCTAAACTATATACATATATGATAGGTGTAACGTTCAAGGAAACACCCTTGGGTGTAATTTGCTAACATATACCTATAGTACACCTAAAAATGACAAATGGGTGTACAAAAGGTGGAATTGCAGAACTTACACCCGTGCGGATAAGTTTGGCAGAAATAATAGGTGTAAGATGGGTGATTTATTGAAACATCCACCCTTAAGGGTGTGAAATGATTTGCAGTGCTCCGTGCTGCTGCCCGCACTTCTTCATCGCCCTAAATACTCATGAACACGGAGCATGACAACGTTGCCGTCGCGTCGGCGCCTTGTGCACTTCTCTCGCATCCGATTCATGCCTGATCTCAGCCCGGCGGTATCGCACCGTACAATCGCAGAAAATAAGGATGGATTCAGGTCACAATCGCAGTCGCAAAGACACATAGGCGTATAATGCACCAGAAAAGGTACTGTAGTAGATAACTATAGGACGCGCGTTTCTTTGAAAGCAGTGAGTGATGTGTTGCGCCGGCGTCAAGCTGCAGTAGCGCCAGCGCTTTAGTCCGAGTGGCCACTCTAATTTTTGTGTTACTCTATGACTCGTCAGACGCGTCATTTGAAGGTAGCAGATTCGGTCCCTGCCCACGTTATCTTTTCCTCCACTTTACTTTCTTCACATTTAGATTACAATTACTTCGAATAACATCTCCTGTACTTTCCTCGGCATGATTATCTGCTAGTTCCCATTAATATTATGCCTAACAAAGAAAACGAGTACTTTGTTTACACTTCTTTCATTCGTATGAGCTACGCCGTAGTGGATGGCTATGGAAATTTTAGCACAGTACGTGGGCCTCTAGCATTTCGCTTCTATCGAAATGCAACCGCCACAGCCGGGATTGAATCTGTGACCTTTGGGTCAGCGGCCGAGCACAATAGCCGCTGCACCACCATGGTCGACAATGTGTGGGTTTCCAGGTATACAGTGTTGGCGTTGAATAGCAGTTCGCACAATGGATTGAGCTCACCATTCAACAGGTGGTGACAATCAGATCGAATTCTTGACATTTGTTCATGCCCCCCTGTTTGGAGTAATGTTGAATTATGCGCGACACCGAAAGATCGTTCGATTTAGCTAATCGAAAGGCATTTGTAGGAAAATCTACGTGAAAGGGATAACAATGTGATGCACACAGATATAGCATATACAGTTTCAACCATGAGACAAAATTCGATAAAGTTGCTCGCCATCCCGTGACCTCAAAGCTTTCAGGCACGCCTGCGGACAAACGGCTCCGCCTAGGTAAGAATGTGTGATTTGAGTACAGCTCCCCTTGCACGCCAGCCGCATCCGTCTTCCTCGGCGAAACACGGTTTCGCGCGCCTCGGTGGCGGAGCTGCGAACCTCGCAACGCATGCGTTCTTAATTACAGCTGCGTTGCTGCGCGTTCCACTTTTTTTTACCTTTTTCCAACCCGGTATTATTCTGCTCACGTGGTCCGTGTCGCGATTAATTGGGCGCGCGTCAATCAAGTACCCCATGTCATACCAAGCACTGCCGATCTTAGGGTTGCCCAGGGCAAGGCTAATTTCTCGGCCGTCTCGAACGCCGACGCCATTTCGTCTTTGTTGGTCTGAGGACGGCGCCTGTATAGTATACGCAGATCGAACAACTTCGTGCTGTCGCTCCGGCATGCAGCACCCATTTAGGAGATCACCCGTAATTATTCTTCTTTCTACAACAACTACTACTAATAATAAGGTTGCTCTGCCCCTCTATCGACTGCCGGGCCCACGAATGTCCCCCCAGCGATACGTGCAGCCGCTGCAGACTGAAGGGAATTTCGAAATGTAATAGTCAACCCCGCCCATTCTGTACGACGATAAAGCGATCCAAGCCGTAGATTGGAGCGAACTGGGATCCCCTGTGTTCTTTTTTCTCTTTTGGTTTTTGCCCCCCACATTAGCTTATCTTTTTAGAAGATAACTTACAAGTTCCATCGGTGCTCGGAGTCACCATCTTTGTTTCCAGTCCCAGCCACTAACCTGCCGGTTCATGCCCGGTAACCCACAATGCAAAAAAAAACTTCAACTGTACGTGGTGCAGGAACATGGGTAACGAAAGATATCCTGCTAACAAAAGCGGACCTCATAAGCAACGCCGTTCACCGCGATGATGTCACGGTTACATTGCTCGGCTGCTCAGCCGAAGGCCACGGGTTCGATCCCCATCGCGGCGGTCGCGTTTCGATGGAGGCGAAATGGCAGAGACCCGTGTTCGCTACGATGTCAGTACTAGTTAAGGAACACCAGATGGTGGAAATTTCTAGAGCCCTCCGACGTCTCTCGTAATCATATTGGAATTCAGGGACATAAAACCCCAAACAACAACAACAACAACGACGACGACAACAACAACAACAACAAATACTACTACTACTACTAATTATATTATTATTATTATTATTATTATTATTATTATTATTATTATTATTATTATTATTATTATTATTATTATTATTATTATTATTATTATTATTATTATTATTATTATTATATTATTTACACCCAACGTCCCTCTTGTATCCTTGGCGCAAATGATCAACTCAATGAAAGAGAGACAGTATACATGCTGCGGCAGCCAATTAGCAGTGGGAGGTGTTAGCTCGACAAACGCCGATCCGAAGTTCCATTTAAAGCCGTGAGCAGATCTGCACGTGTGAAGTGTACACGCCTGGAAACTCTCTAATCGTCATCGCACTGTCACCCATGACGCCTCAATTCAATCGAAAACCGCAGAAAATAAATAAAGTCATAAATAAATCGATCTTTATTTTCTCTATTGTCAATACACCCCCCCCTCCACACTAAAAAAGGGGGAGGCGGTGGTATACGAGAGCTGACAAGTGCGGCCCCGGTTAAGTTAATCCCGACGGTTCACTAAAATCTCCCTCAAATGCTGTTTAGTTGTGTACGGAAGTATTAGTTTGTGTTCGCGGCCTGTGTGTGCTCTGCTTAATTTTTTAATACACCAGTGGGGAGTAGTGCAGCTTGCGTATATTATATGTAGAACATACTACATTTTTGTTGACGTAAGACGGGCTGATTTTGGTTTAGCCTTGCCATATACAAGTTCGGTGTAAAAAATATGCATCTACACATCTTGAATAACGTGACATTTCCCTCGCGACCTTCCCAATTTAAACTACAGCATCTCCGCCAGTGAGGTCGTAGTTTGCTTGGCGATTGTATCGCCGGGTATCGAGTCCCACCCAACTCTGGCATATACGCAGAGGTAGAGAAACCTTCGCCGCAAAACTTCTCACGCTGCATACGAATGCACCAAACGCACTCAATGACGCTCATTTGTCTGGCTTTTGGTTCTGTTTACTGACGCATGCAGTGTGTGCTCACGGCACGTCTCCGTACCCGCGTGGGAGGAAGCGGCGAACACAGCTGCCGCTTTCTCGCGCCCACCGCAGCATGCAAGGCGGCCTCGTGCGCCCTGCAGCAAGTAGACGTCGGCGCGCTTGTTCGCCCGCAGCTGCGCCCCGTTTCGCGCCGCTTGTCGAGCTCATTTCGCGCCAACGTGCACGTTTGCGACAAGACGCGCTCCACCGGCAGCCTTTGTGTGCGGAGTTGCATGGCATGCGGTGGCGGAGGAAGAACAAAGCGAAACATATATGACCGACACGCTGCGAAGGCTCGTGCCGCCAGCCACGAATGACACATGCTTTCAATAACGTATATGTGGGTCATGCGTGATACATTCGTCACGACCTTCCTTAGTACTTCTTGCTACATATAAATAAATAAATAAATAATGATGAAAGAAATTTTCATCGTGTAAGAATGTTTATTTGAAGGATATGCATGCACTTGTTGCTAGAGGCTTTAGTGTATGCAGAATTGCTAAGCGCAAAGGTCGCAGTGCTGATGTCTGGCCACTGTGACCATATTTTAATGAGAGGGCGTATAAACAAACACCCGAGTACCTATATTCCAATGCAGCAGGGTCTCTTATACTCTCAAGCGACTGAAGGCTGAAAGCCTTAGAGGTGCTGCATAAAAGTCTGAAACGTCTCGTCAGAATCCGCCGAGCTGTTTGGTTAGTCGTGCCTCACTACGGACGTGTCGAGCCTCCTCTGGCGTTGCATAGTTCTTCGGTTTGCTTCACAACCCACTAGGCCAGCCGTCTCAAACACTGGGCCCGCGTGCGGCCCACGAACTTCTCGTCTGCGGCCCGATTCTTTCACACGACTGTGTCTTCGTCTCGCATTTCTTAAAGTGAAAGCGTTTTATTCCGGGGCCCACCTTTCGTGATGTATTTTCATCCCTGATATGACGTCGTAAAACCAACGCTACCCAATGAAGAAAAAAAACATTGTAGTGATCATCATCGTATGTCACGTGGGCTGGGTCTCTTTGGCTCGTGCACCTCGATTAAAAAGATAACCTGGTTACAGCCGCAACGGACGTGGACCCTTCAAGTTGGCTTGTCAGAAAAACTGCTTACTCGCAAAGAGTGCCACGTTCTAGAGAGTGTCCTGTAGAGAGCTTGCCCTGTATGAGAGCTCGCCATACAGATAATGTAAACAAACCCTCTCTACTAAGTTCCACCTTGGCGACTGAACGCCTTAGCCCCTAAGCTACACGGTCATGTGGTCACTTTACATATGTTTGCGTACAAACATATGTAAATGCCACGTTCCATTTCCCAAGTTTTCGTTATCGTCCCAAAACCGCAAACCGCGCCTTCAGTTTTCCAGAAGGTTCCGGACTGTAGTACATCATTTCGATAAGATCACGCCCACTGTGCGAACGGTACAGATTGTTCTGGAACCTACGCCACCGCCAGCGATAACGCTAGAACATTCGATGGCAAGAGTATAAATGCCGACGCGCTTCGCCGCTTGTCAGTTGTTGTTGATCGAAGGCCGACGCTCCGTTCGCCGCTATCAGTCCGAGATTGCTATCTGTGCAAGACTGCTGCTGTAATTGGACTTTCCGTTTACCGGGCACAGGTTCACCACAATAAACAGCTAAATCCCAACAAGAAGTCTCCTGTCTTCGGCCACGTCACGACCCCGTGACATCTGGTGGAGGTGCTGCTTCGTTCATGTACCGGACGCCCCCGTCAAGCCGTGAACCCAGCCCACGTCACGGAGAAGACGCCGACGCCAACCAGGAGCAGCGAACAAGCCGCCGACAGCACGGGCTACCACCGGAGTACGGGCTTCTACAAGACAAGGCACGGAAGACCAAGGCCATGACCGCGACTGCAGTGACAATGACAACCGCAGCGTCCCAGCCCACGATGGTCATTCATCAACCCAGGGAACCACCAATTTTCCATGGGTCATCGTTCGAAGACCCGGAGTCCTGGCTAGAAACATACGACCGTGTGGCCGCCCTCAACCATTGGGACCATGACGAAAAGCTGCGTCGTGTGTTCTTCTATTTGGAAGACACCGCAAGGACCTGGCTCGAAAATCGGGAGTCCTTGCTCCGAACGTGGGATGTTTTCTGTGGCGCATTCCTGCAAACGTTTGCGAGCGTCGCTCGCAAAGAGAGGGCCGCTGCTTTATTAGAGACCCGGGTTCAACTACCAAATGAAAAGGTTGGAATTTTCACAGAGGAGATGACCCGCCTATTTCGTCACGCTGACCCAGACATGCCTGAGGAGAAGAAAGTTCGTTTCCTCATGCGAGGGGTCAAAGAAGAGATCTTCGCGGGACTAATGAGGAATCCACCGAACACCGTCCAAGAATTTGTATCCGAGGCGACCACTATCGAAAAAACCCTGGACATGCGCACCAGACAGTATAATCGTCGCCTGACTCCAGAATGCGCTGCTGCTCAAGCCAGTGACTCCGACAACCTGCGTGAAACGATCCGAGCGATCGTGCGGGAAGAGCTGCGCAAACTGTAGCCTTCGGCGCAACCTCAAGTGGATTCGATCGCCGACATTGCGCGAGAAGAAGTTCGGCAATCACTTCGAATTCCCCAAACACCGGTGCTCGAGCCAGAAACTATGAGCTACGCCGCTGCAGTGCGCCACAACGCTCCTCCCCGTCCACGCCGAAACGCCACCCCGTCGCACTTCCGTCGCCAGACACCACCGCCGCCACCACCCCCACCGACCACCTACCGTTCGCCAGCGGGCCAGCGCAGCGCGCCGAGGAAAGCCGACGTTTGGCGCACCCCTGACGACCGCCCACTGTGCTACCACTGCGGCGAGGCCGGGCACACTTACCGTCGTTGCCAGTACCGACAGATGGGACTGCGTGGCTTCGCCGTCGATGCACCACGTCCGCAGCCAGGGGAACGGCCACGTGACATCGCCGACTACCTGACAGGAACCCAATGGACACCCCGAAGTCCTTCCCGTTCGCCGTCACCCAGCCGCCGCATGTCACCGCACCCCCGGCAGTACTCCGGCCCAACGCGGGGCCGGTCTCCTAGCCCGTACCCGGGAAACTAAGGGCAGCAACCGGTGGAGGTGCGGTTGCTGTGCGACGAACTACCGAAGATCCTCCGACGACGACGCCGCCGCGACGGAGCTTTCCGAACGCAACGCCAACCAGGCAAAGCCCTGACCGCGAAAGCTCACTTGCCGAAGGTGGCCTGACGACGCAACATGGAAGCAGCGGAACAAGCCGACGCAGCCGTGACCCGATGCCACGCCCTAACTGTAATGCGACACGGCGAACTAGCAACCTCGACGTTCTTATCGACGGCTACAGTGTGACCGCTCTCGTCGATACTGGAGCCGACTATTCTGTCATCAGTGGGTCGTTCGCCGCGAAGTTAAAGAAAGTTTGGACAGCTTGAAAAGGCCCTGAAATCCGCACGGTCGGAGGTCATCTCGTAACGCCTGCAGGAATCTGCACAGCGAGAGTCACCATTAACGGCCGTATTTATCCTACCGACTTCGTAGTCCTACAGCGTTGCTCAAGAGATGTCATCCTTGGCATGGACTTCTTATGCCTCCATGGTGCTGTCATCAACCTAAAAACAAAGTCGATAACGTTATCAACAGAAGCAGCCCTACCGCCGCGCACGCCGTCAGGACACCATGCCTTGAATGTGCTGGAAGAACAAGTCACCATCCCGCCTCGCTCAAGCGTCATTATTTCAGTCGGCGCTCCTAAATCACCTGACTTCGAAGGCGTCGTTGAAGGCAGTCAGCATCTGTTGGTCACCCGCAATATTTGCGTTGCAAGAGGAATTGCAGAGCTGCGGGGAGGGAAAGCAACGGTTATGCTCACGAATTTCAGCAATGAATACAAACATGTGAACAAAGGAACAACGGTCGCATACATCGAAGAAATTGTCGAAGCCACCAGTGCTTTCGCCCTCGCCAATTCTGCGGAACCTGCTCAGAGGAACCAAGCCCCTCCCATAGCTTTCGACGTCAATCCCAGACTTCCGAACGATAAGCAAGAACAGCTCAAGGCCCTGCTCCTGCAGTACGAAGATTGCTTTTCGTCGTCATCGAAAATTCGGCAGACCCCAATCACGAAACATCGCATCATAACCGAAGAAAATGCCAGACCACTCCGTCAGAGTCCGTATACTGGGTTTCGACGCGAGAACGTGAGGCCATGAAGAGACAAATTGATGAAATGCTGCGGGATGACATTATCCAGCCGTCCAAGAGCCCATGGGCCTCCCACGTGGTGTTAGTAAAGAAAAAGGATGGGACCCTACGTTTCTGCGTCGATTATCGCCGCCTGAACAAAGTCACAAGAAAGGACGTGTATCCTCTCCCACGAATAGACGACGCACTTGATCGGCTCCATAACGCCAAGTACTTTTCGTTAATGGACCTCAAGACTGGCTATTGGTAAATCGAAGTCGACGAAAGAGACCGAGAGAAGACGGCGTTTATAACACCGGACGGCCTCTTCGAGTTTAAGGTGATGCCCTTCGGCCTTTGCTCAGCGCCTGCAACTTTTCATCGTGTTATGGATACAGTACTGGCAGGATTGAAGTGGCAGACGTGCCTTGTGTACTTGGACGACGTCGTCGTGTTTTCCTCGAGTTTCGAGGAGCATCTTCGGCGCCTTGAAGCTGTACTTCAAGCCATCAAGACGTCCGGACTCACACTGAAGCCAGAAAAGTGCAGATTTGCTTATGAAGAGCTCTTGTTTCTGGGGCACGTTATCAGCAAGTCTGGAGTTCGTCCAGATCCACGGAAAACAGCCGCCATCGCCGACTTCCCGCCGCCCACTGACAAGAAGGCCGTGCGCCGATTTCTGGGCCTGTGTGCCTATTATAGGCGGTTCGTGAAAAACTTCGCTCGCATCGGCGATCCTCTCACTAACCTTACCAAGGCCGACGTGGAGTTCAAGTGGGAAACGCCACAGGAACACGCTTTCCAGGAGCTTAAACATCGCCTCCAGACGACTCCGTTTCTTGCCCATTTCGACGAATTCGCCGAGACAGAAATACATACTGACGCAAGCAGCGTAGGTCTTGGCGCCGTTCTTGTGCAGAGGGCTGACGGACTTGAAAGGGTTATTAGTTACGCCAGCGGATCGCTATCCAAAGCAGAAGCAAATTATTCCACAACAGAAAAGGAGTGCCTCGCCATCATCTGGGCTACGTCGAAATTTCGCCCCTACCTCTACGGCAGGCCCTTTAAAGTTGTGAGCGACCACCACGCCTTGTGTTGGCTAGCCACCTTGAAGGACCCTTCAGGTCGCCTCGCACGATGGAGCCTGAGACTTCAAGAATATGACATTACTGTCATTTACAAGTCCGGCAAAAAACACTCCGACGCCGACTGTCTCTCTCGTGCGCCTGTCGACCAACCGCTACCTGACGACCCGGATGACGACTACTTCTTGGGAACGATAACTACCGACGACTTCGCTGAACGACGGAGGGCCGACCCGGAACTTAAGGCCCTAATAGAATACCTCGAAGGCAGGACCGCCGAAGTCCCGAAGGTATTCAAGCGCGCACTTGCGTCGTTCTTTCTACGAAACAGTCTTCTACAAAAGAAAAACTTTTCACCGCTTCGAGCTAAGTACCTCCTTGTGGTGCCTTCAGCTCTGCGACCAGAACTCCTGCAGGCCCTGCACGACGTACCGACGGCAGGGCACCTCGGTGTTTCTCGCACGCTCGCGAGGATACAAGAAAAGTACTACTGGCCACGTCTTACCACCAACGTCACTCGTTATGTGAGGACATGCCGGGACTGTCATCGACGCAAGACACCGCCGACAAGGCCAGCGGGACTTCTGCAGCCAATTGATTTACTTTGTCGACCTTTCCAGCAGATTGGTATGGACCTACTAGGGCCGTTCCTGACGTCCGCTTTCGGAAACAAGTGGATCGTGGTAGCTACCGACTACCTCACCCGCTACGCCGAGACAAAAGCCCTGCCAAACGGCAGTGCATCCGAGGTAGCTAAGTTCTTCGTCGAAAATATCGTCCTACGTCACGGCGCTCCGGAGGTCCTTATCACCGACAGAGGAACGGCATTCACTGCCGACTTAACTCAAGCGATCTTGGCATACAGCCAAACAAACCACCGCCGGACGACAGCGTACCACCCACAGACCAACGGCCTCACCGAGCGGCTTAACAAGACGATCGCCGACATGCTGTCAATGTACGTCGATGTCGAACACAAGACGTGGGACGCCATTCTTCCGTATGTGACCTTCGCATACAACACGGCGGTGCAGGAGACGACGCAGATATCTCCATACAAATTGGTCTACGGAAGGAGCCCGGCAACGACGCTCGATGCCATGTTACCCAACGTCACCGACGAAGAAAGCCTCGATGTGAGCGAGTACCTTCAACGTGCCGAAGAAGCCCGACAACTTGCGCGTCTCCGTATCAAGAATCAACAGACGACAGACAGCCACCGTTACAACCTTCCACGACGCTTCGTAGAATACCAGCCCGGTGAACGTGTTTGGGTGTGGACGCCGATACGCCGACGTGGACTAAGTGAAAAGCTTCTGCGACGCTACTTCGGACCGTACAGGGTGGTTCGACGTCTCGACCCACTTGATTACGAGGTTGTCCCCGACGGCATCACGAACTCTCAACGACGCCGATCGCGACCTGAAGTCGTGCATGTCGCGCGCCTCAAGCCGTTTCATGCACGTTAACAAACTGAAACAGTGTTTTTTGTATTATTGTTTCATCGCAATTTATTGTACTTTCTTGCATTATCATTGTACCTTCATCTTTAGTTAAAGCATCGGGACGATGCCTTTTTTCAGATGGGGGCAATGCCACGTTCCATTTCCCAAGTTTTCGTTATCGTCCCAAAACCGCAAACCGCGCCTTCAGTTTTCCAGAAGGTTCCGGACTGTAGTAGATCATTTCGATAAGATCATGCCCACTGTGCGAATGGTACAGATTGTTCTGGAACCTACGCCATCGCCAGCGATAACGCTAGAACATTCGATGGCAAGAGTATAAATGCCAACGCGCTTCGCCGCTTGTCAGTTGTTGTTGATCGAAGGCTGACGCTCCGTTCGCCGCTATCAGTCCGAGACTGCTATCTGTGCAAGACTGCTGCTGTAATTAGACTTTCCGTTTACCGGGCACAGGTTCACCACAATAAACAGCTAAATCCCAACAAGAAGTCTCCTGTCTTCGGCCACGTCACGACCCTTTGATGCAAGGTTTGTCATCTACTATACATATCGCTGTTATATATATATATATATATATATATATATATATATATATATATATTGCGCCCCGCAAGAGACCAGTGCATGCCGGGTGATGAGCCAAGAAAAGGCCGTGACGGCGCGCGCCTCCTCAGCACGGGATTTTGACAAAAAAGAAGTGGGGCACCGCTCGAGGTCTGCTCAGAGATGGATTCCTTTTTTCGTTGGATTGCCTGTTGGGAACGCTGCTATACTTTTCCCTTTACTTTTCGGGCACAAGTTAGCACCAATGAATAAGTATTCTTAAACCATCTGGATTGTGCGTAACGATTCTGGTAGAGGTGCTGGGTATGTGGCGAGTAGCTTCCCTCGGGGGTCATCCCACGACTGAATGACACCTTCATGGTTTTCCAACCACGTTCGTGTCTTGTCCTGTAAAGCGAAATAAACGCGGCGAAGCTTCCATTCATCGGTCCATCCGTTGCAGTTGGCGACGCGCTCAAAACCCTCCAACCAATCCTCGGCGTCTTCATGAGGATCGCCATGAAAAGGGTCGGGTGTCTGTGGTTCATAGACAACGACGTGCGTGGCAGCGGTTGGAGACAACATTTCGGTACTCTCACAGGAGAGAGCTGGGGACACTCTAGGCTCTGATGGCAGGGAAATTCCGGCGGCTCACCACGTAGACAACGGCTGGCGTAGTGATGAACTGGCGTGAGTTCGGTTAGTTCGAGTGGTCGTGGTTCCGGGCTGCTTCCTTGAAGTCCAAGTGTGTTTGGTATCATTACCCGGCAAGCAAGGAACCAGCGCAACAATGAAAGCGTCACAATGTATGTCGAAGACATGTGCCGCTTATTTCGCCGGTCAACAAACTTCGGCACCTGATGCGTGGGGTGAAGCAGAATATTTTTGCTGGTTTGCTCCGATGCCTCCCACGGAACGTCGCTGAATTTCGCACCGAGGCGACAGCGGTCGAAAAGATTCTGCAACAGTGAGCGAGGCATATACAATCAGAATGTGAACGTCGCATCTGCGTGTAGACGCGGTGTCAGCAGTCTTCGGGAATGGTATCGACGTGTTACGAGAGCTCATCGATCGGTGGTTCGGGAAGAGCGCCAGAAGCTCAACGGCAACCCCTCAACGGTCTCGTCGTTATTGGAAGTTGTTGGGGAAGAAGGGAGAACGGCAGTCTGTGAGCAGCAGCCACAAGCACAGCCGGTTCAAGCGTCGGTTCCGATGCAGCCCGAAGTCCCGTACGCCGAGGTGCTGAGAGGCACTCCTGTATCTTCTTTCGTCGCCTCTGGACCCTATTTCACCGCAGCAACCACCCATCTACCGAAACATCCACTCGAGCTGTCTCGAGCCGACACGAGGATCCGAAAAGCTGATATATGGCGCACTCCTGATTGAATTCCACTGTGTAATCACTGCTGCGAAGCTCGCCTTCTTTAACGGATGTGTGAATATCACCGAGTAGGACTTCACGGTTTCCCAATAAACGCTGCTTGTACAAGGGATGGGGAACGACCTTTTGAAATCGAGAAGTACTTTTCAACGTGTCAAGGTACTCGCTCCTCGCAGGAGCATCAGTCTCGGTCGACAGCGCCACTGAGGCATCGGTCACCGAGTCTCACTTATGAAAATGAATTTTGAGAGTCTAATGTGCAGCTAATGCACACCTAATGAGCCATTAGATTGACAAAAGGCCTGCAAAGCCTAATGTCTTTTAGCATCAGGTGTGCAATAAAGACTGAGATGACAACATGCACCAGGATTTCTGATGATCAAAGTACGCAGATTTTCCAGTGCGTGTCCTAATGTCAAAACACATCACAATGAAAAAAAAATGCTTTAATCTTTTATAGCCAACAAAAACTCAATTTCTTACTACTGTTATGGCTGCGAGTCCACAGCGAACGTCCATGCCTCTGAAAAAGGCAATCTGTGTCAAGGCCAGCACGTGAGCCCGCCTGACGCGAACAACTCAACGGCGTCATCACGCGGCGGTGCCTTTCTGCCGCGCACGCACAGTGAGTCACCTCAGCCAGCGAGCCCGTCGAGCAAGCAATCGGTGCCTTCCTGTCTGGCGAGTCTGACGCAATGCGTGGCGACGTCACTCGTCCTTCGGTGCAGCCACGTGCAGCGCAGCGGCTCCAGATTCGATGAGAATGACGCGGCCCAGCGGCGACCCCATTGGAGGATTCTGACCTCACGACCAGCGGTGCTTCTGGTTGCACATTTGATTACTCAAAGAATCCACCAGGTGCATATAAAAAAAGCCCTGCGGCGCGGCGCGAGTAGTAGACCTATGTGTCAGAGAAGAGAGCTCGGCTCTTCGAGTCTCTAAGCTGTCGGCCCCAGTGCCGAATTTGTAACACCTCTGTATATATGCTGTACATCACGTGCTGTACATAAACCTTGTTTAACTCACCGTCGTCTCGTCCTCTCGTCTATCAGCTCTCCGCAGAAGCAGTCGCGAGCTGAGAAACCTACGCTACCAAACGGCTGGTGACCTTCCCGGCAGAGTTCGAAGCAGTGGCGCCTTCGGGACCGTGTTGGCGTCGCCGTCTTTCGTAACACTACTAAATGTAATATTCGCGGGAATCCTAGATCCCAAAACCACTATATAATTATAAAGAACGCCGTAGTGTAGTGCTTCAGAAATTTCGTCGATCTGTGATTTCTTAACGTGCAGCTAAGTCTAATTCAAATACTTGCTGAGGCTCGACATTCACGTACATGTTGTCTTTCGGAAATCTAAAACACTAAACAGTTTGTATTCCCATAGATTTTTCGATCATGTTTCAGTAAATATAACATTGGCATGAAGAGATTGTGTAAATCAGCTAGACAATAATAATAATAATAATAATAATAATAATAATAATAATAATAATAATAATAATCCAGGGTCTCTCATATATTCACGTAAGACAACTCAAAGGCGATAGCCGTCTCTTTCTTTTTCCCAATCAGCCGATGTATTCATCCTGCCGCCCTTCGAAAACTTTCTGCAACTAATGTGGTTACGCATTGCCTCCCCAGTTAAAGACGCCGTTTTGCGTAGCCAATCAGCCAGCCAGCCAGCCAGGATTGGGTGCGATGTAATGACTTTATCATGTGACGCTATAATGACACGTCAACTTGTGGGGATTATTTTTTGCATGCATCTATTGTTCCCTACATTGCAGGTCGAGACGCTGCCAACGGTAAAATTTTTGTATTAATTAATGATATATTATTTACTTATTCGTGTAGCGTTCCCAGAAACAATTATAAGGTTGTTCAGGCGCATCTAAAAACAAGAACAACAACAACAACAATTATTATTATTATTATTATTATTATTATTATTATTATTATTATTATTATTATTATTATTATTATTAATGATGATGATGATGAGATATTCGTGTCAGAAGCGCGATGTGGAGGCAAAATTTACTGGGGCATTCTGGGGTGCTTTGTACACCTTGCGCGCATAAATTTTGAATATGTATTTAAAACTAACAAGCATAGTGTCGATCGCTTACGCTGAAGCGGTACCCCAAACAGTTGCATAGACGTGCCAATTTGCCATTTGCATGGAGGGGTATGGTTACATTAGCCGATCAGTGGACACCGATGATTGATTGATTTGTGCGGTTTAACGTCCCTAAACCACGTTACGATTATGAGAGGCGCCGTAGTAGAGGGCTCCGGAAATTTTGACCACCTGGAGTTCTTTAACCAAATCTGAGCACACTGGTCTACACCATTTGCAATCCGGCTGCATTTCTGTCTCCATTGAAATGCAGCCGCCGAATCCGGGATTCGATCCCGCGACCTGCGGGTCAGCAGCCGAGTACCTTAGCCACTAGACCACCGCGGCGATGCTCTGTGGACACCGAGGGCAACACAGGAGATAAACTCATCGTATTGCTGTAGTGTTGTTATCGTTAATGAATACGATAAACTCATCGTATTCTCTCTCCCTCTTCATCACGCCTTCGCTCTCCACCACTGGTAGGTGGTGGAGAGCGAAGGCGGGATGAAGAGGGAGAGAGAAGTTTTAATGAGCATTCATGTCTCTCAACCCGCCACTGTTTTGCTGTCACAACGCTAGCTGTCGCGCAAAGACCGCGGCATAAGTAAAAAAAAAAACCAAGGGAGGGTATGGAAAGGAATCCCTTGTTGATCTCGGGGAGGGGGTGGGGAGCAGGCATACAGTCATATTGATCTATGTATGCCACGCCGAAAAAAAAAATCGCCAGAAAGGCATGGGGAGGGGGGAGGGCAGAAGTTGGTAACGGACTTGGTGTGCCAGCCCTTGGCTACGCCACTGCATAGAGACGTAAAGGAACGGATACCCGGTCAGGTACCTTTCTTCTCTGTAGAGCAGGAATGCATGCAACTCATTCTTTTCTGCACACGAACAAAGCCACAGCTGCAAAAGCATTGCCCTTGAGATCTGTACTTGTTGACCTTGTGTTGCAGAGACTCAGAGATGACCATCGCTTTTGACATGAGTTGTGAAACCTTTTTTGTTATGCAAAACAAAATACATACAACTGCATAACTACATATATTGAAAACTAATAATTAAGAAAGCTTCATTTGGCTTGAAAAGTTATGAATACACTTGATTGTTATTGTAAAATATTTCTGTAGTGACACGTTAGTGCTGCCATCTGCACACTTATTTTTGTTAAGACTGTAAATCTGCAGTTGCAACAGGCCTCGTTGTACTGCGGGCTCACTACCAGCTTCACGCAAGAACATGTGCTGCAAGTGCGCGGTTGCATAATTGCCGTGTCGATAGATATAGCGCGCACTGTGTACTTATCCTCCTTTGGAATTCGTCTACGGGATAGTTTCCGCGTGTCGGGAAAGTCTGCTGCTTTGATCGAGTGGCGGACGATGACTCGCCGTACGTTGCCGCTGCAAACAGCCATATCGGACGCACGCCTTGTGTTCGCTCTGAAAAGTGACTTCTTCCTCCATTTATCGATTACTCGTATTGTTCGCGTGATTCAATGTCGAGTGTACTTCCGAAGACAATCCACGACCCCTGCTGTGACAAGCAGTGACTGATGTTATGCGAGATCGTGAACTTTTTGATGGGTGACTGAAGAGTGCTCAGCCAATGTTGAAACTTCGGTAAGTTGAAGAAAGTCGCTGAACTACGTAACTGGGTTACTTCATTGCGTGACAAATGGTATGCAGGAAGCGGTGGCCCGGACGGCTTGTTGGCACAGCGAGGATGACAAACCAGAGACCCGATAGGCAGGTATGTTTTGAGCTATTTTATATCACCGTAAGAAACAGTCGCTGTGTGCGTTGATTGCATGTTTTAAAGATTAGCGTTGCGCTACGTGATCTATCGTTTGGTCATGCAAGCCTCTTGTCGTGCTGTTATTCTTTGGCTGTTTACTGCACGAGATTATCCTTTGATCCCTTGTCGCCCTATAAAAGTGTCTGCTTTTAAACATACTGGTGTCGCGAGAGCAGCTCATGTTCACCCAACTCGATAGTTTGAGCGAAAACAATCACACGACTAGGCACATAGATAGAAAAACGCACAGCCTTGTCAAGCACACAAGAAGGATGTTTTCGGGGCTGCACTCGAATTGTTGTGCCAAAAAGCTATGTAATTTCTCTGTGGTTAGAATTTCACCCTAGCTGCCTTATAAATATTTTAAGAGAGCTAACTTGAAAAATACGTATTTCAGTAATATACACTATGTGCTGAAACTAAGAGTAGTACACTCCTACCACTGCCTTGAAGATATGTAGAAAAATATATGAATTCAATTGAGTTAATTATTCTAGTACATGACAGCCTTTGTTGCAATAGTTGTGTGAACTTTTCTTAGCTATATAAATCTTTGTTTTCTACTTGAAGCCTACCAGGTGCTCCATCACAAATAACTTACAATGTGCTCATAAATTATAATTGTTGCTTGATTGTGTGGGGCTTAAAGTTGTATTATCGTGCTTTCTTTTTTTACATTAGTGTTGTACTGACATCGCCTACTTTTGTGTTATGAGGATGTAAACCTATGTGTAGCATTCAGGGATTTAGTATTTATTTTGTTTTGTGAGGCAGTAAATTAGAAGCAAATGATCTCATTTGTATGTTTTCAGATGTTGACAGAAAGTTTCAGAATAATAATATTTTTGCAAAGGGCTTATGTAATAAAAAAACTCCTACAGATAGCTTTTGTGAACAAAAGTTAAACTACATGGGAATTAGCTTCAGAGTACCAACAGTTTGTTTCCTGAATAGCTTACATTTATGATGTAATACAATATGCATGGCTCGCTCTTACACACTCCATGTGTGCATGAACCATGCACTCTTTGCAAGTATTGTTTTCATCATTTAGATCACCCATACACATGTGCATGCTCTGCGTAGTGTTATTACGTAGTTTTGTGAATGCAAAACATTCAGTGGCACTCTGTCAATTGTCAGCAAGAAGGGGCTAGTTCAATATTGCCTGTTTGGATTGTGCCATGATCCCTTTATTCAAGGATTTATCCTTTAATGTATCAGTATACGTACACTTTGCTAAGACATGTTTGGTACTCGCTATCTATGTGTGATATAACGTTTGTTGTGTGTGAAAGTAATCTTTTGTGGTATCTTTTATGTAGTATCAGCAATGGCAGCTGTTCATGGTCCTGACACAGAAGACAGGCTGCAGTGCACGATTGGAGCGGTCTTCCTGCAAGCCCTAACGAGCCTTAAGTGGTAGGCATTTCTTTTTGTTACCACAGAGTGATAGTTTCGGACACATAGCACCTATTGAGGTATAGCATACACTGTCTTTTAGCTTAGGTGTGGGAAGCCTATGCCCTGAACTTAAGTGCAGTATTCCTTTGACATGGAACATGCATCATTTGGTTTGTAATCCTTGAACATGAAATGTTCACAGCCAACGTTGTGACACTTGGAGGCGTCTTGATATTGGGAACAGCTTTTCCTTGTCACTGCTGTCTTGACCAAGGCAAGATTTTTTGTTAAAGGGTTGCACAAGGGAAAACATTCAGCATTGTTTGTTAAACAATAGGTAATATTTAGCTCAATATAACCCAAGGATGAGACCGATGCTTTTTAAACAAAATGGGTTTTTGCAACGGAAGCACAAAACTTTACGGCGTGAGGCTCACCCTGTATTTTTTAGTGCTTCAGTTGTAATTAACCATTTCATATAAAGTTAGGGCACGTGCTGCGTCCTCTCTCATGGTCTTTGTGTTACATTATGCTAAATATCACATAAGTTGGAAAGTTGGCTGCAGGTGCATTTCCCCTTATAGGATTTGTTGGTGTTTTTAAGTTTCTTCCATTAACATATATTTTGTTTGGACTGCCATGAAGCTGTGTGCAATGAAATCTTACTTATAATCATGTTTCGCTTATTGTCTTGCTGACTGCTTTTACCATAAATGTTTTTTAGTGGAAATAAAAGATTTCTTTAAGTTCTTTTTTTTACAAGTCGAAGTGTCATTCATTTTTAAAGCTATATAAAGGGACAGCAAACAACATTGAAGTCTAAAAATTTAATGAATTTAAATAAGCACACTTTTGCTATGTGCACATTCTGCCACAAGAATTTGGCGAATTCATGTTTAAGGAAGTTGCAGGGCTTGTTGTTTCAGCTCGTTTTCAAATTTTCACGTGGATGAGTAGATTTGTGGTATTTTTGTAAGTTGTAGTGCAATCTTGTTTTAAGTAACAACGTGCAACATGCAAGTACCTATTCCTTTCTAACAAAGCCTTCTCAGATAATCGTTACACCTGAGAGTTTGATCATCTGAATTAGGGACAGCTTTTCTTGGGAGGCAGCACATACTCATGTTTCATCACATTGTTTCGAACATGTTCCCACTACAATCTAAGAAAATACCATGAATGTGTTTATGTAACACAGCTCACAAGGCATAGAGGCCTATCATACAGACAAGTGTAATCTGTGTGATAGTGCCTTGAATAGCCTTGTTGAACTGCAAAGTCAAATTGTTGAATGAATTCATGCTCTTCTGGAAGTACAGTACTCGCGGATTGAAACAAGACACTCGAAGTGTGTGGCCGGTGGTACATGTGCTGTCGCTTGTGGCTGCACGTAGAACCAATGTGTTGCGTTGTGGTATAGAGCGATAGGGGGAAGACATATGGAGCAGGACTACTCTTTCCGATTGCCAAATTGTCGGGCTGTAGTTCAGCACGTGTACACTGCTAGGGCAGCGCTGCAAGGCTCACACGCATTCGCATGTCGACTAAACTGGCTTGCCACTGCGCACCACTTTTATGCCACGCCAGCAGACGGCCCTCTCGTTCTGCGTGCTTAGGCAACGCAGTACGCATGCTGTGAAAGTAAGACGCAGGATTCAGTTAGTAGATTGCGCCTTGTGTGCGTTTGTAGACATGATAAACATCTGCACAAAAGCATGAAAAGTTTACTTCGTGTTTTCTGTCTCGAAAAAAAAGAAAATGTGTGGCATGCTTTACTTCATGCTACATGGAAATAATATCATGGCCTATTGTTGAATAAAAATGCGAGAAGCTCACTTGTTCTTCTATGGCTGACAGCTCTACAAATGCTTGCCACGCAGAATAGCTGCACTATTGATTGCTCGGGGCGAGACAACAAAGTACTAAGTCATTTTTGATGCTGCATGGAAACAGGCCCGTGGCTGGTGCTTTTATTTTTCGTCGTGACAAAATGCTTGAAAAACTTTTTATGCTTTTGTGCAGCTATTTATCAAGTCAACGAGCGCATTTCAGGCACGACATCTTAGCGGTATCCAATTTCTTACTTGCGCAGCCTACGTGCCCTATCGTCAAAGGGCGCCGATCGAAAGCATTGTCTGCTTGCATCACAATATAAATGGTTTGCATCGTTCCCATCGATTCGGGCTGCATGCATGGAAAAATGCGCTAGCCTTGCAGCGTCACGCTGGCAGTTTGCACTTTGTGAACTAAATGCCAACTCTATAGCGACCGGAATGAGTAAGCCTGCTCCGTAGCTGTTTTTGCCCTCACTCTATACAACAGTGTGACATCCTGGTTCTGCGAGTACCCATGAGCGGCGGCACATGCATTGGCAGGCATACGCTACGAATGTCCTGTTTCAATCCGTCAGTACTGTACGTATATGTTGACCATACTGGGCATGTTGGTACATACTTGGGAGGAAATAGGAGTGCAAGCAAATACAAGGACTGCCGCATCCATTATTCTTTCTGTGTCGGCGTCTTAGCTCATGATGCTATTCACTCCTGAGGGTACATTTTATTTCCTCGCTAAGCTCATACATACACTCCAGATTGTATTATTTCTGTGACGTGTGGGTTCGGGCGATATTTTTGGCATCTGCATGGTCTAAAATAGTCATGAGTTCAATACTGTGCTCTTTCCTTAAATACTTGATTAACGCAAGTGTTTGGTCGGGTTGGTAATTCATCAACTAGAAACTTTTCTAAGGTACGGCAAAATATCAACAGAGAAAAGCGCGATGACACAAAGTAGTGCTAGTTCGTGTTGCCGCCCTTATGATTGTGCATGTTTTTCCTGCTGTTGAAATTTTTCTTGGGAAAGAGTTTCCATCCTTGTCCTATCAAAACGTCCAGCAAGTGTCAACACACCCCAGTGTGGATTCTTGTGCTTGTTATCATGACCAGCGGTCAATTTCATAATTTGCAATACTGGCTAGTGAACATGGGCATTTGTGCACTCTAAAGCATGGAGCTAGGTAAAAATATTTCCTTTTTTATAAAACTTTGGTCACCTCTTCAAGGTACATAAATAATGTATTTTTAGCTATTGAATAATATGAAAAAGTAATCAAGGGTACAAAAATGTTTTGCTTGCTTCCTCCAATCTGTTGTTTGTAGAAAGATTTGTAGAAACGACCTGTAACGTGTTACAACATGCATATCTGTGTAATATACTGTAGGTTACAAATAGCATAATTTTTTAATTGTTTTCACTGGATTTGTGTAGCTGTATTACCTAGACGTAGCTCTACATTTCATGTGCCTGTTTGTTGCTCAATTTCACCTTGCACATAGGCGTGCGCATAGGAGTGGGGGGCAGCCCCCCTCTCTCACAACTTGTTACCTAAGACGGGGGCTTCAAAATTGGAAGCTTACTTAACTAAGTAAGGGGGAGTGCCGTGGTGAACCTCCCTGCCACCCAAGTGTAGGGAAACCCTGCACACGCCTATGACTTTGCACCTCTGAGCATGAGCCCTCAATAGTTCTCAGTTAAAGAGGGATTTTAACGTGGAAGTTTCGTGTAAAACAAAGTTGTGGAATAGACCCACTGTTGCATGCCGTAGTCATGCATTTGGTGCCATTTGAATTGTGAAAGGAGGTTATTCTGCAATATTGCCTTATAGAAGCTGACTCAGCTGATTACTCTGTTCGTGATAGCTGGCTTCTCTCCAATTACTGATATATCAGCAGCCCTTTGAACTGATATGTAGTGATTAATTTTTTTTTTCAACGCAGCATGAAGTCAAGGCTATGTGGTTCGACATTGAATCCAGATGGATTATTTAATATAACTGATAAATATATATCACTATTTAGAAAAGGCATGACTTATCAATTGCAATGTCTATTCATGTGCTGCGCTAAATTGTATGGTTCAGTTTCTTCTAAGTTTTAATGTTCTCTCTTGCAGGACAGCAGTGGTGCCACCACGATGGGGCTACAAGAGACCCTATCATCACTGCAAAGTTGAAAATTGAATACAAATGCAGTTATTCCTCGAAATGTCTCATTTGGTGTTTCTTTGTTTGTTTGTAATTATAAAACAGCACTTTTGCAAGAATTGTAAACAAGGACGAACTAGCTCCATTTATTGTCCTATCGGAACTGAATTGCTTGACAATGTAATGCGTGTTTCCAAATGTAGGCATTATATACTTGCAGCATTATTTATCGGCCTCGAAAGATTCTGACATGTAAAAAACAATGATCTGTTTGTTGCTCGAAATGATCTGATGGTATTTTTTTACAATCCTGTAATGTGTGCACACTTTCATATGAATAATGAAGCGATTAATTGATCCGCTTTTCCGATAATGTTCTGTTGATGGCATAGGGCATTAGTCTACAATTGACGTTTGATGTCAACCTAATGCATATGCTCGATGGCACTTCACTAGACAACGGCCATCAGAAACTCTGATTCCAGGACTCTATAGACTAACGCTAGCCAATGGTCATCAGAAACTCTCATGTCGGGCCTCTATAGACTTATGCTAGACTATAGTCATCAGAAACTCTAATGTCATAACTCTATAGACTAACGGTGGCCAATTACTACTAGACTCACTTGAGGTACGCATTAGGAAAGCGCATTAGACTGACATTAGACAGTGTAATGATTGTGATGTCGAATGACATTAGCCTGTTTATAAAAGTACTATAAATTTTTTCGTAAGGCTGCGCCCATCTTAAAACTCTCAAAGGCGACTTAAAACTCTCAAAGGCTTCGGAAAAACTAGAATCGGCGACTTGCGGAGGTAAGGCCGCTGCCGACTTGAAAGAAAACAACCTCTAGTGCCGATTTCCAAATGTGATGATGGACACGAAACTGTGCGGAAACGGTAACGTCCCTTCTAATTTGTCAGTACTTAAAGACGGCTACGAAACGAATGCTTTGGTAGACACAGGCGCAGACTATTCCGTCATGAGTAGGCGACTTGCCAGAATGCTGAAAAAAAGTACTGACCCCTTGGATAGGACCGTAAGTGCGAACCGCCGGGGGACACCGTAACGATCCGGCAGGCAAGTGTATAGAGTCGGAATACGTGGCTTCACCTACGTCACCAGCTTCATTGTCCAATCGGAGTGTTCAAGAGATGTTTTATTGGAGTGGACTTGTTGCAGGCCAACGGCGCAGTGATAAACTTGCAGCAAAACGTGCGTCTCGTTCTCGACAAAACACGTCATCGCGACATTCCAGAGTGAAAAACGATTCGATGCGCTCCTGATAGCGGGCGACGATGTAACAGTACCTCCAAGATCCATCATCGTTGTCACCGTAAGAAGCAATGCATACAACGACCATGAAGACATGGCAGAAAGCAATACTGGGTTATCACCACGACCTACTGTACTCCTGACCTGCCCAGCTGGCGGCGGTCTATGGAGCTGCCTGCGCCGGCTCGGATTCCGAACTTTGCCGCCTAGGGGGCGCTCGAGTTACCCCAGCTGAGCGCCGGTGGACGCATGGAAATGCATGGGGTTGCCGCCGGTTAGGGAAGAGTTTCATCACGCATTGAGTGAATGTGGCGACAATATTGAATCATTTTATTTTATGTGACTTTGAGAATATTCTTTTGTATTTTAGTTGACATTTCAGTGCATTATTTCTCAAATAGAATCGCAAATCAGGTACAAACACATGTATCAGCGTGCCAAACAAGAAAGAATGACGATGGAGACAGGTTGTAAAAAGGGCTGACCCCAAAATGTTTATTTAACTGATGATACCAGCTATATGTGTATACAATGGTAGACTTGTTGCCTTTGAAGTACACTCAGCTGGCTTGCATTTACTGTCTGGGCAAGAAAGGGAGAGGACTATGACATTTGACAGTGTCCGCGGCATCCGGTGCGCATGGAAAACAACCAAATACAGATAATTTTGCGCATAAATACCTTCGTCTCAAATGGCAAATGTAGATCGCATGTAAATAAATAATCAAAAAGACACTCTGCAACTGTTTTGAAACGAAACAGCACTTAAAATCATTTATTCAACTCTAATTATTCATAGCTTGGGTGTGCTTCAAAACCTAGTTGCATAACCACATGTAGTGACATGGTTTCCATATGTGCACTCTTGTCACCTTTTTTTTTTTGCTAATAAACAGTTGTGTGTATAGCGCGTCGTCGTTTACTTTTTGGGGGTTGTCGTTTTTTTTTTTGCGCTAACATTCGTTTCAGTCTGCCATGCACCACCAACCAGCCCAGCAACTCACTCTTTTAGAGACACGTAGTCTTTTACAACACAGAAATCACCTTGATCCATTTTTCACGGACCTCGGTCACTGGAAACTCATTAAAAGTCACACCAGGAGTCTTCCCTTGCCTTGATTCGCATACAAGCACGCAGCACATCATCATCGTGATGGTTAATTTGCCCCAAGAAACCTCGCTTCGCTGGTGTACAAACAGCACCGACCTGCACGCTTCTCTCGCAGCTCGGCATGAGCATAAGATCGTCATTATACTTTTAAGTTTATTCAAAAACAGGCTGTCCTTCATTTTAATTGTCAAGAGTGTATGCACGCGTAAAAACTGCTGCTTTATTTATTCCCCTTCTTTTTTGATTGGTGCCGGTAACTATCTCCACCTGTGGCGGACGGCGCAACAACCTGACATTTTGCATGGCCTCCGAAATGGTCGTGCAGATCTCGAATAACTGTCGACTGAGCACGAGCCATTCGTCAGGCATCCTATTATAGGAGGCTATGCCCAGACGAACGTACGGCACCGCACGAGTGCACAGAAAACGCCACCGGTGCCGCTAGCCGAGACGCCAAATGATATTCCTGTCGTGTTTATAAAAAACTGGGTAACGATGGAGAGTACAAGGTACTCTACTATGGGAGAGCTCAAGGCCGCCCCGTGGGCCTCATACCGGAAGAGGACTCTTACGCTATTGTTAGTGGAGGCGGCTGATTCCTTTGCGGACTCAGCGAGCGTAGCGGATTGCGGCATTCATGGGTGCGCTGGTCGCTTGCACAGTTCCATGTGCAGTTTTCCGACGACTGGTGCTCTCTTGACAGTATGCTTGCCGGCAATCAGCCGTTTCTGATACGGCAATTTCATCTTTTATTGCGGTCACTACTTCTCTGTAGCTACGTTTCATGTTGTCTCAATAGGAATGATGCGACCACCGTTGTTTCTTGTAGCAACTGACGTTTTGAGCTGCTACGCTCGTGCATTGGATTGGATTGGATAAACTTTTATTTGGTCCTCCGAAACACAGATCACTGTGTTGCGGGCAGCTCCCACGTGTACGCTCGTGCATGAATGTCCAATTGCTCCCATGGAAAAAGATAGCAGTTGGGATGAAAAATTAGTTTACGAGAAAGAAAGAAAGAGAGAGAGATAAAGGAAGAAAGAAAATTAGTAGCTCACCCACGCACACGCCAAGCTTCCCTTGCCTCCCTTTTCCCGGGAGTGGTATAGGGCTCCTGAATGTTTTCTAGATGATGTGACATGCTGTATTGAAAGCGTGGAGATATGTGGATGATAACGAAGACAGCCCCCAAACCATTGAGTTCTGAGTTCAATAAAATTGTATAGTCCTTGTCCTTGTATTGATCTATTTGCAAGCCGGCTTTCTGGTTACGTGGCACCCCCAAATATATATATATATATATATATATATATATATATATATATATATATATATATATATATATGAGATCTAACAGACAGTAATGTCAAGGAATGTACAGGGGAAGTTATTAGAACCAATGGAATGTAAATAAGAAGAAAGAAAAGTGGATGAGTTCCACTTTTCTTTCTTCTTATTTACATTCCATTGGTTCTAATAACTTCCCCTGTACATTCCTTGGCATTACTGTCTGTTAGATCTCATTAATATTGTGTCAAAACACGGGAAAACGAGCCCTTAGGTATACACTTCTTTCCATTATATATATATATATATATATATATATATATATATATATATATATATATCTGTGTGTGTGTGTGTGTGTGTAACTGTAACAGCTCAATCGACGCGCTGGCACTTATTTGATATGATTTTATATATCAACTACGTGTTGCTAATCTTGGTATCACGACTTTTTGTCTGATTATGCTTTGGCGGTAAACATCTACAGATACCACAATGGTTTGTTTAATAAATTTATTATGGATGTTTGTAGTCGGGATGGAGATGTACCAGGCGTCAACGAGGATACACCCACGTCGAACGGGGCTATAGCGGCCAAACACCAAATCATACATTCGGCGAACCCTCCTTCATCAATGTACAGTAAACATCTAATTACCCCTGTAGAGGCGCGTTTTACTTTCGTGTTGTATGCCGATTCCCATAACGGATAGATCAACCTTGTTTTTTAACGAGTGATTACCGTTATATTTTTCATAACATGTATTACACTTTCTTGCATATATTCAGGCCAATGCGGATTATAATTTGCATTGCTTGCCAATAGCGTGAACACTGTTTCTGGACTGTGCAAATAATAATAATATTGTAATTGTTATATTATTGTTTTAAGTCATTATCAGCTTCTACACTGTAAATGGATAATTTGTGATTTTAGGCGCGTAGTACATTGTTTGCACTCAGTGTATCTGTATTACATTTCGTAAGGGGCCCCAAGACACCTGCATATATATATATATATATATATATATATATATATATATATATACTCCAATACAAACGATGAAACAAAACTTTTCATTATAACGTTAAACTATATCCCTCGTTGCTTCCTTTCGCAATCGCCGTTAGCTGTATATGATTGATGCAAGCAGTTTTTGGACAGCAGAATCGGGCGCATCTGGCAGGCAGTATTGATAAAACAGAGAAGGCGCTGACACCACGCTCCACATTCGACCTCCGCCGTGCCGTGGTGGCGTCCACTCGTGTCGTGGCTGACCCAGCCGAACATGCGGCACCACACGCGTGTTGCCCGGACCCTCCTAGACCAGATGCCTGCCGCATTGAAGCGCGAGACAGACGTGTGATTTTCCGTGCGATCCGGCGTGCGGTGCGAGGATGTGACAGAGGGAGTGGTGACGTTTCGTGACATTTCGTGACGTATCATCGCATCGCACCCCCGCATAGCCGGTGCGGCGAGCATCAAACCGGCCAGATATTTTCGTCGTTGTATCGCACCGCCGCGTTTGAGCAGCCAATCAGAACGCTAGCAGACGAATGACGTCACGCCGCTAGTGCCGTCATCTTCGAGTAGCCGCTCCCATCACCCGTGATGCAAGCCAGTCCAAGCGAGCCGACGGAGCGGTGGGAGCGTGGATTTGCTGACATTGCCGACTGCGGCGGCGTGACAAACATCGAGTACATTTCCCTGGTGACGTGATATTATTCCGGATTGAATAAATTGATGGTTTGAGTATGCCATTTCTGCACGAAAACGCCCGTTTTGAAACCGTTAGCGAGACCCGAAATTATGAGCAGCGATGCAAGGTCATTTGGCAGGTAAACACGGCTACCAGCGTTTTTGCGCTGGCTCGCTTTGCTTCCGCCTTTCCGATGGCATCGAGAAAGTGGTAGCGTATGCAAACACATTACATACGAGTGCAGAGCTTAAGAGTGTTGTCAGAAACAAGCGCTCGATGGCGAGCTCGCGTGAGAACGGCGTAGGCGACGGCCGGCGCCGCCATGCTAGGCCTACCTGTAGGAGTCGTGAATAATCAGCTATTACCGCTGTTGCGACGTGCTTGCCGTTCACGAAGACGTTTTACTCATTATTTTTGTGGAACGAAGCGCGGCTGTGCAATGTTGTTTGTTTTGAGCTTCATTACGAGGATACAAAGTCGTCCGACCACGCATGCCGAGGCACCGCATGGGGGTGGAGCCAGTCGCTGATAGCTCCTTCGCCCCCGTGTGTCCCAAAACGTCGCTTGCGGCACTCCGCACCGTTCGACACGGGCCTTATTCGACACTGCACGCCGCATCACACGGAAGATCGCACGTCTGTCTCGCGCTTGAGAAAGAAACCGGCTGCCACACCCCTTTTCTCCTTCTTTTTTGATTAGCGTCGGTCGCTATCTCCACCTGTGGCGGATGACGCGACAACCTGACATTTTGCATGGCTTCCGAAATGGTCGTGCAGATATCGAATAACTGTCGACTGAGCACGAGCCATTCGTCAGGCAGCCTATTATAGGAGGCTGTGCCCAGACAAACGTACGGCACCACACGAGTGCACAGAAAACGTCACTGGTACCGCCAGCCGAGACGCCAAATGATATGCCTGTTGTTTTTTTACTTGATCAGGCGTCTTGATGGGGGGGGGGTAGAAAAAGTGGGTAACAATTTAGAGTACAGGGTACTCTACTATGGGAGAGCTTAAGGCCGTCCCGGGCTTGATTGTGTGTGGGCTTTTATTACTGCTGTAAGTGATGGTTGCGGATTTCTTCGCGGACCCGGCGAGTGTAGCGGAATGCGGCCTTTAAAGGCTCTCTGGTCGATGGCTCAGTTTAGTGTGCAGTTTTCCGACGACTATTGTTCTTTTGACAATATGCTTGGCGGTAATCAGCCGTGTCTGATAGGGTGATCTCATCTTTTATCAAGGTCACTTGTAATTTTCTGTAGCTACGTTTCATTGTTGTCTGAATAGGAATGATACAGCCACCGTTGTTTCTTGTAGCAACTGACGTTTTGAGCTGCTACGCTCGTGAATGCATGTCCAATTGCTGTCATGGAGAAAGGAAGCAGTTGGGATAGAACATTAATTTACGAGAAAGAAAGAAAGAAAGAAAGAGAGAAAGAAAGAAAGAAAGGAAGAAAGGAAGAAAGAAATTAGTAGCTCAGAACCGCACACGCCAGGCTTCTCTTGCCTTCCTTTACCCGGGAGTGGTAAGGCTCCTTAATGTTTGCTAGATGATGTGACATGCTGTATTGAAAGCGTGGAGATCTGTGTATGACAACGAAGACAGCCCCCAAGCCATTGAGTCCAATGATTGTATAGTTCTTGCGTTGATCTATTTGAAAGTCGTCTTTCTGGTTACATGGCACCCCCAAATATATATATATATATATATATATATATATATATATATATATATATATATATATATATATATATATATATATATATATCTGTGTGTGTGTGTGTGTGTGTGTTTGTGTGTGTGTGTGTGTGTGTGTGTGGAAGCTCAATCGACGCGCTGGCACTTCTTTGGTATGATTTGATATATCAAATATGTGTCGCTCATCTTGGTATCACGACTTTTTGTCTTATTATGCTTTGGCAGTAAACCACTACAGATACCACAATAGTTTGTTTAATCAATTTATTATGGATGTTTGTAGTCGGGATGGAGATCTACCAGGCGTCAACGAGGATACGCCCACGTCGAACGGGGCTATAGCGGCCAAACAACAAATCATACATTCGGCGAACCCTCCTTCATCAATGTACAGTAAACATCTAATTACCCCTGTAGAGGCGCGTTTTACTTTCGTGGTTTATGCCGATTCCCATAACGGATAGATCTATCATGGTTTTTAACGAGTGATTGCCGTTATATTTTTTCATAACATGTATTACACTTTCTTGCTTATATACAGGCCTATGAGGATTATAATTTGCATTGCTTGCCAATAGTTTAAACACTGTTTCTGGACTGTGGAAATAATAATAATATTGCAATTGTTATATTATTGTTTTAACTTGTTATCAGCTTCTAAACACTGTAAATGGATGATTTGTGGTTTTAGGCGCGTAGTACGTTGTTTGCACTCAGCGTATTTGTATTACATTTCGTAAGGGGACCCAAGACACCTGCATAAATATATATATATATATATATATATATATATATATATATATATATATATATATATATATATATATATATATATATATATATATATATATATATATATATATATATATATATATATATATATATATATATACGCCAATACAAACGATGTAAACAAAACTTTCCATTATAACGTTAAACTATATCCATCGTTGCTTCCTTTCGCAATCGCCGTTAGCTGTATATGATTGATGCAAGCAGTTTTTGTCATGCACAGAGCACCAGCTTTTTACGCGAGGCAACAAATGACTCGAAAATGATCCATCACCTAATGGCCACTTATGTATGACCACGTCAAAAATGAGAGAATAAACTGTTTTCGATACGGCCTATTGTTTGCCATTGGTTCTTCGACATTTGAAATTTTCTGTGTGCCACAATATCGCCTTTGTTAGACAAGCCGGAGAGCATCTCCTTCTAAATGTATTTCAAGTAGGCTAGCTGCCAATCACAAGAGAAGCGGCTACTTATAGCAGCTGTATTATCAGAATAATAATATATTTCAACTTGCAGCTTAACGATGTTTAGTAGTTTGTGCGCGTGTACATCTCTGTGAGCTCATACGTGCTGAGAGAAACAGGAATATAGCAGCGCTTCACGCGTGTGCTTCTTTGCTGACGAATATGTATTTTGAGCTGTAAAAGACAATCTAAGTTGAGTGAAAACAGACTAGCCTGACTCTTAACTATAAGCCTCCATAGTGCTAAAAACACGGCCTTTTACCTTTTCCCTGGTCCGGTGGATCAAGTTGTGTAGCAAGCTTAAAAGTCAAGCTTCCTACTGAGCTCGAGTTCACTGCTTCATTCGTGACCACTTTGCAAGCTGCCATTATGGCTCCAAGTTACTATAAGCAAGGCTGATAAGGTTTATCAAAGACTAAAGCCAAAGCAAATTTTGGCGTTTCAGTACGAAAAAACCTAAACATCAAAAATGATTCATCACACTGATTGGCTCGCAATACCCTCGACAGAGCAGCGGTGATGACATATCCATTTTGAAGAAAATTATTTTCCGGAAGCAGGAAACGCTTTGACTGGTATTTAATAAGTTTCCTCGTTTCCGTCCGTAACTGGATCAACAAGTCACAGAAGAGTAGAACCATGAACAAGCGATACAATATTATAGGGCTCCTGTTGAGCACCTTGCCGGCTCGGCAATACCTCAGCACATGACGCGAAAGCGTCGCATAGGACACCCGCACGCAAAGAGCCTACAAGAAAAATTTTCTCAGCGGAAATGTTGGCAAAATTTCACAATGTTGTAACATTGCCTCGTAACATGTTTATTCTCCCGTTAGAACACGATTGAGTGATTACTGTTGTCACGGAAAACTTCGGCTTACTTGTTCGTTTCCCCAAAGTGCAGCCAAGAGTGACCACTGCATTAAGGGGGGGAGGGCACAACTTCCCGCCCTATATACTTTTCTCCGTGGAGGAGGGGGGAACTGATGGTCCCCTTCCCCCCCCCCTCGGCTGATTCGCCTATGTACGTCTATCAGGTTTGTTCTTTCATGCTCCTTCTTTGTGGCAAAGCAATGCCGCAGTCACCTCAAAACGCTAGTTCATGCAGCGGCGCCACCATGACGCGTCCCCAATGGTTGCCCGCATAGCGTCGCGAACGGCGACACGATACCTGGAAACACTGTATAACTTACTGAGCCAGTGTGACCGCCAAGATCATGATAACGACGAATGCAAGACGCCGCGTATCTGTAGACAACTGAACAAAAAGTTACTTTATATTATTCTCGTCGTTTGGCACTGCATGAAGGTCTCACTGTCTTCCCCATGACCGCGAAGCACAGGCGAAGGCTAGGTGACGAGCGAGAGCAGGAGAGGGCTAGAGGAGAGCTGGGGTGGACAGCAGAATCGGGCGCATCTGGCAGGCAGTATTGATAAAACAGAGAAGGCGCTGGCACCACGCTCCACATTCGACCTCCGCCGTGCCGCGGTGGCGTCCACTCGTGTCGTGGCTGGCCCAGCCGAACATGCGGCACCACACGCGTGTTGCCCGGACCCTCCTAGACCAGATGCCTGCCGCATTGAAGCGCGAGACAGACGTGCGATTTTCCGTGCGATCCGGCGTGCGGTGCGACGATGCGACAGCGGGAGTGGTGACGTTTCGTGACGTATCATCGCATCGCACCGCCGCATAGCCGGTGCGGCGAGCATCAAACCGGCCAGATATTTTCGTCGTTGTATCGCACCGCCGCGTTTGAGCAGCCAATCAGAACGCTAGCAGACGAGTGACGTCACGCCGCTAGTGCCGTCATCTTCGAGTAGCCGCTCCCATCACCCGTGATCCAGGCCAGTTCAAGCGAGTCGACGGAGCGGTGCGAGCGTGGATTTGCTGACAGTGCCGACTGCGGCGGCGTGACAAACATCGAGTACATTTCCCTGGTGACGTGATATTATTCCGGATTGAATAAATTGATGTTTCGAGTGTGCCATTTCTCCACGAAAACGCCCGTTTTGAAACCGTTAGCGAGACCGGAGATTGTGAGCAGCGATGCAAGGTCATTTGGCAGGTAAACACGGCTACCAGCGTTTTTGCGCTGGCTCGCTTTGCTTCCACCTTTACGATGGCATCGAGAAAGTGGTAGCGTATGCAAACACATTACATACGAGTGCAGAGCTTAATAGTGTTGTCAGAAACAAGCGCTCGATGGCGAGCTCGCGTGAGAACGGCGTAGGCGACGGCCGGCGCCGCCATGATAGGCCTACCTGTAGGAGTCGTGAATAATCAGCTATTACCGCTGTTGCGACGTGCTTGCCGTTCACGAAGACGTTTTACTCATTATTTTTTGTGGAACGAAGCGCGGCTGTGCAATGTTGTTTGTTTTGAGCTTCATTACGAGGATACAAAGTCGTCCGACCACGCATGCCGAGGCACCGCATGGGGGTGGAGCCAGTCGCTGATAGCTCCTTCGCCCCCGTGTGTCCCAAAACGTCGCTTGCGGCACTCCGCACCGTTCGACACGGGCCTTATTCGACACTGCACGCCGCATCACACGGAAGATCGCACGTCTGTCTCGCGCTTGAGAAAGAAACCGGCTGCCACACCCATTTTCTCCTTCTTTTTTGATTGGCGTCGGTCGCTATCTCCACCTGTGGCGGATGACGCAACAACCTGACATTTTGCATGGCCTCCGAAATGGTCGTGCAGATCTCGAATAACTGTCAACTGAGCACGAACCATTCGTCAGGCAGCCTATTATAGGGGGCTGTGCCCAGACGAACGTACGGCACCGCACGAGTGCACAGAAAACGTCACCGGTGCTGCCAGCCGAGACGCCAAATGATATTCCTGTTGTGTTTTTAAAAAATGGGTAACGATGGAGAGTACAAGGTACTCTACTATGGGAGAGCTCAAAGCCGTTCCGTGGGCCTCATACTTGATCAGAGGTCGTGATTGGGGTATCATATTGTTCTAAGTGATGGATAGGGATTTCTTCGCGGACTCGGCGAGTGTAGCGGAATGCGGCCTTTAAAGGCTGTCTGGTCGCTGGCTCAGTTTAATGTGCAGTTTTTCGACGACTGATGCTCTCTTGACAATATGCTTGCCGGCAATCAGCCTTTTCTGATAGGGTGATCTTATCTTTTATCAAGGTCACTTGTTACTATCTGTAGCTACGTTTCATTGTTGTCTGAATAGGAATGATGCGACCACCGTTATTTCTTGTAGCAACAGACGTTTTAAGCTGTTACGCTCGTGGATGAATATCCAATTGCTGGCATGGAGAAAGAAAGCAGTGGGAATGGGACATTAGTTTACGAGAAAGAAAAAAAAGAAAGAAAGAGAGAAAGAGAGAGAGAGAGAAAGAAAGAAAGGAAATTAGTAGCTCGACGCACACGCCAAGCTTCCCTTGCCTCCCTTTTACCGGGAGTGGTAGGGCTCCTGAATGTTTTCTAGATGATGTGACATGCTGTATTGAATGCGTGGAGATCTGTGGATGACGACGAAGGCAGCCCCCAAGCCATTGAGTTCTGAGTTCAATAATTGTATATTCCCTGTATTGATCTATTTGCAAGCCGGCTTTCTGGTTACAGGCAACCCCAAAGCTTTGGGGCACCGAGATAATCCTTACATGAAGTTACAGGCTAGATCAATTTTTCAACCGCAGCAGGTTACTTGCAAGAACAGGGCTTTTTGACAGCATGAGACAGGTCAACTTGAGAGAGGATGAAGCTTGAGATGAAAAAAAAAAGGTTGTCTCCTTTTTTGTAAACTATAGCAGGTACACAGACTTTCGGGTTTATTATATGCAAATGGTGTCGTTTAGTTCAACGTTACTAGAACGTACGTTCTTTAGTTGGCGGCGCGGTCAGTCAAGGAGATGTTCAACTCCTCGTTAATATATGTGTAGTGAAGGCATGATGCTGTGAGATTTCAGTTAAGCGTCGCTAAATCTGGTTTGATGGTGCTTCTTTCTATCTGTCTCTCTCTTTCTTTTTTTGTTTCTCCGTTTCTCTGACTTCTTTTTTTCTATCAATTTCTGTCTATTTGTATCTGTGTTTTAATTGTATATTTTGTTTCCTTTCTTTCTATTCTTTTCTATGCTATGATTTACTTTCTCCCATCCTTCTTCCCTCCTCTTCACCCTCACTTCCATTTGCCACCACCTTTCTGTACTATACTATACAAAGGTATGTCATGCTCTGCTAGCGTGGCTATAGACTGGTCACGACGCTTGCCTTCGAGCAGTACGACCAGCGACGTTTTGAGCTGCTACGCACGTGGATGAATGTCTAATTGCTGGCATGGAGGAAGGAAGCCGGTGGGATGGAACCAGTGGCATACCAACTCTAGCAGACACTAATGCCAAGGATAGTATAGGGGAAATTAGACCGAATTGTAATGTAAATGTCAATTAAGAAACGTGGGTGAAAAGATAACTTGCCGTAGACAGGAACCAAACCTGCGACCTTCGAATAACGAGGAACTATAGGTCAGCTCCCACAGCTCCTAATAGTTTCACGTGCTACGTGACGCCAAACAGGCTCATAAAGAGTGTGCTACACTCGCCGCAATGGGTACTGGTGGTGCTGACTGACACTCCCACGTTTAAATTCACATATTTACCCAATATGAAGTGGCAGGGGGGGGGGGGAGATAGCCGCTGTGGTAGCTCAGTGGTAGAGCATCCATCGCGTTATTCGAAGGTAGCAAGTTTATTTCTTGTCCACGGCAAGTTATCTTTTCACCCACTTTTATTTCCTCACATTTCCATTACGATTTGGTCTAATAACTTCCCATATACTTTCCTTAGCATTAGTCTTTGTTAAGTTTGGTTCATGTTGTTTCAAACATGAAAAAATGAGCCCTTAGGTATACACTAGCGGCAATGTCGTCAGAATTTCTACTTATGTTGTAACATAGCTTCCTAACAATTTCATTCTCCGGTAGGAACATAATTGCGTAATTACTCTTGTGACGGAAAACTACACCTTACTTGTTCTTTTCCGAAGCCTGCAGCCAAGAGTGACCATTGTCAAAAGTGGGGGGGGGGGGGCTCAGCCTCAGCCCCACATCTTTTCTAAGTGGGGAAGCTTGCGCCCCTCTTGCCCCCTTCCCCCTCCGGCTGGTACGCCTATGCATACGATCGTTCCCCACACCGCGAGATAAGGGCGCGTGAGCGTGCCTCCACCTTCTCCACTATGAGGGGCAAAGTGCGCGCGGGAGATTAGAACGCGCCCCACCGCGCGCTCATTGCGCCATCTTGCTTGTAATGCTGAAAAGACGATATACCCTTCCCCTCCCCCCCGACGTGCCTATGACCAGCGGTAAGTGGTAGATATAAATAGCTTGCCGTTTGAGCGTTGACGCAGTGTTTAACGCCTCGCAATCACGAGTCAGAGGTTCAACGTAAGATTTCGCGTAGCGGAGTCTTCTCAGGATTTTTTTCTTTCTTGCGTATTCATGTATAAGAAAAAGAAGTATATACCTGAAGGCTCGTTTTTCCGAGTTTTGACACAATATTAATGAGATCTAACAGACAGTAATGTTGATGATGATAGCTGGGGTTTAACGTCCCAAAACCACTATATGATTATGAGAGACGCCGTAGTGGAGGGCTCCGGAAATTTAGACCACCTGGGGTTCTTTAACGTGCACCCAAATCTGAGCACACGGGCCTACAACATTTCCGCCTCCATCGGAAATGCAGCCGCCACAGCCGGGATTCGAGCCCGCGCCCTGCGGGTCAGCAGCCGAGTACCTTAGCCACTAGACCACCGCGGCGGGGCCAGACAGTAATGTTAAGGAATGTATAGGGGAAGTTATTAGAACCAATGAAATGTAAATAAGAAGAAAAAAACTGGGTGAAAAAGTAACCAGCCGTGAGCAGGAAACGAACCTACGACCTTAGAATAACGCGTTCGATGCTCTAACCACTGAGCTATGACAGCGGCCTTCCCTCCATCCACTTTTTTGGGTTTTCATGTGAAGTTAGAAGTAGGAGTGTCAGTCAGCGCCATCTATAAGCCAAGCGACGAGTGTGAAACACTCTATGCGCATGTGTGGCGTCACGTAGCACGTGAACTTATTACGAGCGGGCAGCTGTTTAATAGTCCCTCGTATACAACCTAATGACACCAAGTCCGCCAGTACGAGACCCTCGTTAATGAATACCGTAAGGGAAAGAAGTATATACCTAAGGGCTCGTTTTTCCGTGTTTTGACACAATATTAATGAGATCTAACAGACAGTAATGCCAAGGAATGTATAGGGGAAGTTATTAGAACCAATGGAATGTAAATAAGAAGAAAGAAAAGTGGGTGAAAAAATAACCAGCCGTGAGCAGGAAATTTTGGTTATTTTTCACCCACTTTTCTTTCTTCTTATTTGCATTCCATTGGTTCTAATAACTTCTCCTATACAGTCCTTGGCATTACGGTCTGTTAGATCTCTCTCTCTCTTTATATATATATATATATATATATATATATATATATATATATATATATATATATATATATTTACGGTGACGGCCACGCCAATGTCAACCCCGATGTCAATGCTGGCGCCGGCAGCACATAATCTACTGGAGAGTATATTATTGCTATCGCAATAAAAGTCACAGGCAAACCTCTGACTTCTTGGGCACGCGACGGAAAGCGCCTAATGCTTTACCGACCAATTCATCGCGGCATATACTCACCTTTTTACACCTTATATCTGTCAAACATTCTTTCTCGCACGGTGGTCTCTGTTGGCGAGGCGGGCTGGTGCCGCCATCTGTGAACGCTGAAGAAAAGTAATGTGACATGACACTTGCTAGCACCGATGTAGAACGCTTCGTCTACGACGAAGTTAAAGCATGGTGTCTCAGAGGCCATGGTTAAGTCTTCTTTGATATCAGCGAAAAGCCTCACCACGCCAGGACATGGGAGTCGCGGAGGCAGTTATGTTCCTCACCTTTCTCTTCCGGTTAGCATCTGGCGGCTCGTTGTCGGATTCGTGCAGCTTACATGTGCACCTAGGTTGCTTCGCCACTAACCACTTTGGGTGCGATAGCACCGACTCATCAAACTTCTGCAGTAAGCGCTCCGGCAAGGCAACGATGTCGACGGGCGTATGTCGCATCTTGATGGAGCGAGACGGTGGCCAGCGGACTACGGAACGCTCATACGCGCATTCGCGGCTCATGCTATGAACTCCCTGCTCCTTGATTGCTAAAGCGCTGTTACGAAGGCCGTGACGCCAACACGGTTCTGGATGTGCCACTGCTCCAAACTCCGCCGACAAGGTCACCAGCCGTTTGGTAGCGTGTGTTACTCAGCTCGTGACTGCTTCTGTGCAGAGCTGATGGACAAGCGGACGGGACGATGGTGAGTTAAGGCAGGGTTGATGCACAGCAAAAAATAGAGGCATTTTAAATTCGACACTGGCGCCGACTGCTTAGGGACTCGAAGAGTCGAGATGTCTTCACTCGCACGCATCCGTCGGCTTCTCTCTCTCTGTTACGAAGCGCACCACCGACAAGGTTACGAAGAGCGCCCCGAAACTGGCCCTGTCAAGGAACCCGGGCGCGCTGACTGCGAAAAGGGCTCGACGCAACTAGAGGCTTCTCTAACGCAAAGGTCTACTGCTGGCAACGCGCCGCAGGGCTGTTTTTAATGTACCAGGTGGATCCTTTGAGTCACCAAACATCCAACCAGAAGCACCGCTGGCCGTGATATCAGAATCCTCCAACGGGGACCCGCTGCTGCATGTGGTTGCACCAAGGACGAGGGATGTTGCCACGCATTGCGTAAGACTCGCCAAACTGCACTGCGCCGACTGCTTCAACGGGCTCGTGGGCTGAGAGAGCTCGTGTTGCGTTGCGTGACAGACCAGCACCGACGCTTGATGACGTCGTTAAGTCGATTGCGTCAGGCGGGTTCGACCGCTGGCCTTGACACAGATTGCCTTTGCAGAGGCATTGGCGTGCAGTGTGGACTCCCAGGCATAACAGCATCCCCGCCGCCAGACAATGCGCCGGAAAGACGAGCCGCTTCCACGTGGCTCGGATGTCGGGCGCGCTCGTTCGCCAGGTCCCACCAGGTTTGCTTCCAGGGCCATGGGGAGAATGCAGCTCCAGACTCCGTTCCGTGAACATATCCCATTCTTGAGGACGGATCCCAGCTCCACTGGTTTGTCGCCAGCTCTTGCCGCTCAGCTTCGCTCGTCTCTTCTGACGATCTTTGGTCTCAGCACTTGTCGATGGTTCTGCAACTTGTCAAGAACGGTTCCACAACAGACAACACACGACACAAGCAAGTGCCCTCGGTCACCCGGCAGAACACCAGACAAAGTATAGTACAACATATTGTAGCGAAACGTCGGGGTTGTTCAAAGTTAGGCGCATCGGACGACCAGGGAGACGAATAAGCGTGGGTGAAACTCCGCGGAGGCAATCGATGAGAAGTCAACACGATGATTTCGGGGAGCACTCATTGGGGGTTTATTTGGCTAACACATCTTCAATTTACAAAATGTACTAGGTCACAAAGACAAAACATAGAAAATGGTTGCAGTTCCCTCGGCCTGCATGGCTTCTCCAGTGGTGAGATCCGCTGTTTACCCCGACTCCGCTCACCTCAAAAAGAGCCCCAGTCGCTGCTTAAATAGGGTTTTCTTTAGCGTCCCCGGTTCCGCGGACCAACCGGGCAAGCCGAGGATAATCAAATCAACATGTGGTTGCCTGCAGCCTGTTTGCGACAACACTGTGGCAGCTTCTGAAACGGGCGCGTTCTCTGAAACGGCCTTGACGCGCTAACGACTGCTCAAATTTAGGTGCCCTTTGTCCCCGGAGGACCGAAGCGGCGGCTCGTTCGTTTGAAGCGTGGGGGCTCAGTGGTTAGAAGAAGGAGAAAGGCACCCAATTTCTGCGGTCTGTTCCAAAACACGGCGCGGTGCCTGCCTTGGCGCCAAGCGCACAGAGACCGACCAGACGCAGCCCTTTCTGTTCACTCCTTCTTCCTCAAGGCGCGCTCCCCGAGACAAGTTAAATGGCGCCGCTAACAAGGGCGTCTGGCAAAGAACAAGCTCCAGCTGTAGCCGAAAAAGAACAAGGTTTTCCGCGAAACATTGCTCTCGCTACACCTCCCCCCTACGAAAAAGAGTGTCCCACTCGTTTTATCTGCAAAACACGACAAGAAATAGACTAAATATACAAAAAGGTTTTACATTCAACAAGTGTGTGAGATGCTTATTTAAAGACACTTATGCATGTGTATAAAAAGTGAGAGGCTTTAAAAAATTACATAAAAACAACAGATGAAAAAACAAAACAAAATCATTGGGCACAGAAATATATAGGTTCACTCGTCGGTACTGCAATACAACTCAGTGTCCGTTTCGTAAGCACTGGCATTCTGTTGTGCGTTGTTATTACTTGAAAATGTCTTCCAGTCAGAGTAAAGTTCAGTGTCCGTGTTGTAGCTTTCGCACTGCTGTACTAGAACACTGGTCTGTGTCCCGCGCACACAATGTTGCAAACGGAGTTCTTGACCCACTCGCGAACCGCACTCGCGCACATCACCATTGGAGCCGCACTCGCGCACATCACTTTGATAAAATTCCTGTTCATCACTCGTTGTACTGTTCCCGCGCACAACACTTCGATGCAATCCGCGGTCATCTCTCCTTGCACTGCACTCGCGCACATCACCACCTAGATCGCGCACCTCATGATTATCATCGGACTCATCGTCCGCGTCGTCGGCATCGGAGCCCAATCGAACGTGGCAGGGCTTTAAACTCGCCACATTCACAACGTCACGTTTTTTCCCAGTTTGGTCTACCACCTCCCAGTTGTTCTCGGCTACCCGGCGCACAAGACGGAAAGGTCCATGATATTTGTGAAGAAACTTCGTCGTCTTCCCTTTCGCCCGAGAGGGAGTCCACAAGTACACGAAGTCGCCCTGATGATAAACAGCACTTCGTCGCCTAGCATCATAGCTGCGTGTGTTCTTCTTCTGCTGACGCTTCTCCCGTTCATTTACTATTTTTCGAGCCTGCCGCAGCCTGCGAGCCACTTTCATTGCATCCAGGGTGTAGTCGAATCCGCGTTGCGCGCCCGACCCTACATCCACCGGTAGTGTCGGTTCATGTCCGTGAAGAAGAAAGAAGGGAGTGAATCCTGTCTTCTCGTGGGCGGAAGAATTGTATGCAAAAAGAACGTACGGTAGAAATTCATCCCAGTCTCGGTGGTGTGGGGAAACGTACATGCTGAGCATGTCAGCCAACGTGCGGTTAAAACGCTCCCACAAGCCGTTGGCCTGTGGGTGGTATGCTGTTGTGGTGGCATGCTGGCTACCCACGAGCCGGAATATTTCTTCGGTCAAGTTGGCAACAAACTTCTGCGCACGATCGCTTATTACTTTCTCCGGGGCACCATGACGTAGGACGATTTGTTCGACGAAAGCTCTTGCTGCTTCTGCGGCTGGACACGCGACAGCCTCGACCCATTTCGTATGGTAGTCGGTAATCACGACGATGTAGCGGTTCCCTGCTTTGGAATTAGTGAAAGGCCCAATGAAGTCCATGCCCACCTGCTGAAAAGGTCGACCTGCAGGTGGGATCGGTTGGAGGAAACCGACCGGCCTCCCCGGTGGTTGCTTTCGTGTCTGGCAGTCGGGGCAGGAGAGAACGTACTTGCTTACGTACGAGAACATCTTCGGCCAAAAATATTGGCAACGAACTTTCTCCCATGTGCGCTTGACACCTAAGTGGCCTGCCGTGGTGTCGTCATGGCAGTACCTTAAAATCTCAGATCTCAAGCACTTGTGGACAACGAGCGCCGCACGATCCTCCTGAAACCCTTTCGCCCTTCGATACAGTACACCGTCGATCAACCGAAAGCTCCGTGCCGTTCTTTTAGTTTTCCTGACAACAGGCGCATCCGGGTGCTCGAGGTGTTGTATAATTTCTTTCATTCATGGGTCTGCCCTCTGCTTTTTTCCAACATCCACCTGATCCAGAACCAGCAACGGTAAGGGGTTTTCTTCGCTTACAGGCGCGGGATGATGAGGAAGGCGGGAAAGCGTGTCGGCATTTCCATTCTTGAGGCCAGGGCGGTGTCGCAATGTTATGTCAAATTCCTGAAGCAACATAGACCATCGCATAAGACGACCATTCGGATTCCTTACTTTCATTAGCCAAGCCAGGCTGGCTTGGTCAGTCACGACCGTGAACTTAGTACCAAAGACGTATGGCCGAAACTGTCCGCAGGCGTACACAACGGCGAGGCATTCTTTCTCAGTTGTACTGTAGTTCATCTCAGCCTTGTTAAGGTGGCGGCTGGCATAAGCGACGACTCTCTCTTGAGTTCCAATTTTTTGTACAAGCACGGCGCCAATGCCGTAATCACAGGCATCAGTGTGCACCTCTATCGGCTTTCCCGGCTCAAACTGACAGCAGAATTGGGGTTGTGATCAGCTTCTCTTGGAGGGATTGTATGGCCACTTCGCATGCCGCATCCCAGACGAAAGGAACATCCTTTTTGGTTAAGTTGGTCAGAGGTCGAGAAATACGAGAGAAATCTTTGATGAATCGCCAATAGTAGTTACAGATTCCGAGAAAGCTCTGTACACCTTTCTTGTTTCGTGGCTTGGGGAATTTTTCGATCGCCGCTACTTTGTCTGGGTCCTGCCGGATGCTTTCACCTGTGAGAATGTGTTCAAGATATTTGATCTCCTGGCGGGCGAAGCTGCATTTCTCGGACTTCAGTCGTAAGTTTGCCGCATCCAAAGCCGAAAACACACTTTCCAAATCTTGCAAATGAGATGCCATAGTCTTCGAGAAAATAACGATGTCGTCCAAGTAGGCCAAACAAACTCTCCAGAGAAGACCACTGAGGACTTTGTTAATCATTCTCTGGAATGTGGCAGGGGCGTTGCACAGGCGAAAGGGACAACATTGAATTCGTACAGGCCGGGTCCACAGGCAAATGCGGTCTTTTGTTTATCTTCCTCCTTGATGCCCACTTGCCAGTAGCATGATGTTACATCAAGTGTGGTGAAGTATTTTGACCCCTGTAGCACGTCGAGAATGTCATCAATTCGTGGCAGTGGGTGCATATTTTTTAGTGACCTCATTGACTCTCCGGAAATCGACGCAGAAACGCCAAGTCCCATTTGGCTTCTTCACGAGGATGACAGGTGATGACCAAGGACTGTGAGACTCTAATTATCCAATCGCGCAGCATTTATTCTACTTGTTGCTCAATCTGTTGTCTTTCAAAAGGGGAATGACGATATGGGTGCTGATGAAATGGTCGAGAATCGCCTGTGTCGATCATATGTTCAGCGACATGAGTCTGCCGGATGGGGTTGTCACTGCTCGTAAATAGATGGCGGTACTTCTCAATGAGCGACAGCAGCTCATCCCGTTCAGATGGCTGTAGCTGATCCCCAGTCTCTATGTCAAACTCTTGAGGCACTCGATCATTCTCGGGGGCCGTGATTGCCAGCTGTGCATCATGAATAGATGAAGCCCATCCAAGCTTTGTTCCGCTGAGCAGGTTTACTGGCGACATGGTAGGATTAGCTATGCGAATGAGGCCTCTCCCATGCACGATCCTCGTTATTGTGCGTGCAACCTGAAGTCCGTTTCTGAGCGTGCTGTTCGGTTCGACGAGGTGAATTCCGTCCCTTGCGACCTTTACTTCAATAGCGACCTCTGTGCGAGGTTGAATGCGAATTTGCTCGTGGCACCGCACTGTAAGTACATCATTATGTTCGGGGGCACTTGAGTCTATACGTAGCCGGAAAATTTCATCGTTTAGTTGCAGCTCTTTTTTGGAGAAATCAATGAGAAGCCGAGCTGCTCGACAAAAGGGAAGACCACCGAGTAGCTCGTACGGGCAATCCTTGACCACTAAAAACGTCTCGTGAACTTTGGTGGTGCCAAATTCCAGTTTTATTTCAGCTTCACTATTGGGGGTGAGCAAGCCTCCGCCAATTCCTCGGATGAATGTGTCTTTTCTCGATTTGAATGAAGCACATATTTTGTTAGCTAATTCTTCAGAGATGACATTTACGGACGAGCCGGTGTCAATTACAAGCTTTGTTTCTGTACCGTTGGCTCGTGTGGGGACTGTGAGAAGCTGGCCCTCCGACAATGTGCCGATGGGGCGGCCGGGCTGGTCCCCTAGGCCCGGCCGTTCTCGTTTCCCGAAGGATTAGGCTGCACATTCTGATTGCCTAGGAACTCCGCCTGATCGTTCCTGCCATCTCGGAACCGCTGCCAGCACTGTTGTGCTATGTGACCTATGCGGCGGCAAATCTGGCATCGGGGACGCCCGTCGTTGGCACGGGAAGTTCTCTGAGGCCAAGGCATTGGGGGGCGACGCACCGCGTCTTCGATGCTTTTTAGCCGGTCAGACAGCGAGGCGATCGAGTCCGCAATCGCTTTTAGGTCTCTTTCGCGGTCGGTAGCCTCCCGTGGGCAACGCAATTCGGCCGCGGCGCAGGTGGCGACACACGTAGGAGGAGAGTGCCCTGTCGCCGCGGCGGGTGCGAACCCTACGGGATGCGCGATGTTTTGCATCCACAACTGCAATCCGGTAGAATACTGGATGCCAATCGGTTGTGGCGCCGACGCACGGCTCATCAAAGCTGCCAGATTTATGCGTTGCAAAATTAGGAAGAATGCAGTGCAGCTCTCCGGGTTTGCGATTATCATCTTCTCCAGAATATCAGGACGCAAACCGCGCATAAGGTGCCGCAACCGATCATCTTCCGTCACGGACGGGTTCACTCTTGCGCACAGCTGTACGACGTCATAGTAGTACTGCTCGGGGGTTTCGGACGGCAATTGGGTGCGGTTTTGTAGCCGCAAATGGGCGATCTCGACTGAGTGGCGACTCGTAAAGGACGTTTTTAGTAGCATCGCCCATTCTTCCCATGTATTAGGAGCACCGGTTAGAATATGAGTGGTATGCCACTTTTTCGCATCTCCGTCTAAAGCCAGATATAGAAATTTCACCTTCGTGGCTTGGTCCCAGTTGTTAAGCGACGCTACATGTTCGTAGCAAAGTAGCCACTCGCAAATAGATTCCTCCGGCGTGCCTCTATAGACTGGTGGTCCGACGAATGGTTTAGCTTGGGGGGTAGACATAGCAGAGAAGAAGGTAGGGGGTTCCGTCATAGTAGAGCAGTCAGAGGTAGGTTCCTGATATTTGTTGTTGACTCGGGGCAGAATTTCAGAGCGGGACTATCGTTACCGAGCAACCTCCATCACTTTGTAGCGAAACGTCGGGGTTGTTCAAAGTTAGGCGCATCGGACGACCAGGGAGACGAATAAGCGTGGGTGAAACTCCGCGGAGGCAATCGATGAGTAGTCAACACGTTGATTTCGGGGAGCACTCATTGGGGGTTTATTTGGCTAACACAACTTCAATTTACAAAATGAACTAGGTCACAAAGACAAAACATAGAAAATGGTGGCATACCCCTCGGCCTGCATGGCTTCTCCGGTGGTGAGATCCGCTGTTTACCCCGACTCCGCTCACCTCAAAAAGAGCCCCAGTCGCTGCTTAAATAGGGTTTTCTTTAGCGTCCCCGGTTCCGCGGACCAATCGGGCAAGCCGAGGATAATCAAATCAACATGTGGTTGCCTGCAGCCTGTCTGCGACAACACTGTGGCAGCTTCTGAAACGGGCGCGTTCTCTGAAACGACCTTGACGCGCTAACGACTGCTCAAATTTAGGTGCCCTTTGTCCCCGGAGGACCGAAGCGGCGGCTCGTTCGTTTGAAGCGTGGGGGCTCAGTGGTTAGAAGAAGGAGAAAGGCACCCAATTTCTGCGGTCTGTTCCAAAACACGGCGCGGTGCCTGCCTTGGCGCCAAGCGCACAGAGACCGACCAGACGCAGCCCTTTCTGTTCACTCCTTCTTCCTCAAGGCCCGCTCCCCGAGACAAGTTAAACGGCGCCGCTAACAAGGGCGTCTGGCAAAGAACAAGCTCCAGCTGTAGCCGAAAAGGAACAAGGTTTTCCGCGAAACATTGCTCTCGCGACAATATACCAAACTACGTGTCTATCGGAATTTTGTTCTCTCTACATCAAGAGGCACATGTGGAACACAAGACTCTTAAAATGAGAACTCAATTTTTTATACGTAGCAATACGTAACAAATTAGAATACAACATAAAGTAAAGTTGGCTCCTTAGATCACTCTGGACGGGAGCGCCCAGCTTAGGCCGTGGTGAGGACAAAATTTTGCCCCGAATCGCCAGCGAGAAACCGAAAGGTGGAGAAGGTACTAACCAGAACGCACGGTTCAATGCGTCTGCAGTAGCGTTTAGATTTCCTTTTCTTTAGCGAACGTCAAAGTTGTGCTGTTAGAGTGTGTGGGGTCTCGACGATGAGAACGCGCGCATCGCCACGCCACGCTCTCGGAGTGAACGGACACAGTTGACACGGTCGGTACAAAGCACACAACATACATACATTTCTTAACTAATTTTGACGACGATATCGTCCGCCGAATGTCACACCAACCCCAACCAACCGGCCACCACACAAACAACACAACGCACTGACACACCAAACACACAACAACATGACAAACACACACCAACACACCCAACACACCAACACACACCCAAGGCGGCGTCGCCAACGCCTGACTTTCCACGCGGGACCCCGGCGCGAAGCCCGCGGTGCCGAGCACCGGGGGGGCCCACGCGACAGACAACCGTTCGCGGCAGCCGCCACGCGCAGAAGAGGCTCGCTCAACGCTCGCCCGCCACCAAGGCTTGCCTTCCGCCAGGGGGCCGCCGCCGGCGCTACCACTCTACCAACAGTGGTACTCAAAGCGAACATAACGCCATCTATCGCCCGGCGGTGGTCACCACCGAAATAAAGCCTTGGGGCGAGACACGTGCGCCACACGGCGCAGACAACTTTTCAGGGGGGGGGGGTCAGCACCCCCACAAGTGTCATGCTCCACCTCAGTAACCGGCCACTTTTAGGTGACGATACCTATGTGGTAACAAGAGCTGCTCATAGTTTCGACGTTGCACATCTGTGTAACTACAGTATGGGAGTCCTGATTTCTCATAAAAAGAAACGTTCTCTCTCTTGGTCCCCAACTTTACGCTTTCCATTAGCGCTTTAATCGAGACGTCCTCACGCTGCTCTCGAATGAGCATTTCTCGATCAACCCTTGGACAGCTCACTCCAACTTTCCGCTACAGGCGAGAGCGTTGCACCCCTCTCGCTCCGACTCAATGGCGCCATGTCGTCTCCTCCGCCGACACAGATTCGCTCGGAGAATTTTAAGCTGGACGGACGTGCCCTTGCGATCTCCGACGCCAGCGTAGCTCCCGCCGACTGGTTCGCCCTCCACGGTCTCCTGACACCGTGCAGCTCTCGCATTGTGGTGCCCCGCCCTTGGACCGCTTCGACCGGATCCCCACTTTCCTATCTCCTTCTTTTTTACGTCGCTTGCCTGTCTATTTCTTCATCTATTTTCCATCTATTCTTTTATCCCTCCTTCCCCCAACCCCTATAAGCCACTGCGCCGTGTCACCCCTGAGGCAGACATAAATTAGGTGCCTTTTTCCTCTTCCCTACAACCACAACCAACCACAACCGACGCAGACCACGCCGGTCGCTTCGGCGACGGGGCGCTCGAGTGACTGCTCTAACGACTCACACGGAGAATTTCCTGTCTGAGCTTCCGTCGACTCGCCGCCAAGGTCACGCAGATCAGCAGCTTTTGAACTTGGTGCTTCACCACATTGAACAAGATCAAACGTCTGCGAAAGCTTCCGCGCTTGCGATTGCGTGGGAGTCATTTACGCTAAGTTGGAGAAGAAAGATTTACCCTGCTCTTTGGGAAGCTGCTCTGAGTTATTAGAAAATAGATAAAGAAAACGATCGGTAAGCGCAGCCGACACAGCCGCTTCGGTGCGAAGCTTACCGAACGGGCCTTCAATGACAACCGCAGCGATTGGTAAGCAAGCACTCTCCTCCTCGGCGACTTGCTTGATCCACGCGAAATATCCTGTAAATTCATCCGGAGACACCAACGAAGGATGGACAACGTCCATGGTTTCCGCTGAGTCTCGAAGTGCTCGACACGTTTTCCCATTCACACTAATTTCTTGAATATACCGCTCTAACAACCGGATGTTCTTTTCCGATTCTCAGATTGTTGCGAAAGCAATCTTTTGCCTACAGTTTATTTAAATGTGCCCTTCTTTTCTGCAGTTGCAGCAGATTAGCGGCTTCCGTGATTCAAACGCCTGTGTGGTATCAGTGCGTTGTTTAGTAACCTCACTCGATTTCCCCGCTTCCGTTTGCCCTTCCCCGACAGTATCCTTCCTAAGAGATGGGTCCTTCCTGAAATTACGGCGTGGAGCGGGTTTCTGTTGATCAGATTTCTTTGAAAAGCCCTCTTTCCTTTCATCCTTGTTAACGTGCAATGCCCTGCTATGCAACTTTCGGCGAGTATAATACTCCTCAGCTAACTCTGCTGCCTTGTTTAGTTGTACTTCCCCAAGTTTGTCCTGCAGCCTAAGCTTGACATCCTCCTCGATGAAGCGGTAGAATTGCTCCAATGCAATGCATTCTACCACTTTATCGCGATCATCATAAACATCTTCGCCCTTGAGCCGTTCAATTAAATCGGCTTTAAGACGAAACGCGAAGTCAACATGTGACTCATTCCCCCTTTTCGCATACCGGAATCTCTGCCTGAAAGCCTCGGGTGACTACTTATAACGTCTCAAGAGCACTTCCTTAACCTCATCATGGTTCTCAAACGCTTCCTTCGACAAGCACGTTATCACGTCGGACACTTTGCTGGGAAGAAGAGCTAACAGGTTCTGCGCCCAAAGAGACCACTCTAAAGCATTTCACTCACAGACGTGTTCAAACTTGGGATACTTCGCCTTGTCCTCGCCTACTACGAACGGTGGCAGTTGGTCCCGAATTTTATAACCGCTGACCTGAACTATCAGAGAATCTACGCTAGGCGCCTGCGAACACTGTAGGATTGCCAATTCAATTCGTTTCAACTCGAGGCGCTCTTGTCTCTCGGCCTCCTGACGCTCGCAATGTTTGCGCCTTCCAGCCTCCTCGTGGCATGCTTTGATGAGGCCTGGGCGGATGCCCAGGCTTCATCGACTTCCTCAGCCGACACTACTTCATTTTTTATGATCTCAAGGATCGCTTGCTTTTGTTTCGCCCGGCTCAAAGAAATGCCGAGTTCCTCACAAATTTCGATGAGTTCCTTCACTTTAAGGTTCTCAGTGGTTTACTCTAGCCTCATGCTGTTTGCCCCTGTTAAGAATCTACTTGTCGTTGCCACTATAAATCTATAGCAAGACGCGCAAGCAATTTTTAACACTGCCGTGTTTACACCCTTCGTACTAACTTTGGTTTCGAAGCGCTCGGACTTGGCTGGAAATGATCAATACTCACTCACCAATGCTTCCCACAGCCCTTCTTTAAACTACTATAACCTGTGCTAGAGTAGTCTGGTGAACTGAGGGGAAAACATCAGGCACTCACCGCATCGATGTCGCTGACGCCAACCGATCCCGCAGCTGCCAACCACTGTTACGAAGCCCGCGCCGCCAACACGGTCCCGAAGGCGCCACTGCTCCGAACTCCGCCGCCAAGGTCACCAGCCGTTTGGTAGCGTGTGTTACTGAGCTCGCGCACGACTGCTTCTGCGCAGAGCTCATGGACGAGCGGACGAGACGATGGTGAGTTAAGGTAAGGTTTATGCACAGCAAAGAAATAGAGGCGTTGTAATATCGGCACTGCAGCCGACAGCTTAGCGACTCGAAGAGCCGAGATGTCTTCTCTCGCTCGCATCCGTCGGCTTCTTTCTCTGTTACGAAGCGCACCGCCGACGAAGTTGCGAAGAGCGCCCCGAAACTCGCCGCTGCCAAGGACACCGGGCGCGCCGACTGCGAAAGTTGATCGACCAAACAAGAGGCTTCTCTCACACAAAGGTCTACTGCTGGTGACGGGCCGCAGGGCTGTTTTTAAGGCACCGGGTGGATATCTTGAGTCACCAAACGTCCAACCAGAGGTGCCGCTGGCCGTGATATGAGAGTCCTCCAACGGGGACCCGCCGCTGCGCGTGGTTGCACCAAGGACGAGGGATGTTGCCACGCATTGCGTAAGACTCGCCAGACTGGAAGGCGCCGATTGCTTCAACGGGCTCGTGGGCTGAGGGAGCTCGCTGTGCGTTGCGTGACATACCGGCGCCGCCGCTTGATGACCTCGTTGAGTCGATTGCGTCAGGCGGGCTCGAGCGCTGGCCTTGACACAGATTGTCTTTGCAGAGGCATTCAGCTTCATCGATTTACACGTCCCGGACAGCTACGGACGGCCCCGGACGCAAGCGCCGCATTCGTCTCTCTCGGAGACCAACTGGAGGCTCCGCTCAATGGTCCGGGATCGCTTAGAAGCATGTTCGTTTTTCGCGTGCCTTGCGGCCTGTGGGCGGCCTGGGACTGCGCGAACAATTTCTTTTGGGCAGCTGGCAGACGACAGCGTGGTTCGCATGCTGTGCGGCCATCTTAAGCTAGACACGGGAAATTTTCGATGTGCTCTTGCTCTCTCTTTGCTTTTCTTTCCGCTTCTCGCATGTTTCTGGATTTCGCATTGTTAGCGCACCTAGTTCTTGTCATCGGTGTTCCGAGCCACGTCGAGCATGTGCGTACTCCCGAAGGTCGGGCAAACACGAGTTATACTCGTTAGGAGAAACAGCGGTTGAACGACCGCACCGGTCCACGATGGGCAGTTCACTTACAGTAAGTTGCATCACAACAGAAGTAAGTATAATTTATACCTGACTGCTGTTTAGGTTGCAAATGGGTCAGCGTTGTGGCCTGTGCCACAGCTATGGAGGGAGCAGATGGCATAGCCTGGCATAGCAGACGCCATGGCGGATGGAGTCAGCTTCAAGCGCGCAGATGGCCCAAGGCCACTCGAGCTGGCTCGGGACTCTTAGATCACGTGCATGTGACGTAGCCACCTGTGAGCCGAGGCGTCCACGGGCCGTCCGCGAGTGATCCGGGACTTGGTAAATCGATGAAGCTCATAGGCGTTTAGTGCGGACTCCCAGGCGTAACAGCGCAGTGTATGCATGAGAGCAGCTGTACATTACCCTAATGCTCAGGAGCGCACACCATGTCGTTTCTCTCCTTAATGGACGACCCTTTTAGGACGCGCATTTTGAGTATTAGTGTTTTTTAGTATGTACTTGTTCATTTCATATTTGCAAGCGATTCACGATACTCTTTGTCCACGTACGTTGACAATTTTAGCTATCACAATGGTCCAATCAAGATCATGTACGTTAGTCATCGCGATAGAGATGTGCCGCTATAGGCGTCAACGTGGGTGCATCGACGTCAAACGGTGGTATTGCTGCCAAACACCAATAGAATATTTACGAGCGTGCACTCATATATCGCTGCACAATAAAACACCTGTGAATATGTTTCACTTTCGTGTCATCCGGAGGCGCACACAAGGCTTATCCGTAGAATCGAGCCTTGTTTGTTTATTTTCTTAATACATATGTGTGTATACCACATAGGCATGACTGGTCTGAAGAATTGTTTTCGTGAGCCACCTCACGTCATGTGGTGGCCATGTGCTGAAGCATAACCATGACACGAAGAACTATATTTACGAATTGACCCCTGACAAGTCATGTATAGTTGACCGCCATATAGTGCTACGCCTGCGAGTCCCCACCGAACGTCAAAGAATCTGAAAAATGCAATATTGTCAAGGCCAGCAATCGAGCCCGCCTGCGCGATCAACTCGATGTCGTCAAGCTGCGGCACCGGTACGCAACGCACCGCGAGCTCCCTCAGCCCGCGAGCCCGTTGAAGCAGTCGGCGTCTTCCAGTCTGGCGAGTCTTACGCAATGCGTGGGAACGTCACTCGTCGTTAGCTGCAACCACGCGCAGCAAACGGCACCTTCCAGTCTGGCGAGTCTTAGGCAATGCGTGACAACATCCCTCGTCCTTGGTGCAACCACGCGCAGCGGCGGGCCCCATTGGAGGATTCCGACATCACGGCCAGTGGCGCTTCTGGTTGGACACTTGGTTACTCAAAGGATCCACCCGGTGCCTATAAAAAATCCCTGAGGCGCGTTGCCAGCAGTAGACCTATATGTCAGAGAAGACATCTCGGCTCTTCTAGTCCCTAAGCTGTCAGCCCCAGTGCCGAATTTGCAACGCCTCTATTTCTTTTCTGTACAGAAACTTTGCCTTAACTCACCGTGGTCTCGTCCACTCGTCTATCAGCTCTGCGCAGAGGCAGTCACGAGCTGAGTAACACACGCTACCAAACGGCTGGTGACCGTGTCGGCGGAGTTCGAAGCACTGGCACCTTCGGGACCATGTTGGCGTCTCGTCTTCGTAACAATAGACATGTTGAAATTCTGATGCCAAATCTCCTTCAGAAACTAGTCTTTTGTCAGCATCTTCCATAGCACACCCTATATAACCGCCAGCAAGAGTCGCACGAACGTAGCTGGAGTAGCTCCGCAGAAGCTTTTCATGACGTCTGCCGCTCCAGGAGATTTTTTTAAAGGGCGAAGCTCCTTATGGCGTGGCTTGTGCGTCCCCGCTGTCGTAGTGCGTTACCTGTGGCACATACCCGTATAGCAGTGACACATACCCGGCCTCGGCACATATCCGCATGTCCACATGTTACGGCGTCGTTATCACGTTCTGGGTGTTGACAAAGCGCTGACAGCAGAAATGTGGTACATACTCTTGTTTATTCCGTGGATTGTAAACTGGATGGAGGTAATTGTATATGATGAATATATGATAAAAAGAAGTGAGCTGTCGGCACTTGAAGTGTTCACTAGATGGATGGACAGTCACACGGACGGACGCATGGGCAAGCAGACGGACAGACAGACACACGGACGTATGCATGGACACACGCACAGACGGACGCACCAACGGACGCACGTACGGATGGACTGACGCACGAACGGACGCACGAACGAGCACACGAATTGGTGCACGTACGGGCGGATGGACGCATGGGTGAATTGACGGACGCTTCGCCCCATTCATCATCATTCATTCCGTGGATAAGCAGCGATTTTTTTTCTTCACAACCTCTAGCTCTATAACGCTTTGGAAAAGAAGAAGTGCGTGGCTTGCGCATCTCCTGCCACGATTGAGGGGTCACGAATTTTCCTACAGTTTCGTGCTCACGACTGCTTTTCGTTTAAGGCCACATTCGCATGAGATTTACGAGGCTTTCGGCTTAATAACACATCCATATGACGACACGAAACAGTGTAAACTGTGAAAGATACGATGGCCCTGACCAAGTCTTTGTTGAACGCTCGCAGTTCTATAGGTATACATACAAGTTGGTTTACCTAGAAGGCATCGCGAAAAATCGTGAAATAATAAATTTAATAGATATACTGACAGAGTGCTTCAGAAGTCTTCTAAGTACATTCCGTGATCATCGACGCACTTTTGCCAACGGCTCTTCCACAGCTTGACGGCCTCTAGGTAGGCCACTTACACGTAGAAGCCTAGTTTGACGGCAATTATAGGGCTCCATGGTGGTGTCTAGAGAGTGGATTTCACTTTAGGGAATAGGAAGTAGTCGGCGGTAAAAGCCGGGGCTGCAAGAGGTTCGGTTATCCTCACGATGCCGTTTATAGTCAAGTATCGTTAGAGCAAGGCAGAAGTTACTGCCCAATCATACAGGTCTTAAGTCGTTCACTGCATTCTGCGCTTGTGTTCTGCAACCGCTACATACGCGTCAGCCCGTTTACTGACAATATTTCTAATATTTTTTGTCATTTTCTATTCTCTTTCCTCTCTCTTTCATCTTCATACTCCCCTTTCCCATTCAGCCAGTGTAGGGTAGAAAACCGGCTATGTACCTGGTTAACCTTCCTGCCTTCTCTCTTTTTGTTCTTCCTTCCTTCAGCACCGAATCGTTGGACGGGGTCCCACTTAAACACAGTCTAAACCGAACGAACGCTCAGTGACACTTGGCGTCTCTTGAAGGTCACATATCCTACTACAGCGTTGCGAGCGTGATGCAACGTAGTCACGCCAAGAAAGAAAGGTTCCTGGTAGCGGCAACCATATTTTTGTATGGTTCATCAGAAGCCGCTATCAAGCATTTAATCGATATTTTCATGGCGGCTGTGGTGTGCTCCAGCTCCGCAATCACTTCCGTCTCCTAAAGCGTTATGCGGAAGACAGTAGCTATAGACTTCAACTTAGTGGCAGGAAACAGTCACTGGGACACTTATTATGGGGCCAGATTAGGACAGGACACGGAGCCGAAATTGGAACAGCTTATTTTTTTTAAAAAGCAGATGTGCTTTATAATAACCGAAATATGTTTCAGCGAGTGTGTATTCGGTCAGAATTCAAACCTGTGGTCTACCAATTTCATGGAAGCGAAGTTGGAGCGTCCTGACACGCCCCCGTTATTTATGACGTCATTTGGTATCCGCGACGTAGTTGTAGACAGTACTCGATTGCCTCTTGTCTGCGTCAGTACTTTCGGCAACGTATAGCCTTCCTCAATCAATGGACGCACTCACGAATGTGTGGCCACCAGGAACTGTACGAGTGGCGTGTGGAATAAGGCGAATTTTTTTTTGTGCTGGCATGCCCCTTTTAATAATGCACTATTTGACAGAAACATCTAATTCCCAGTTATGACATGTACGATTTTGCTTTTGGGATGAAGCAGCATACTTAACACGACAAGTCATGTACGGCAGCGACAATCGATCGGATGTAACCTGCCGGCGGCGGAGCAGGCCTATACTTACTTGTCGCATCAGGGCTTTACATTATGGGCAGATGCGCAGGTGCATAGTGGTGAATGTTGAAGTAAGTTGTGCGTAACTTGCGTGGTGATATTTAGGATAATCCACCGCGTCCGTACTATCCCTGTTCATATAGGGTGCGCTGCCTTTTCCTTGCCGCCACGCGGTCTTCTTGCGGTCACGGAAGTGGCACTGGGGGGCGTAGTCTATACCTCCGCATGTATATACGGCAGAAAAATTGCCGTAATTGAGAGCCATGCGTTCGGGCGACCGCGTGAAAGAAAGAAGTGCTCGCGGGCGCTCGCAGACCCAAGCTTTTCCATCATCGTCAAAGCGAATAAATGCCTCCTCCGTCTCGATCCTCCTCCTCGCGGAACGATTCTCTCTCGGACGGTTCCGTTTCCCATCCGTCTAGGCTCCGGCTCATCGTCAGGCGCGCCTCGTCCTCGACTGCTTATAACCGTGTCGAGTATATATAATGTGCTTCTTCCTTCGAACACAAAGGGCGACGAAAATTTCTCTCCCCCATTGCACGACTTAGAACCGAGAAGACAAAAAAAAAACACCATGAGTGCAAGTACACCTCTCATATACATATATATATTTGTTCCGTCAGATTGCGTTATAAATTTTCTCAGTGGAACCTGTAATTTTATGCAATGTTTCCTGCGAGCTCTCCTCGGCGCTTCTTTAAAGAAGACGCGTCTCGTGACTGTTCCCGAGCGGATGGCTGTACGGTCGATCACAGCTTTTAGTCGTCTTCCGCAATTAAGCAACGTTGCACGCTTCCGGTAATCGACTCTGTGGTGTACTCAGTGTAGCGTCTTGTCTCTTGATATATGACATGCGTCTTGTCTCTTGATATATGACATCTATAATCGTCGACCCGACCACAGCGGCCACTAATAACGCGTGGGAAGTGGTTGTTTCGAAGATAGGGCACACTCTTGACATGAGGCTACAAGGATACCAAAAGAGACATCTACCTATCATTTTGATCGTAAACGTCCGGACGCCTGTGACCGACTTTTTGGTGTTCCCATATACCGTACGCGAAGATTAACTCGTAGTGTTGGTTTCCCTCTTATGTTGTATAAGGTAGTGTGGTTGCGGTGGAAGGTAATGAATGGTGTGAATGGAAGGTAAATTGTTGGTTTACGGCCCACAACTGCGTAGTGAAACACCACATAGTGGAGTGCTCAGAGTAATTTATTTTACATGCGGAGGTTCTTTGGTGCGTCCCAAGATTAACAGGGCGCTGTTACGATCGGCCCTGGGGAGCCAAGCAGGAAGTGGACTGTTACGATCGGCCCTGGGGAGCCAAGAAGGAAGTGTTTGGGGGAGAACCGGTTCGTGACTCGCGGTGGCGGCCACCCCCACCTCCCCATTCGGGTTCCTCCTCGCCGGGAGAGCTACGCGGTCTGCTGTGCGTTCGTGACCATATTTGGTAACATTTTGGGGCGCCGGGACCATATATGGTGTTGGATTGTGCCACTCCTTGTGTTGTGAGAGGTGTTTTCCCCTCCCTCGTGGCCGAGGTGCCGGCGACACCGTATTGGCTGACGATGCGGACAAGTCGCCCAGTGTCAACAACGTGGCGCTATAAAATGCCGAAGACGTTTTGTATCGCACGCACTCTTCTCTCTTTGGGTCACTTGACCACTTCTCCACATGTAAATAAATCTCTGTTGTTCGTTCGGGCGCTTCTTCTCGCTGAATTGTTGGACGATGGATCCTGCGACGGGGCCAGCTACCGACAACGAGACCGGCAGGACCCGGAGTCCCAACAACTGGATGGCAGCGGCGGGATGCTGATAACCCCGAAAGCGACCACTGGACGGAGTGAGCCCGAAGTTCAACAACGGGACGACAGGAGAAGGATTACACGAGCTCATCGACTTCCAAAGGGAATCGAACGGCACTTCTGAGAGGCACGACGCCGGAGACATGACTGCGAACTGGGTGAGTGCCGGCTTTCTCTGTTAAATTTTACCAGGCATTTACTCTATGTGTTAAGTAAAAGCTGGTAGAGAGGGGCTGTCTTGGTCATTGGGTTAACAGGTAACTTGCGTCAGGCAGAAATTGTGTGATAGCTTGGTTAAGCTCTTTCTGTCAGTGGCGTCAAGGTTAACAGTGACAGGGCAGGATTCCGTGTAAGAGCTTTTGAAGCTTTATTTGTAGACTAAGTTAACGGAAAACTTGAGGCAAGGCAGGTATCTAGAGCTGTCGTTGCCGTCAAGGTTAATTAGTTGCAGGACAGGAATCTTTGTGGAACAGAGACAGCGGTACTGGAGGCAGCCATGAATCTGAAGTCCCTGCGAAAGTCCATGTTGTTGCTACTTGCAAGGGAGTTGAATCTGGAGGTGTCGGACTCTCAAAGAAAGCCAGAGCTGATAGAGGCGATTCTCGCATTGGGGGCGGAGGATGACGAGCTGTCAGAGTGTATCGAGGAGATTCAGGAGAGGCAAGCGGCCGAGGCTGAAAGAAAGGCGGCCGAGGCCGAAAGGAAGGCGGCCGAGGCAGACAAGATGCGAAAGCACGAGCTTGAAATGAAGCGCCTCGAGCTAGAGATTAGCCATAATAGTAGAACAGGAGGCAGCGAGGCATCCGGTACAGCAGAGCGGGCCAGGTTCAAAATGACGGACCTAATGAGATCGTACAAGCTAGGGGAGGACATTGGGCTGTTCCTCGTCAACTTTGAGAGAACTTGTGAAAGGCAAGGTTTCAGCCAGGATACATGGTCTCAACGCTTGTTGTCCCTACTTCCGGGGGAGGCCTCAGAAGTAATCGCGCGCCTCACGAAAGAGGAGGCTGACGAGTACAGTGAGGTAAAGTCGAGCCTTCTCAAGAAATACAGGTTGTCAGCGGAAGGTTTCAGACAAAAATTTCGCAACGCCGTAAAAGAGAGCAATGATTCATACCCGGAGTTTGCTTACAAGTTAATGGCCAACATGGGGGAGTGGCTGAAAGAGGCAAAGGCATATGGGAATCATGACAAGGTGCTCGAGTGTATCGGTCTGGAACAATTCTATCAAAGGTTACCAGAAAAGGTGAGGTTCTGGGTTCAGGATAGACCAGACGTGAACACCGTAACAAAAGCCGCAGAGCTCGCTGAAGAATTCGTTACGCGCCGCGCCCTCCGGGCAAACAGCGAGCCTAAAAGGGAAAAATTCCTACGGCCGAATAAGGCGCCGTTTAGAAAACAACCGACAAGTCTCGCACAAAAGGGTGAGGAAAACAATTCATCTAACCATGGGGCGTCGGCAGAGGCAAGCAAAAGGAAATTTGAGGCGAGAAAACCGGCTGCTTGTTTCAATTGCCACGAAACAGGGCACTTCGCGAAAGACTGCCCGAAAGAAAAGGTGGCCTTTTTATCTATAAATGAAGCCGACGAGAACATGAAGTTGTTAGAGCCCTATATGTACGACCTTACCGTGAACGGCAAGCAGTGTCGGGTTCTTAGAGACTCCGCAGCCACTATGGACGTAGTTCATCCGTCTTTTGTTCAGTCCGGACAGTATTCAGGAGACTGTGCCTGGATTAGACAAGCCGTAGAAGCAAACAGTCAGTGCCTTCCCGTAGCTAAAGTTGTCCTTAAAGGCGCATTTGGAACATTGGAAACAGAAGCCGCGGTATCGCCATATCTACCCCCTCAGTATCCTTACTTATTTTCAAATAAGTCAGATCAAATGCTGAAGGAGAAAGGTCTAACGTTGGGAGAAGGCATAGTGCAGGCACTGACTAGATCGAAGGCACGTGCGCTGGCTGCGAGAGCAACATTCACTGAGGCAAACAAGCCTCAAATCGACAACGGGCCTGGTTGCGAGTTGGACACCACGGTAACAAATCGACTTGTGCGAGAACAGGCGGCCGAAGCCGTAGTCGCGGACGCAACCATTCCTAAAGGCGACGATGAACCTCCTCCCGAATTGGAAGGGGTCAATTACGCCTCGTTGGCCGAGCAAATAGAAAATGCCGTTGCTCCCAAGCCGATTCCTGGTAGTACAGAGGATAGCACAGAGGGTGACACATCCCAGGTACTAGGAAATACAAAAGAGTTGTGTGTCATGCCAACTTCGGATAATTTCAGTCGGCTGCTGCAGGTGAGCCCCGCTTCATTAATAACCGAACAAAAGGGTGACCCAACGCTTAAGCAATTCCAGGACAGTTCGAAAGAGGGAATCGCCAAACGAAATGTGAGATTCCAAGAGAGGAGCGGCATACTCTATCGAAAATATCTAGATAGGCGAGGAGTAGAATTTGACCAGGTAGTCGTACCTCAGGCGTATCGTCAGGATTTGCTTAGTTTGGTGCATGGAGAATCATGGTCAGGCCACTTAGGCGTAAAGAAGACGAAAAATTGTCCCTTACAGGAATACTACTGGCCTGGATGCTTTAAAGATGTAGAGAGGTTTGTAAAATCTTGCGATGTGTGTCAGCGAGTGGGTAAGCCGGGAGATAAGGCGAAATTTCCAATGAAGCTGGTACCCGTTCTCACGGAACCCTTTCGTCGGTTGGTAATTGACACAGTAGGTCCTTTGCCCAAGACAACTTCAGGCTACCGTCACATCTTGACCTTGATCTGCCCAGCTACTAAATTTCCAGAGGCGGTCCCGCTAAAAGAGCTAAGTTCCGTCGAAGTAGTGAACGCACTTCTGTCCGTGTTTGCCCGGGTAGGCTTTCCTGCCGAGATACAATCAGATCAGGGCACCATTTTCACGAGTGCCTTAACGACAACCTTTCTAGAGCGGTGTGGCGTGAAATTATTGCATAGTTCAGTCTACCATCCGCAGTCGAACTCGATAGAAAAGCTTCACTCCGTGATGAAGCGAGTGTTAAGAGCCTTATGTTTTGAACGGAAAACTGACTGGGAAATGTGCTTACCTGCAACGATGTTTGCACTAAGAACTGCACCACATGAGACAACAGGGTTTACGCCAGCGGAACTTGTTTACGGCCGCAGACTGCGGTCTCCTCTTCGTATGCTGAGAGAGTCGTGGGAAGGTCAGGGTGATGATCCTGTAGTAGTGGAATATGTCCTCACCTTATTGGATCGTCTAACAACAGCCCAAGAACTGACCGAGAGTGTGATGACCAAAGCACAGCAGAAGGCTAAGCTTTACTACGATCGGACCGCTAAAGCACGACACTTTGCTGTAGGAGACAGGGTCATGTTGGTGAGGCCCTCCCAAAAGAATAAGCTTGAAGTGCAATGGGTCGGCCCAGCCGAAATTACTCGAAAATTGTCTGACACCAACTATGTGGTAAAATTACCAGGAAGTCGTAAGGCACACCAGGTGTATCATAGCAACTTACTCAAACCCTACAAAGAGAGGGAAGCCATCGTGAACATGACTTTAAATGTTCCGGAAGAGGTTCCGGCAGAAATCCCTGAATTAGCTCCCGAATCGGACGAAGTCCCGATCGAGAAAAGAGTTGAGGATTTAGTATCAAAGTCACAACTAACAACGAAGCAGAAGCAGGAATTGCGTGGTCTTTTGACCGAGTTTCAGGACAGATTTGTAAGCGAGCCAGGCCGGACATCCGTCCTCACTCATGACATAGAGCTTACCTCGTCGGAACCGGTAAGATCTAAGACGTATCGGGTGTCACCTCGCCGGCTTGAGCTAATAAAAGCAGAGGTTAACAGGATGCTGGAATTGGGTGTGATTGAGCCGTGTGAAAGTGATTACACTTCCCCGTTAATTCTCGTGGAGGTACCCGGCAAAGATCCGCGTCCTTGCGTAGACTATCGTAAGTTAAACCTCATCACCAAGGATCAGACATACCCAATTCCCCACATTGAGGAACGCGTCGAGAGGGTAAGCAGCGCGCAATTCATCTCAACGCTAGACCTAGTGAGAGGTTACTGGCAGGTGCCGCTCACCGAGAGGGCGAGCCGGTATGCTGCATTTATTTCACCATTGGGGACATTCCGCCCTAAAGTGTTGAGTTTCGGCCTAAAGAACGCGCCTTACTGTTTTTCCAACTTAATGGATAAGGTTTTGCGTGGTCAAGAGGACTTCGCATTGCCTTACTTGGACGACGTCGCCGTGTTTTCCTCGTCCTGGCCAGAACACTTGACGCATTTGAGAGCAGTACTGACACGCCTACGCGAAGCAGGTTTAACGGTAAAGGCGCCCAAGTGTCAGCTAGCACAAGCAGAGGTACTCTATCTCGGGCATGTTATCGGTCGAGGGCATCGCCGTCCCTCTGAAATGAAAGTGGCAGCTATCCGAGACTTTCCCCAGCCCCGAACGAAAACCGATATTCGGGCTTTTCTTGGAATAGCTGGTTACTATCGTAAGTACATCCCTAGATATTCCGACATTGCCAGCACTCTTACTGACGCGTTGCGCAAGACCGAGCCCCAAATGGTCGACTGGGATGAGGAGAAAGAAAAGGCTTTCCGCGTTTTGAAAGCGGCCTTGTCGAGCCAACCTTTGCTTAGTTCACCGGACTACTCGAGGCCTTTCATAGTACAATGCGACGCTAGTGATAGAGGCATGGGGGCAGTTCTTAGTCAAAGGGATGAGGGGGATCAAGAGCATCCCGTCCTATATGTTAGCCGGAAACTCACCCTTCGCGAGCAGGTTTACAGCGCTAGCGAAAAGGACTGTGCGTGCTTGGTTTGGGCAGTCCAGAAACTGGCTTGTTATATTGCCGGAAGCAAGTTCATTGTGGAAGTGGACCACTGTCCTCTCACCTGGCTACAGACCATGTCCTCTAAGAACGGCCGCCTGCTGCGTTGGAGCCTCGTTTTGCAACAATATACGTTTGAAATACGCTACAAAAAGGGTGTACTCCATGGCAACGCTGATGGCTTAAGTCGATGCCCCTGACGCGAGAGGATGTCTCGAGAACTCTGGCATTTTTTTTCCTGACCTAAACAAGAGCTAGTGATTGTTTTTTTTTACTCTTTTAGGTGTACTTGCTTTAAAACGTTGAAGACACGGCTATCCAGGGTTTCGGGTTCGGTGTGCTTCCAGTGTTGTTGTTTTGTGTCACCTTAAAGTGTGAGTAACATTTTGAATAAATTGCGTATTTCCTTTAATATCAGTTAAAGGGGAAAATTGCCTGGTGGAGTTTGGCGGAATTGTCCGGCGCTCACCGGCTGAGTAGTTGTGTTTTCATGTGCGTATGTGACGTCTGTTGAGCCCACAATGAAGCAGGTGTTGCCCTCTACTTCATCAAAGACGGTCGTCACCAAACCGACTGCCGGCGCTGATCTCTCCGGACAGTGGCTGCAAACCTCAGCCCATCGAGATCTTCACCCCCCCCCCCGCGCGAGAGACTGTTACGATCGGCCCTGGGGAGCCAAGCAGGAAGTGGACTGTTACGATCGGCCCTGGGGAGCCAAGCAGGAAGTGTTTGGGGGAGAACCGGTTCGTGACTCGCGGTGGCGGCCACCCCCACCTCCCCATTCGGGTTCCTCCTCGCCGGGAGAGCTACGCGGTCTGCTGTGCGTTCGTGACCATATTTGGTAACATTTTGGGGCGCCGGGACCATATATGGTGTTGGATTGTGCCACTCCTTGTGTTGTGAGAGGTGTTTTCCCCTCCCTCGTGGCCGAGGTGCCGGCGACACCGTATTGGCTGACGATGCGGACAAGTCGCCCAGTGTCAACAACGTGGCGCTATAAAATGCCGAAGACGTTTTGTATCGCACGCACTCTTCTCTCTTTGGGTCACTTGACCACTTCTCCACATGTAAATAAATCTCTGTTGTTCGTTCGGGCGCTTCTTCTCGCTGAATTGTTGGACGATGGATCCTGCGACGGGGCCAGCTACCGACAACGAGACCGGCAGGACCCGGAGTCCCAACAGCGCTTATGTATACTTTTCTTTGCGCGTTACCAAAAAAAAATAGGGCCTCACAAATGGGAATTGCACCTGTGAATCAGTTCACCATGTCATAGCCACTCTGTCGCAACCTTGGTCGCAACGGCAGCCGCAGCTAGGATTAAAATTGTTTCAGGAGAAAATGCAGCCGCCGGCTGCGGCGGCTGCATTTTCGATGGAGGCGAAAATGCTGTATGCCCGTGTGCTCAGATTTCGGTGCACGCCCAAGAATTCCAGGTGGTCTAAATTTCCGGAGCCCTCCGCTACGGCGTCTTTCATAATCATATAGTGGTTTGGGGACGTTAAACCTCACATATCAATCAATCAATTAGATGCTTCATCAAACTCGAAAAGTGGTGGACGGTGGTGATAGCATCAACGCGAGTGATGCGAAAAATCATCACGCGATGATGTCACGGGTCGCCAATATTTGTAACGCCACCATGACGTCGTCCCATGGCATCGTACGTCGCTTGCTAAAAAAGGGGCCAATTCCAGAAAGGGGTCGGAGGGGGGGGGGGTTCAATGCAATTTATGCCTTCAAGTCGTCTCAGGCAAATGCAAAAGTAATTTTGCGTCGTTTCATGTACAGTGTAGTTATACACATTGCAGTGCGTTAAGGTCGTATGGTACGCAGCAACATATGGCTCAGACTGACGCTCGATATTTCGGCACGAGCTCTTTGTTTCGACGTTGCCTTCGTTAATGCACCTTTCCATCTTCCCTTCCCAATGGGTCTCGCGTTTTCTTATGCGACGAATTCACTGAGTGACGTGAACTCTGTTTACTAAAATTTCCCGTTGTTTTGCTCGTGCATCTGTGCGCGGCACTTGATACCTGACTTCAGTCTGTGTGTCTTTTGTTTTTTTTATTGTTCTGTGCAACGGCAATAAAAAGAAGACAATGATTGAGTAGATCGACTTAGTTTTGAGGGCGACCGCAACAGTGATCACACCTTCGCATCGTGCTATAGTCGAAGAAATAATAACCTCCCCATGTTGCCTTTTCTGGGATAACTTTGCCGTTTCAATGTGGCATATTGGCATACCTAATGTAAAACCGAGAGTAGGTTGGCCTGCGTGACATGTTTCAACTTATAAATGATGCACGACCTCCTATAATGAGCGAAGTTCTCATGCCACGCTGATGTCTTCGTAATAATAAGAGGCGTATACTATGAGCGTCCTCTTCCTTTCTTAGTGGAGTAATATCTGATCAATGAGACGTAAAGGTTTTTTCTCCTCAAAAGATCAATCCTTAAAAAAAGAGAGAACTGATGAAATTGCAGTCGTTTACTATATAGACTGACGTTGTTGACTGAACCGACCTGAACAACTCTTTTTAGTCAGTGCGCTCGCGTCATCAAAACATCTCAAGCTTGTATTGAAATTAAATACGGATAGCCTCTAATTCCTACTCCGATGCCCGCCAACGTTTAAGCTGGCGTTTTCCGCTATCTCATGTAAAGTGGGCAGTCACAAAAAAGATTGGCTATACTTTCGCTCACTTGGCATCACTCAGAATTCGGTCTGTGCGCGTGTAGCGCCGAGTGAGGCTAACGCCCATGGGACTCCGGTGGAGCACGCTACAGACGGCAGACTCTGCCCAGGCGGCGCTGCGAGAAACGCCCCCACCAGCGCCCTTATTGACGGGCTGGCCATAATTGGGTAGTGCAAAAAGAGCCGTCCGCAAGCGAACGTGCATATAGGCCCTCCTGTGTGGTGGGTCTTGAGGCGTGCTTTTTAAACAATCAAGGGCCCTGGCAAGCTTCCTCCGTCAATGCAACCTCGCTTCAGAAAAGTTGGAAGCTCATCGAAGCGAAGAGCGGGTACAACGCAGAAGTGCAAGCGAGCAGCGTGCATGACATCGAGTTCGAGACAAGCACTCCAACGTGCGTTCTTCAACGCCTAAATGCGTTAAACTTTGGCGTACACATGATGTTAACGCGATGAAGTGCAGTGTCAATTTTTATGAAAGGGAACACGGAAGCGCGTGGCCTGCGCGCTCTGGCGGCTGCTGGCAGCGTGTTCAAGCGGTAGCGAGAGCAACCACAGTCTATTTTGGCGTCATCTCTCGGCGAGCAAAACAACCATTCGTTGCTGATATGGAAACAATGGCAAGATTGTGACCCCCTCCCCCTTGAAGGCGATTACACGAGAGCCTATAATCGCCTTGAAGAAGGGTGGGGTTGCAATCTTGCCACTGGTTCCACATCAGCACTGACATCTTGTTTTGCTTGCCGCGAGATAACGCGAGAAGAGAATGTGGTTTAAATGTGGTTGCTATCGCTCCCGCTTGAATGCGCTGCCAGCAGCCGCCGGAGCGCGCAGGCCACGCGTCGCCATGTTCCCTTTCATAAAAATTGTCACTGTATATACAGGAGCAATATATCTTACTATTAGTGGTACGAAGCTGGCTTTATCTGGTACGAACGGCCATGACAATTTTCGTCTTTGCAGTTGCAATCTCTACCGATTTCACTTCCTGTGCGGTGAACTGCAGTTGCTAGAATGTTAAATTGACTGTAAATGGGGATACATGCGTGTCCACTTTCTCAGTGAACAACGAAAGACAAAACCGAAGCCTCAGAGATGGCTCCGGCAATTGCAGAGACCAACAGCAAAAAAAAAACTGATTGTGGTAACTATCACTTTGCGAATAACTTGAGTGACGTACGTGTTCGCATTTCCTAGTTGAAGCCTGAACTTGGCGCTTTCAAATCCCTACGTGTGTAATGCTGTGTGGTGGCGAACACTTCAGATTATCGGTGGTCGCGGCGTGTGCTATATATCTTTATCGCGCGCGTCACCTGTTAACTGCTGCACAGCCCCCCGCCACGGTGGTCTAGTGGCTATGGTACTCAGCTGCTGACCCGCAGGTCGCGGGATCAAATTCCGGCTGTGGCGGCTGCATTTCCGATGGAGGCGGAAATGTTGTAGGCCCGTGTACTCAGATTTGGGTGCACGTTAAAGAACCCCAGGTGGTCAAAATTTCCGGAGCCCTCCACTACGGCGTCTCTCATAATCAAATGGTGGTTTTGGGACGTTAAACCCCACAAATCAATCAATCAATCTGCTGCACAGCGCGCATGATGGTCAGAAACTCTGTTAAACTTCATAATCAAAGTTACCATGGTTCTCCGTGGTAATTATCGGGCGCATTATCATATCACCTACATTATCACACTTGCTCATGCGACTGCCTGTGGAGACCGTGAGTATCTCGCTCACCCAACACGTTCGCGACGGCCCGCATTCAGCGTTCTCGCCGTTCTGCTTCGCGAAAGCTACAGTAATCAGCAAAACTGAAATCCTTTACTTCCGTGGCAATTCACAATGCAACAGTAGCGTCGACTGGGGTAGTCTTTATAGAGCGTGGAGCTGTTGCGTCTGCTCTGGTTCTCGCCGTCCTTCTGGCAAGTGAATCCGCAGGCATTTTATGGTAGTTTGATGACGCGTCCGACTAGCGGAGAGAAATTCGTAGCTCTTTTTATAAGTGCACAATGCGCAAGTACACCGAATATTTAGCTCGATCATTGTTTTGCATTCTGTAGTTGCACCTGGTTGCGCCGCAAACTGTGCAAGGGAGTCGGGCTTTGCGCTACTCAAAACTGCGTTGATAGGTGGCGCTGAGTGTTCACAAACTCCGGAGTCTGACGTCTATAGCATGTCCTCGGTTGGTTTTTGCCGGGAGACTACTAGTCATATTGGGGTCTATTTCACACATGGGGTTGTTTCGATGACCTGGTTAAGACCGGTAAGCACGTCGGGGAACGAGGTTCCTGAACGCGCTGTTATTGGAGGCAGCTTTGCAGCTGCTGTGCCACTTTGGTTACCAAGTGATCATATAGGGCGGTGGCGAGTTCTAGGCTGCGCGCAGCCTACGCGCCGCCACGGCACCTACCCCTATTTAGAAACACGGAATAGGTCTATAGTGTATACGGTTTCGATGGATCAATTTTATTATTCTAGGGGAAGCTGCGATGACTGAAGCCAGACGATACTGTAAGGTTGGATTTTTGAAGTCTTCGGGTCCGTGCCTCGCTTAGCCATGGTGCACCCCTTCGACCTGTTCCTCGTCTCCATTGCTTAGAGGGGATCGTAATTATATATCTTGAATGATGCTTTTCGATGTATACGCTCTGTATGTCCGCACTCGAAGTCGTTGAGACGGATGCAGTTCTCACAGACATTATGTTTCTCTTCTACAGGAAATACTCCGTGACTTGCACCGAAGACACCCCCCCCCCCCTCCTGATTTGATGGACGACTGACTGTACCTGCATGGTGGGTTGCTGTCGCATGCTCAGTATAGTGTTTTATTTACACGAAACCCACAAGGGCTGTTATATCGATTTCGGGTAAGATTTCTAACTGCTACCACGTTAAAAGTGCGACTCGCAAGACAGCTATGGGGCATGCAAACGCAGTTTATGAATTCGGTGGGTCTTATACTGCAACCCAAAACGTTAAATAAGATATGGAGTAACAGAGATGCTGATGTTATCCCTCCATCGCTACCCACTCTTTTTCTCCACGCGTTACATCTTTATCAAATACATACAATGACGGTTCGCCGCGTGATTAATGATCAGTTCCGTGCTCTGGCATGGCGGCTTATAACTCGCGCCTCACTGAAAGTCGCTTCTAGTTATGTTTCGTTTGCGATTCATAACTGTAAGCTTCGTCGTGCTTTCGTTTATTTGTTGTGATTGTTGTTCTTTCTCGCAGACGTAGTCTTCTTCCTCTAGCGCCTCGTATATGATGGATCTATCGGAACATGGAACTTAGATACATTATGGTCTATCCGTTCGAAGTCATTTATATCTGGCACACGCAACAGCGCGTGCGTACCGCGGTTATAGTGCGCGCGTCAAACGCGATCGTTGCACTGCGTGAACGAGTAACTTTTTCCGCGTGATAATTTGGCATCTCTTCGTGCCGCGTCCAACTCAATCGCGGACTCATTCGTCACACAAGGGTAAACGCAAAAATCTTGGCTCGCGGAGTGGCACGTTTTGCTCGAGCGGGCGGCTGTGTGTTGTTGATTATAATATTCGTTGGGGTTTAACATAAACAAAAATTCGGCAGATCCCACATATCTGGGAATCGACGTTATGCAAAGCATGCGGAGTGCAGGTGACCGTGTTGCAATATTTTATTGAAAGAAACGTCAAGAAATGACGCAAAATATATGTACAAATGTTGCACGCACCAACGTTGGCACGCACGGACGTGTTGACCGTGTGCTCACATTTGGGTGCACGTTAAAGAACTCCAGGTGGTCGAAATTACCGGAGCCCTCCACAACGGCGTTTCGCATAATCATATGGTGGTTTTGGAACGTTCAACCCCACATATAAATCAATCAATCAATAATCAAGAGACATACTGAAGAGTTACAGATGTTTATATAACCAGTTGTTTGTACTTGTGCAATGATGCCAACTGGAACATGCGTATTAGCAACGCCAGAAGCTGATATGAAGCGATGATATTCGCGAGGATGCTGACCCTGGGCACTGCTACATAAATCAACTTGAGCACATGGCAACTAACCACAATTGACGTTAACCCAACGGGACGGCTGTATCAAAGGAGTACATATGTAATGCTTATAAAATTGGGTATACATCACCTCAACCACTATTCACGTTTCACGAAAATTAGCGTCTATTTCAAAAATAGTTCCGACATGTGGCATAGCTTTGAGGTAAAATGCTTCATTGCCACGCAGAATGCTTGGGTTCGATTCCAGCTGGGACCCTGATATTTATTCTTTGCATTCGTCGGGTCAACGCCACCCATGTCGGGTACTTCTTAACGCTCGCGCGTTAAAATTGCCCAGGTGTGTTCTCGTCGTTCCTGGGTAGATACTAAGTGTCAATCGCCTGTAGCACATACCCGCATACCACCGGCACATACCCGCCTGTGTGTATGTGCCACTGTCTGGCAGGAAGTGTTTGACGGTGTACGCGACGAAACTGTGACATTGTTCATGCCTTGACCAGTGCGTCATATTCGTCAAGCCGTCGTACCCTCCCATGCTAATTATGGTTCACGCCAAGTTAAGGGGGTGACCACGAGAGCACCCAAAACTAAGTGGCTAGATCGATAGATAGATAGATAGATAGATAGATAGATAGATAGATAGATAGATAGATACGCTCAAAGTCGCCGAAGTTCGCTAAGAAATACTTCGCATTTAAAACGCCACGCCTGCGTGGAAGGTGCAGCACAGCACAGCAAAAGCTAGAAAAGCAGCCTTTCAAGCCTCTTCTAAGCACTCATTGGGTCACTGCTGCAAGCACACTTGCTGGGTACCCACTACGGCATTAATAATCACACTTTATGGGTATAGCATTCAATATGCTATCCTTCGTCATTCTTCTGAGAAGCGTTGCATCCGCTAAACACTTGCGAGAAATGTTATGCCAATTGTTCATGCAGTGGCTGACGACGATGGGGAATTTTTCCTGAAGTGGATATGCGCCAGAATCAATAGGTGAACAAGAACTAGCTTTTGTAATGGGTCGACCCACTCGTAACGCTATTTGCATGGTGCGATGACTGGTTGCTTTTTCGCTGTTTTAGAAGGCTTTATAAGTCGTATTAACGCGATTGCTTTCCCGTCATCAGGCCTGCCTAAGGCAAGTTTGCCAATGTGTTCCAAGCTCCTGCGTGGCTCAGTGGTAGAATACTGGGCTGACACGCTGCGGACCCGTGTTCGAGCACCACTGTGTCGTTGGTGTTTTATACTTAATAAGCGTTTTTTTTTTCTTTTATTTCGTGCGATAGGGGTTCCGGACAATGGCGGCGGCGGACAACTACAGCACCGCGCGTGACCCTATAGTTGTGATCTAATAACAGCTTTCGCTGTAAGAACCACAATAATATTATGAAGGACGCTGGAGAGGGAGGCGGAAAAATTTCGACCACTTGCGGGGTTCTTTAACGCACACCTAAATCTAATTACACGGTCCTCAAGCATTTTCAACTCCATCCATAGATACGGGTCTCGCGGCCTGCGGGTCTCGAGTCTATAGCACCATGCATAACCACTAGAACATCGTAGCCGCTAGAAACTCGTATCAAAGGGGCCCGCAGTTGTACAACGAATTTTTTTTCGATTGAGCCCCCTCCTCCCTTACCTTAAGCGGGCGTTCATGAGTCATAGCTCTTCGGAGGTTGATTTAAACGTCATGGCAGCGACTATATACTAACGCACGGCTCAGTTTCGGTTCCCCGGTAGCGACACTTCGGATATATACTCAAGGCTGCATGCATTGCCGTCGAAAGTATTCCAGCGTGACTGTGCGTGTAACAGCGGGCAGGAGCGTGCCCACTGCAGTTGTTTTAGTAAACCAAAAGGCATTAACGCCCGTGAAACCTATAATTAACCGTTTTTCAAGTTGAATAGTTCATTGTGCTGAGTGTACAAGTTGTTTAAATGTAGAGTAACACTGAAAAAAAAAACTACCGCGAATCAGAGGTCTTAATTTGATGCAGAGTGCATCGTTTATGATTGTGATTATTATGAGGATTATCTCCCATAAAAGTGGCAACACTGGCCCCAAATTCCATCATTTTTCTCGCGTTTTTTTATTACTTTTCTCTAGTATATCAGTGTTTAAGTTCACTATTATTAGAAATTTCGCGTTCCGTTACACGTATATACACTTGCGCCAGCAATGTATCGTGCATCGCTGTTGCGGTATCAGCGCCCTCAAAAAGGGTATTAATGAACTAAATTTTCTTGGTGACTGACTTAATGACCATTTAGTGACAAGCCAACATTTGGTAAACACTGCTCTCCCTTTTTGTCGAAGGCGAGACAAATATTCGACAATTATTTTTTCTAGAACTGTGAACAACTTTCCAGCGAAGCACGAACCTAATCACAAAGAGGATTTTTGCTTAGAGAATTGCGAATATTGGAGTGTATACTTGCGGCGGGGTTTTGGTGAATTTTAGGTGGTGACGTCGGTCGGTTAATTTGTAGCTCCCATCTAAATGTATGCGCGAACATGCGTAAGACCTACCGAGATCGAAGAACTGTAGTGTTTAAAAGGGTAAATACTCGAGCTTGTTGGCATGGATTCACCGCAAAAAAGGTGGCGCGGTTGTACCAGAGAAGAACGTCGCCACTGAGAGGAACCAGCAAAGAGAGAAAGCTGACGTGCGAAACCCTTCTTTTGCCGCCTCTGATGGCCACGGTCCCCGTTTTGTTTCACCTTGAATTGTTTCTTTCGCTGACGAGGATAGAAAAATAAAGCCTTAGCCCAGTCCTAGGGCCTGCGTGAGTGCAGCCTCAAATGGTCACGGTAGTTGAGTGCCGTCGCTTCTTAAGGGGTCCTCTCTGGCTGCATCTGCGCTGCCTCGCTCACCCTCTTTCCGTGCCGAGACGAGGTCGTGGGGTCAAACCCATTCCAGGCCCGTTCGCACGCACAATGCGATCGCGCGCTAACTGCGGCGGCGCCTGCCAGCCTGCATGCCCCGCGGGCCGTTCCTCGCCGAGCAGGGCGGCGCTTCAGGCACACACGGAGCGGTGTTGCGGCGAAGTTGCTCAGCGCGGTGCTGTGTTCCCTGATGCGTTCGTGTTAATCGGCGCATGATCATGGACTTGCGTGGTTCACCTAGCTGTGACAGCATTAGAAGCGGAGTCGATTAGTTAGCCATTTCCTTGGTCTGTATTCATTGTGCCTCCGTGGGCGCGTACGTAATTACCTTCAGCTTCCCTGTCTTCAGCAGAATGTCAGGAATACTGTTTCAAGCGAACTCTCGTGCAAAAGATTCCTATGGCTATTAAGTAAACAAAGAAAAAGAAGACTTTTTCTGCTGTTGATGATTTGTGGGGTTTAACGTCCCAAAACCACCATTTGGTTATGAGAGACGCCGTAGTGGAGGACTCCGGAAATTTTGACCACCTGGGGTTCTTTAACGTGCACCCAAATCTGAGTACACGGGCCTACAACATTTCCGCCTCCATCGGAAATGCAGCCGCCGCAGCCGGGAATCGAACCCGCGACCTGCGGGTCAGCAGCCGAGTACCTTAGCCATTAGACCACCGCGGCGGGGCTTTTTCTGCTGTTACAGGAGAGATAGATAGATAGATAGATAGATAGATAGATAGATAGATAGATAGATAGATAGATAGATAGATAGATAGATAGATTAGAAAACAGGGTGCTTCCTTCGGGAGCAGGTCAAGAAGTAATAATTTACGTCGTTTGGCCTTTGGCGCAGCCTAACTCGATGAATGAAGATGTAACCGACGCTCGGACAGAGCTGTCTTCCGTCTAAAACGTAGTTGCATCGTTCTCTCTGTTTTTACACTCCGCCAGAACATGTCGCCAGTGCGTTCAGCTTACACCATCCACTATATTTGTCTCCGCCCTCTCCGTGCAAGTTCAGAAAGCGAGAGATAAAGCGCACATACTTCCCGCTTAAAAAGTAGACCGCGAAACACATGTTCGCCCTAAATAATGGCAACGGCGGCGTTGCATCTGTGCCTCGATCAATTTTCGTGAAGTCTCAAGGCGGAACCGACGTTATTAAAATTTACAGAGGTATAAAAACAGCGGTGGCAGATGCGAAGTTATACATATTGTAGCGTCGCATCTGTCACCTCATGTACTGCACACATGCGCACATTTCGAAGCTCTAATCTTACTCCGCGCCCTGACCTCTCAGTTTCAGAACTTGCGAAGTATTTATTTATTTGTTTGTTTATTTTGCAATTATGTAGCTCTGTTGAGGCCTAACAGGAGCAGACATACAAAAAATATATACACCCAGTGAACCACAAATATTGTGTAGACATCTATGGTATGTTTCTCGTGGACATTGTAAATGTTTCTTAGATATCCATAGAAATCCAAATTACGAAGATTAGATGTACCCGCAAGAATGAAAAGCTCGGCCGAGTAAAGTTGCAGGGACGTTGCACATGGACTTCGAATGGGCATCCAGTAGCTATACATAGACATTGTTATTTAGCAAATAAAATGTTTTTTCGTGCACTTCGCACACTTGCCGCATGTAAGTGGGGTGTTGGACTTGCGGTCCCATGGCAGTCTTTCTCATGGCCGCTCTGCTGTACTTTATAGAAAGCATCAAAGGCGTGAGGCTGGCCGGATTGATTGATATGTGAGCTTTAACATTCCAAACCACCACATGAACGACGTCGTAGTGGAGGGCTGCCTAAATTTCGACCACCTGAGCATCACACACAGGCCTCCAGCACACAGGCCTACAGCCCTTTTGCCTCCACTGAAATTGCAGCCGCCGTAGCCGGGATTCGAACCTGTGACCTTCGGGTCAGCAGCCGAGTACCTTAGCCACTAGACCACCGCGGCGGGACGAGGTTGGCCGGATTGTTATAAGACGACAAATTTAAGGCCAGCCTCACGGTGTTAATGCTTTCTTTAAGTATAGCACACCAGCTAAGAACCTGACTGCAGTGGGAGTGCAGATCTCTAGCACAAAATACTATACATGCTCCAAGCCTGAAGGAAGTGTGGGGCTGAGAATAAGTCTGCTTTGTTTCTGTTGAGCTTCCTTCCTCCTCTTTTTTTATTTTTCAGTTTTTTCTGTCTTTATTTCTACTCTAATTTTTTTTCGATTTCCCTAGCCCTTTCTATTTTTCCTCCTATTTCTTCCTTTTACATCTCTGTCGATTTCTCCCTTGCTTCCTCTTTTCTACTTTTTATGTTGTTTTGCTTGCGTTACGCCAAGTGACGAAAGCTCAGGCCCCTAAAGTGCTTCACACTCAAAATACCTTCGGGCGTATGATCTCGCGTTATCATGTACGGCAGCACTAATGCCACGCAAAATAATTTTATGGTCGTTCGCTGGCATTATTTCCTCGCGCGTGTAAGTGTATGCATTACGCATGCTCGATCATGTCCATTTATTTTCGAGCACTTTCTAGATTTTACGTGCCCGAATATGTTGATCGTTGTAAAACTCAAGTAAAGCGATTTTAGAAGACAAAGTTCTGCGATGCATTCGATGTTGTGAGCACGTATATGGGACATCATTTGCGACGTCTAGTTTTTGTGTAAGCGAGAAGTGCATACGACGTCAATAATGAGTAGGCTCTCTAGACTGTAAGGATGGCACATTACGGAGATGTCGATTAGATCTTATCGATAGACGTAGACGTATGGATCTTATTTCTGTGTTAACAGGATATCAGTGGCTCACTGGGCAGATTCGAGATGTATAAATTTGGACGAATGTCGCTAATATTTTAATTGGTACCGTTTATACTTTACACGTGGGAAGTTACTTCGCCTACCATGGAGCCACGTTCTATATTTACGTCAAGACGCGAGAATTCTGGGTAGCAAAAAACACTTCAAGATCAGTCTTGTGTTATCTTTTACATGAAGTAAAAGCTAAAAGGGTAAGAAGGGTTTGTTTTCTTATCGTGAACATTGACAGATGAGAAACGATTGATAAAAAGTTAAGCGAGCTGACCTTCCAAGTGATGCAGTACATATGCCATATGTGGCAGAGTTATCTGGGTTTCAAAGTTTTATAATTCTCGACAGAGGCCAAGCATCATTTTACTTTGTTGGAGCTGGAGATTCCCTTATCGTGTAAGGCAAAAAAAAAAAAAGTTAAGTGGTAGTCGCTTTTTCTGATAGCATTTCATGGTTCAATGGTTGAAAGCAAGATATGTAACTTCTACAACCTCGACTAATAGAATATTACTATCTAGCTTCTCTTTTTTCTCTTTTACTATTACTAGTAATGTTATTATCAAGCACTCCAAAGAGTATATAGCGTCGCAAAAATGAATGAATCAAGACAACGTCACATCACGCACGGCGGTGTGACCTCAGAGCGCGATACAATTAAAACAACGCGTAAGATTAGTGATCGTAGCTAACGACGTCTAACCCGTCTCACAAGAGTGTTCTGTCGCGTTTCGTTCGATCGGCTCTTCGAAACCGCAGCCGGCTGCTCCCCTTGGGCGAATGCATCCCACGTGGCAGCGGCCGGCCTCATCACAGCTTCTGCGGCACCAAGCATCTCTTCAGAGTCGAGTCGCCTTTTCACTCACTCACTCACTTACCGCCGGCGTGCCTATTTTCCAACTACACCTCCAGCGTTTCATCTATACACGCCTTCCATTCGCTGCCTGCGAAGCCGTCGTGCATCCACAACCTGAAAACCGGCGCTGCCCGCGAGGGCAGGCGGTGACTGTTTCGTGGGTCTTGATCCCTTCGCTTTTTCTCTCCTTGGGCAGCGCAATCTACGGCGAACATGCCTGTTTGTGTGTGTTCGTGCCTTTTGAGAATTCTTTTTTGATCTGTTCGTCGATTTTTTTTGTCGTCTTCTCCTGCTTCTTTCGTGTTGAGTTTTACGACGTAAGGAAGTGTAAGAGTGAAAAGAGGGGACGGAATGAAACCGCTCGCGTTGTTCTCACCCTCTGAGCTGACCGACCGGCGCTCCCTGCCACGCTTGAGGCGCGGACGGAATGAAAGATTGCAAAAACGGACGATCGTGCCCAAACAGGACTCATCTCACTGAATGTTCTCCGTAACGCTTCTTTTAAATCAAAACAAAAGAAAAAGATGCATGCGAAATTAAATATGTGTATAGGCTCGAAGGCGACTCTGCGCGAAACTTGCTTCTCTTTGACGCTCTTTTTTTTTACTTTTTTTCTGTCGTTTATTTTCTTGCATCTTTCCTGCCTGCTTCTTCACTCTCATCCTAACTGCGTCTGTTCTTTCTTCTGTAGACTATCTTTTTCTGCGATAAATCAATGTACCTGTACTCGTCTCTGACGCGGCGTTTGAAATTGGTGGTGGCGTGCGTTCGATAAACAATTTAGGGGTAGAAAATGAGACCTTGCGTTCGAGTCGTGCCTGGCGCTTTCTCGTATGCCCGGCTTCATTGGCGGGCTGTTTGCACCACTCGTTTCTTGGAAGAAAGCGAGAAAGACGCGCTTCCAGTCTCGGCAACTGAAAACGCTTAATGGCGAAATGGCGAAATGCATCTAATCGGAGTGTTCGACTACCCACAAAATTGGTATGATAGTATTTATTTCGGTGGTTTTTCATTTTATTGCGATAGCAATTATATGGACACTCTCGGCTGGATTTCGCAGCCAACGACGGTGGGGGCGTCCATGGCATGCACCGTATATGTATGGCGTACCTATATATGTGAAAACGCAAGAAAGAAAAAGAAATCTAGAAAATACACTCCAGCGCGCGGAAATGAACACAGGACCTCTGCGTCGTGAATGCGAGGCGTTAACCGCTGGGCCACCGAATGGTTTTCTGTTTGTTTATTACCTTCTTGACTACAGGTCAAGTTAATCTGACGATCACACATCACACGTGTCACGTGTGTTAACGCATCAAAGACATTACATATTCAACGCAGTCGGTAGTCTTATACACATCTCGCACTTTGATCGCAGCTTCCACGAAACACTCATAACTCTTACATCACAGCGTCTGTACGATAACATACTACGCCAAACCGAATGAAGACCAAGTAAAAAAATAACGTCCAAATGTTGCGCAGAACTATATCAAGGCAAAAAACGGATTCCACGTGAATCGATTGATTGATTTGCGGGGTTTAACGTCCCAAAACCACGATATGATTATTAGAGACGCCGTAGTGAAGGGCTCCGGAAATTTCGACCACCTGGGGTTCTTTATCGTGCACCCAAATCTGAGCACACGAGCCTACAACATTTCCGCCTCCATCGGAAATGCAGCCGCCGAAGCCGGGATTTGATCCCGCGACCAGCTGGTCAGCAGCCGAGCTCCCTAGCCACTAGACCACCGCGGCGGGGCGGCTTCCACGTGGAGGTAAATCTTTTTTAAAGTCCTCTGTAAAATGTCCCATAAGAAAATGGGATTCTTACAATCAATATATACATGTTCAATGATCCCAGGTTTGTTGCACAGGAGACAGCTGCTTCCCCATAGTACATACATCCCTCTCTTTCAAGCCGGGGTACCACCTTCAACGTTCAAACGGCAAGCCATTTGTACCTACCACTTACCGCTGGTGACGGCATCTCGGGGAGGGGGGGGGGGGGCAATCGTGTTTTCAGCATTATCAGCAAGATGGCGCAATGAGCGTGCGGCGGTTCTCATCTCCCACGCGTAGAGAGGAGGGGAGTGGACGATCTCTCACGCGCCCTTATCTCCCGGTGGGGAGTATCCTACGTCTTGGCTGGCGTTAAGCTTGACTGGAATGATTCTGTTGTTACGCGGCCCACAAAGGTAGCAGATATCGTTGAACAGCCTCCGTTTGCTAAAAGCGTGCGCTTTTCAGACACAACGAAGTAACAACTGAGACACTTTGCTTATTCGCGTTCATCTGTACCTGTGCGTACGTTTCGTGCATCATTTGTGCGTGAGAAACGCGGGGCACGTTTCGATCTGCTTGCCATTCTGCGCGTGACCTTTCAATATGTTGCTATCGCGTTCATTGCTTCGCCTTTGTGGCAAAGCTGTGACTTTTTTTTTTTCCTTTCCCTGTGAAAGTGGTTGCGTGCAGTTGGTCTCGCTGGACGTTTCGTATTTAGATTTTTTTCTTTGAGTGTTGTTTCCACATGGCATGAGAAAAAGACAGGGACGAGAGAAGCTGTGCGCAACATCCAATTTTTTGTTGCAGATTGCTCACCTAGTACGTATACGGCGATTGCGCGTATCGGCCTCTTAAAAGCAAAGGCGCAGGTTTGATCACATGTTCGAAGCTTGATTACTAGAAAGATGATTATTCAGAGGTATGAAAGCAGTGCCCACCTCAATTTAGAATTGAACGAAAATAATAATTGTGGTGAAGGGGCGCATAGGGAAGGGTGCTTCAGCGCCAGTAACGTAAAGCTTGGAGATGAAGTGACATATCCATTGTTCACGGGTTTAATTGGAGCCCCCACTTTTAGGGGCTTATCTGGGGGCCCCGATTGGACACAGAGACCCGCAGCCCGCGTTTAGTTAACGCACACGCTGTGAATCTTAATTGTTCAACTGCGCACAAGAGAAAAGTCCCACCGGCCCAATATTGCAGGCCCGGCTCCGTTGGTGTTGTCTCTCGCGGGCGAGGGTGCATTCTCTATCATTGTGAGTTGGTAGTTTAGCGTTCATTACAGAAAGTAGTTTAGCGTTCATTGCAGAAACAGCGTTTTAATAGTCAACGCGCGCAGGTTCGGGCTATCTCACGCGGTGAGCGTTTAGGTGGTGGCGCCCTCTCTCTTGCGCTCAAGTAAATCGACCACCACAACGGCAGTAGCAGCAGCAAACGACGACGGTACACGCCGACGCACTGATACCGTATATAAGGTGCTTCGTCCCTAAGAGGATTTCCCCAGCTCGAAATGACTGGACAGGTAGTCAGTATACATATTGTTAATGCAGGGAGTCTAAACTTGCAGAAGATATTGATTGGCGCACTTTCGCTCGGTAGAAAGATAGGAAGCAAGAATAACGCACAGTCCCACCGCAGTGGTCTAGTGATTGTGGCGCTGGACTGCTAACCCGAAAGTCATTGGATCGAATCCCGGCTGCGGCGGCAGCATTTTCGATGGAGGTCAGAATGTTGTAGGCCCGTGTGCTCAGATTTGGGTGCACGTTAAAGAACCCCAGGTGGTGGAAATTTTCTGAGCCCTCCACCACGGCGTCTCTCACAATAATATCGTGCTTTTGGGACATTAAACCCCAGGTATTATTATGGAGAATGACGCTAAGTTGTCGATACTGTACGATCGTTGACTCTGCCTAAATGCGGAGACAAAGCAATTCTTAATTAAATCTCATAATATAAAGTCTCCTTGAATCGTTTTTCGAGCAACAGAAGTTTTTGAAGTAATTTTTTTCCAAACTGTATGTTCTGCTTCTTCCTCTTAACTTGTCCAGTGCACTTTTACTTAGTCAATTCGCACGTGCTTTTTTTACTTTCTGTTAATATTATTTTGAATTCAGTGCCCGGCAGGATGCGACCACCGCTACAGAAACTGGAACACATGACTTCGCGCTTAGTCACTAAAGACCAGAGACCTTGTTCATATCTGATAATATGCCCAGCATCAAAACTGAGTGAAGACTTTCTGTGATGAACAGTTATAGAGTGAGAGCATTTAAGTAGAGCGCAAAAGCTCATATTCCAGAAACGCTCTTGTTATTGAAGGAGGTAGAAGAAGAAGGAAAGGCAGGGAGGTCAACTAGACGCTTGCCTGGTTTGCTATCCTATGCTAGGGGAAATGGATTAATACATGAAAGATAGAGAAAACATACGAAAAGGGCACGTGAGCTTCATGTGTTCGATAGTTTCAAGCGTATCACGTTTAACTGTAGATCGTCCAGTCACTGGGCATTTAAAACATCCAGAACCTGTTGTAAGGACTCGGTGTATGGTGATTTCAGCCTGCCCACGAACACGCGAAAAGTGCGCAAGAAAGATTGAAGCACTGTGTGCATTGATTTGTCTTCTGGCAACTTGTCAGTCAGGAAATTCATGGTTCACTCTTGCTGATGTGCACTGTGAATCTGCATGTCTCTGCGACTACGGCAACCGAGACCAAGCAGCGTCAGTTGTGTCCATGCATTCCACGGTGTTCTGATTTGTACCGGCCGTCACCGATCCGTGTGGCTGCGGCTTCGGCGATGTAGGCCAACTGGAATCCACAGCAACCATGCCTTTAAATGTGTTCTGGTCCATACCAGCTATGTAAAGTCGGAATGGCAAAGGAGCCGGTGAAGTAGGTCGGCCAATGCGCGCTGCGAATGCAGAAGCATTGGTTTTCTGGAATGAACTTCGGCGCCAACGGTGCCGCTGCAGGTCTAACGGTTGCGGCAGCTTTGCGATGGGATGTATGGTCTCTCGCCATTTATCTCAAAATGGCCCTGTCTTCTTTCGTTTTTGGGCAATCTTTTGTAGAAGCTTCGTATAGAGTCCATTGCAAATGCAACGTTTGAGAAATTGGCTTTACAATTGTTTGCAGAATGGGTTTCAGCGAAGAGAGAAACATACTCATACGCTACTCACTCATACGCTTCTCACGTGACCGAGCTTCATGCAGTTGTGACATTGCGCTGGCTTCGGCACAAGAGGTTTTAGAGAAACACGGAAGTAGCCCAATTTTAGGTATGTACGAAGTTCGAGAGTTGCCTTTAAAATCTATTTTCAAGCAGCTTGAGGTATACTCCAACGAGCACCCATGGCGATGACGCTGGCTTCATTAGCTGGATTGACCTGGTCGCACAAGTTGGAGCTGTGAATGGTATAGCGTCAACGTCGTAGATGATACCGGGGACGACGTTGGAGCCCACCCGGATGTGCACGTTCAAATCAAATCAAACTTTATTTCGTCCACAAGTTTGTGTGATGTGGAACACGACGGCTCGAGAAATGTGGATCTATCCACCTGAATGCTCCAAGATACATTCTTTTGAAAAAATAGAGCAAGCGATTTTAATAAGTCAACAATCTCTGTACACGAGTTTCCTGATGTAAGAGCCAAGATAGATGGTTTAAGTGATTGTTGGGGGGGGGGAGTGTAAGAGAGTTAACGGTTTTTCTTTTGGCTTTATTGATTTCAAGAGAATTGAATACGCTCCACTTGTTGCCGAGAGCTGTGTTAATGCTACTTTGAAGAGTATTATAAGAAATGTGCGAAATAAAATGGTTGTATCATCCGCATAAGTGATGCATTTTGCTCCGTGCTCGCCACGTTGATTCCATTCTGCTCTGTAAAATTGCCTGGTATGCTCTGCAGTGCGGCAGCATGCGAAACATCCATTGCCATGATTTTATTACGCGAGTTCCCTTTGACGTCGATGATTTCACCTGGCACCAGTCCCTCGAGCAGCGCCGGAACATGAGATGCTTTATGTTATCATTGGAGTCAACAGGAATCAAAATGACGATGTTCGCCTCGGGCCTTCGCAGTGCTCCTACATTCATTGTGTTCGGGGATGAAGGGGCCCTGGTGTTATATCTCTTGGCTTTTCGGCTCTTTACAAGTTGCAAGTTGTCGTCAGATGGCCCTTCACCTGTCAGTGAGTAGACATACAAGTTCCAAGTCGTCGTCACATGGCCCTTCGCCTGTCAGTGAGTAGACATGAGTGTCCTCACTGTCGCAGTAAGGGCCCGTCCGCTTCCTGGACATGGCCACCACGGATGCCACAGGACCTGGCAGATATCCGAACTGGTCCATGTTCATCACCGATGAACGCAGTGGTATAGGCTTCACGAGCTTCACATACTATTGCGCAAAAAAGGCAAGAGATACTGTTAGGCTTGCAGGCACGTTGGTACACCTTGCATTTCCCCGGTATTGAAGTGCGGCCGCCGTGGCCGTTAATCAAACCAGCTTCTTCGTGCTTAACGTCACACCTTACCATCCATATCGCAGTATATGTACTTTTAAGATATAGCACATCATTATCGTCATGACAGTCATACCATTGAAAACCGCGTTATGTTGTTGTGTCACAACAAAGGAATTTACGACTGGCTTTGGTGTCCTTGCACGCACGTCACGTTTTCCATTTCACATAGTGACCCCACTCATACTGCATGATCCTGTTCACTGACCAGAACAAATACTTTAGCAAATACGTAACTCACCAGTGGCATTCGGGGTCATCGCTACCAACACTCCGATTTAATTCATAAAGAATGAGTTTTCCAAGAGTCTAAATCAATTTCGTCTCATGAAATTACCATAATCATTCTTTTGTCTGTAATCTATTAAAAACATGCATAAGATCGGGGCTAACCTCCCTGTCTCTCTTTATACCGTAGTGACAAGAAATCAAGCCACCCGTTGTACTTCTTATTGTAAACCAAGCAACGTACTACCGCGCATCTCGAGCTTCTTCTCTTTTCTTCGATAATGACATGCGAAGCGGATGAGTTATTGCCTCGTACATACTTAATTGGCTTGGAGGAAAAGTATATGGGGTTTTACCTTCCAAATTCACGACATAATTATGCGAGACGCTGTAGTGGAGGGCTTCTAGAATTTTCCCCATCTGGTTTCTCTAGAATTTTTCCCATCTGGTTTCGTTAACGTGCGCTCGCATCGCACTGCACACAGGCCTGTATACCGTTTGGCCTCCACCGAAATACGACTACCATGGCCGGGATTGAATTCGCGATCTTCGAGTCAGTGGTGGAAAAGGACAAGGCCTTTGAGGAAAGAGCGAGGTTGTAGTAGATGCCGTAATGGACACAATACAGAGAGAGATAAATAAACGGAGGGAAGGTGAAACAGGCATATACTCCGTTTGCTACTCTGCATTTGGGAAACTGGGACGAGGAAAGAATAGATAATACGGGGACGAAAGTATAAGCATAGGAAAAAATAACTGATGGACAGTCATGGTCAACACACATAACTCGAACGCTCGGTGGTATAGTTAACAAACATTCGTGATGTCCGGTGTATAGGAGTACAGTAGAGATTCTATGGCTCTGTGCACATATACGTAAGTGCCTAGGCCAATGTACCACAGTCTTGTTTTCGGATCTTCTTGGATCAATGCGATGGTGGCGGTGGTAGAAACATTTATTGATGCGATGGACCTCAGCTCCCAGGCCACGTCGTATAGTTTGATGTATATAGATGGGCAGCGCACGCACGGAATGCGTCCTGTTATCTCCTCACAGTGGCAGAAGCAGTGTGCCCTACGGAGGAGATAGTTATTCGTGCATGCCACATTTACACAGCAAAGTTGTTGCGCGACGGGAGAGTTCAGATGACAACCGATGTCGGAAAGTATATAGTAATATCAGCGCTCTGTGCGCCAAGACCACGACTTGATAATGGGGCACGCTCTGGCGGAGGGCTGTGACAATTTCCACCACCTCATGTTCTATAACGTGCACTGGCATCACGCACTACACTTGTCTCTATCAGTTCGTCCACGCTGAAGTGCGATCGCCGCGACTGAGAGGGAGCAACGTAAGCGGATGAGAAAAGAGTGCGCACAACGAACCCTCGAATACGTTTGCATCTTGCTCGGATCAGCTATGTTATACCTAACGTGCTGTTAACGCTGATCTTACCAAGCAGAAAAAAAGTTTAGAAATACCAATGGCGACGCCGTATAAACATGACACGGAACCTTGCGCAGCCCGGCCTTCACGTGCACTCGAATAGGGTGCACATTGAACCTTCGTAATCGTACATATAGGCAGACTTGCATGTTGGGCAATAAACTTGAATGAGTGTCAACCGGAACACGTTAGCCAGCATGAAGGAAGTAGACTCTGTTAAGGTGCTATAAGCGGACATAGACAATTAAGTTTGCTGATAGTTCACATTATAGGCACCCGTGGAAAAGAGACTGGAGGTCGATTACAAAGAGATGAAGCTTTGGCAAGAGGAAAGTTGTCAACACTTTGTACATACAGAATGCGTCCGTCCCGCTAACCTGCATTTCCTTATTCTTCAGGAAGCCGATGTATTCGCGCGTATAGGTTGCCCGGCTGGTTAACGAGTCTACACAAAAAAAAGTTAGCATTGTCAACACCTTTCTTTTCTTTCTTTGAAGGTTAATAAGCTGCGTATAAAACACCGACGAAGTCAGCCAGTATAATTCGGCTCGCCATAAGAGCAAGCGCTAACAAAGAGTCGTTTCTCGTAACAGGAAGTGCGTAATAAAAAGGGCAGTGGTTAAGTGCGGCGCTGTAATACGCAGTTTAAGCTTTCCCCGCGCCTTCGGCTCCTCGCTTTCTTCATCACCGAGCGAAAATTGAAAATGACAAACGGAAAGGAGAAAGAAGATGAACAAAAAGAAGACAGCTATATGAGTGAGTGAAAAAGGCAAAAGGTAGAAAACAAAAGTGAGGAGAGAGATGAGTAAGGGGCGGGAGAAAGAAAGAAAAAATGAAAAAGAGCAAGATGTATGACTTGGCGCGGCCGAAGATAATCGTCCGTTGAGTTCAGCAGGTGTTCTCGTCTCGAGTGCGAGCTGTACATCCAATCGGAGAGGGGCGAGCAGGGCGCGCGAACCGAGGCAGGCGAAGACGTACATCTATCCGCGGGTTATATACAGGGACGCGACTTAATTAGGTAATTCGCGTCTCGGCGCGCAATGAATAAGTTTTTGGTGCCGCCGCGGCCGCGTGGGACGCCGACTGCACACGGGGCGTCGTCTCCCTGCAGGCGTAATTTACGGCACTGCATATGCCAAACATATAGCCTCTCCGCTTTCTTTCTTTCTTTTCTCTTCATTTTGCCGTTAGCCTTTCTCATATACAGGCGCAACATATAGGTCATGCTGTTCATCACATGTTGGTCTTGAGAGGCCCGATTTCCCCATTGGCTCGAAACGTGGAAGCGTTCTCGTGTCTTTTATATATCTCCCAACGTTCGCATTGCACGGATGCATGCATACATCTTGGTTAACGTCCCTTACTTCCCTAATGACTTACTTGTCTCTTGAGCATGCGGCGACACATGCTGCCCCTGCGGTCAGCGTGCCTATAGTATTGAAGTACTGCTTATGCATAAGCAGTACTTCAATGGGCGCGAAACTTATACATATGGTTTGTCGAAAACATCCATGCATACGTGTTCGTTTAGTCAGATACTGTGTGGGTGTGAGAGTTTTTCTGTAGCATGCATAGACGACCATGTTTGCGCAGTAAAAACTTGCAGGAAGAGTTTACTGCTCCGTGAGATAGCTCGCATATAGATGGGGGTCGCTGCTTTCCACTTGAGTTTTGTTCGAACAAGCGTTACTTCTTCAGCGCAATTTAAATGCTATGTTGTCGTTCTGGCCTGAAAACATGGACTCTGTTTCTACCACAGAGAGTGACCGATCACACAGAAGAAGATTCTGAGTCTACACAGTGTACAACAAGGTTTACTCAAAAACGAATGAATAAAATTGATACCTTGTGGTAACGTGAGGGCATGCACCCCCACTTTATGTGTGCACAATTTACATGTAAAGCAAAAAAAAAGGACCACATTTGGTATGAATAAAGAATCTCAACCTCTCAGATGCATCCAGGTTCATATAGCAAGCTGGAATAGTGGACCGGCGGCTTTAAGAAACTTTTGTATTAAAGGTAGTGACGGTGAAGCATTAGCACTCAAGTCTGCATGTTGATTGCTATCTGCGCTATCGAAACTCGTTGAGAAAACAAGTGTGGTATATAGTCGCCGGCCAGCGTATTACGCTTCGATGGCGAGCTATGTGGGAACTATTGGGAAAAAACTGATGCCCCTTGTAGGCCACACAGAGAAAATCACCGACATCACGCAACATGCGTATGCAATGGCAGTTGCATGACCTTGCCTTCTAGTTCGCTGTACCTAGCCTGCGAAACTTTCTGTATCTAACCTGCGAAACTTTTGAAACTCGCGAGCTGTCTGTACAGCACATCGTACGCTGGCTCGGTGAAAAAAAAAAAAACGTGCCTTGCAGGGCAAGTTTTTAGGGCTGTTATGCTGCTCCAATCAGCGGATTTTGCTTCTTTTATGCCAGTACAATTGGTGTTACTTATTAAAACGAAACCAAGCCATACAGCAAACTTCAAACCAATAGCTGTAGTTCAATTTTATATCCAAGCGCTTGAAAAGTCGACACTCACGGTTCGAATATCAGCAACTTTTTTTTTTCCACCATCCCTTTTTCAACGTGCATTTCACTCCTAGCACAAAAAAGCACCACTATAAATTATTTATTTTATGCGTGTTTCTATCGTTCTATAAGTGGCCACAAATGAGAGCGAACGAATTTTGGCGCTCTCTATCAGAGCACGACGCATTGATTGATTGATTTTTGAGGTTTAACGTCCCAAAACCACTATATGATTATGAGAGACGCCTTAGTAGAGGTCTCCGGAAATTTTGACCACCTGGAGTTCTTTAAGGTGCACCCAAATCTGAGCACACAGGCCTACGACATTTCCGCCTCCATCGGAAATGCAGCCGCCGCAGCCGGCATTCGATCCCGCGACTTGCGGGTCAGCAGCCGAGTACGTTAGCCACTAGACCACCACGGCGGGGCCCCGACGCACTCGCACAGGTTGGCAAATTCGGGAAATGTAACTGAGCCAACCTCTGCGTGCCCTTGATCCTGATAAAGTATATGTTCAAAACGTTTGCATGCGTCGCCCAGTTCATTACCTCTTCAGAAAGCCAGGAATAACCTACAACACTGCCGCTACCTGTAATACGGGGTTTTCGGTGATTGTTAGGGTCCTATGTACGTGTAGGAAGCCATCCAGAGCATCTGTTTGCACTTAATTGTTTGTTTGTCTTTCAATTTTCTTTATGGCTAGTTTTCCTCTTGAGTTTGCTATTTTCAGTGTTCCCTTCGCGGCACATAAAACACATTAGTGAAACGTGCTTCTTGCGAAACACACTGTTTTAATTGCAGCAAGTAAGCTTGGGCTACTCACTCACGTGTGCAGCGGGTATCATTCAATACATTTATAAGGTAACGCTGCACACATTCTATACTGAGAGCCAGCTGTTTGTCCGAGCAACATAAGTGGTTAGCAGAAAGTGTTGGCTATATATACGTCGAAATCGAAAAGTACTGCAGATTGGGCAAGTGGAGGCATTTTAATACTGGTGTGGCTAGAGCATGGCTCAGTTTGAGCCTGATAAAAATGAGATAACAGAACTTATTCTATTGCCTGTGTTTTCTTTTCTCGCTGTTGCCTTTTTTCTTCAGGCTCAAACTGAGCCGTGCTTTAGCGATACGGTATTATAATGCTTCAACTTGCCCAATCTGCAGTACTTCTCGATTTCGACGTAGCATTCTGCTACCTCCTGTTGTCTTTTTTCTCTGTCGCCTCTTTTTTCCATGCTCAAACTAAGCTGCGTTATATCAATAAGATACTACGTTGAAATTTATGATGAACGTGCGTTCGATGCCCCAGAAATAGATTTTTGATCTTCTCGTACAGATTATACTGAATATGCCATCTTTGAAATATGTATATATATTTTTATGAGTGACGATTCGAGAATCGTCAGCATAGCAAATCACAATTTTCCTTTACTTCAAACTGTTCACAATGATTTCAAAAGAATCTGCTGGGTAGCTTGTATACATCCAGGTTACTCAAAATTTTTGTCAGACAAGATATATATTACATGTTAATTATCGTTGCAAGCGAACAGTTGTTATTGTTCCACAAAGCATAAGCTTTATATGATTGAGAAATACCTCCAGAAAGAGAGAGAGAGAATAAGGTTGACTGGAAGACAGGAATAACCAGAATAAAATTTCTGGTTTGCTACCCTGCACTGGGGAAAGAGAAATTGGTATGAAAAAGGGTGAACGAAAACCTGAAAAAGAGGAATGATTAAAAAAAAACGTGCACACACAAAAGCACGGGAGTGTCCCAGTCGTTTTGCGAGTCTCATTGACTCAGAAAGTTCAGCAGCGCCTTTGTCGCTCTCTGGTTGGTAGGTCGAATATTCTTGCACTCCAAAATTGACTGCTCCAAAAGCGGTCGGTCATCGAGCCATGCTAACGTTGCCGAAAGCTGTTGTCTTTGGGAGCTCTAATGAGGACAGTCACAAAGGACACGTGGCCAATGGTTTTCTCACTTCAATGCCACAGTGATCACATGCAGCACTGTCAGCCATTCCGATTCGGTGAGCAAAACTGTTCGTGAATGACCCTCCAAGCCACGAGGAAACCATCAACACTCCAGTTGGTTGAAACGCAATAGCTCCAAGTCTCTTAAAACAACAATGGTGGCATTGATAAACTATTTTGTTTCATTTGGTACTGAATATACTATCTATACTATATGTCTCACTGCTATATATAGCCTGATTAATGTGTCAAAGTGTAGACCTTATGCGACTCCTATGTTACTAAATCAGAAAGCGCCACTTACATAAGATGAAGCAGAATTCTATAGTGTCATGCATGGATCTTCAACAAAAAACATGTATCATTGTCACCATCGCTGAAGAATGAACTAAATTTGCATTGCTGGAGCTGTGTTCCCAAGAGTGTAAGCTGGGTAAGTGGCACGGTTGCTCACTTTACGAATTCTCTGACCGGGATTGCCTCCCGCGCTCTGACGACGAGTCGTCGTTAATTGTCCAGGTCTTATAAGTCGATATCTCGAGGTAGCAATTAACATATACCAAGTATATAGCTCAAAAACGTAACCTTTGGAGATGTTGAATTCCCACGTCTTTGCGAGGAGGTTGATGTGCGCTGCCGTAGCAAGCTCACTGTTTGGTGCTTTCGTGGCCCCACGGACACTTTAATATTATGGGTGTGCAGTGCATCTGACACGTTGCATATCGAACCGTTGTTTGCGTGAAGTGTCATGTCGATCCGATTGGATACCATGGGTTTATGCGTGTTGCCATGCAATGTTCGCTATTTGGTGCTTTCATTCAGCTGGGGCTGAAGTAGCGCGTATACCCTGCATGCTTGTCGATCGTATACCGGGATGACGTTATACGTTGTCATCTCTCGTTAAGGAAAAGAAAAAAAAAAGTTAAATATGTCACCCTGCACGGGAACTTTCCACCGAGGTAAAACGCTGTCAGGAAATCGCTGTAGAGCTGGCGTGCGTGGACTTTCGCTCATATGAATTATAGACCAAAGTTATGTACACTCCAAACAGGTGTGACACAGGCAGAACACTACACATAGTGTAACACAGGACACTAGTGTAAATCTAACGTGCTACATCTGCATATTGGGTGTGCATACTTGCTGCTACAACATCTGAGACACTTCAAGTTTGCATTCTGAGCATGGGAGATGCCGTGAGAATCAATGAAGCAAATTTATCCACCCATGTAGGCTCACTGATGCATGCCTACGGCTACCACAACTGGAAGGCGAAAGCCAACTTCTTTTTCTTCTCAGTCTGTGTATTGACCCTGCCCGCGGCTCCCATCCAAAAGCTTTCCGTACGTAACGTAGTATAACATTGCCTCGGTGATCGGTGATCGGCTCATCTTTTGACGAAGCCACCGTGTCATGTGATGACGGAATCAAATGACGTCATGAAGAGAGTACGCCAAAATTCACAGTACGCGAAAATGTGCAATGCCATGAGAACGTCAACTTAGCCGCACTGTGACGTCATGTCATCCCACGATGGTGGTTTTTTTTTTGTCATTCGTGTTGACGCTGCCAACGACACCCGTCAATATTCGCGTTTGTGGAAGCATCCAATAAGGCTTTCGCTTAAAGAAATTGAGCGAATGCAAGGTCATTTACTTCCACATCTGCGTCATACGGCATGATGTAAACTTTTTTTATATTGCCACCTAGCAAGCAAGAAACTCATAGTTAAGAATGGTACAAAAAAAAAAAAAACACGGGACACAGAACCGGACGGGCGCCGGACCCGCCACTCGTTGCGAGTGCGGCACCTGCCCTCGTGTTCTCATCGTTTTGTATCCCTTGTTTTTTGCGCAGTTCTTAACTATGAACCACGGTGTAAGAATAAGTTGGGTGATGAGTCTGATAACACTGCGCCAGTCGGCGCGTCCAGATCGTATTCGCCGCCTGGGTTGTTTCCGCTTGATGCGACAGATGGCGCTCGTGGAGGGATGGGTCATAGAGTTACCGTATATGCTAAAGGTATAGCATACAGTAACTCTAGTGGGTGAAGGCGCTCACTAGGGAGTGACTCCGATCCGCGTGTAGAAGGTTATTGCTGTGGAGCGTCGCTTGTTTATTACGCTCGATATATACATGTACACAGACGTCAACACACTATTACACTGTGACTCTGCTGTGACGCATTGGTTTCATAGTTTTATATGCAGCTTATTTGTTAACAGTGTTTTGTCGTATAAATGCTCCGACAGCTGCAAGCGTTGACCTGAAGAGCGGTCGCATTTTGACGCGACAGCCCTAAAAAGCATCTTTCGCTGAAATTCTACTGTTGGTGGTGTCGACGTCCGCATCTTTAGTTCGGAAGAAAAAAGCATCATTGTACGTGAGAGAAAATTTGAAGTGTTTGCAATAAGGATACCAGCCCGAGGGCAAAGCCACGCTAGCTATTAGGAAAGTGATAGTCTGCATGAGTTTGTGCGTGTGTGTGAGTGCATGTGTACCTGCGTTTGTGTGTGTGTGTGCGTGCAGACATCACTGCCGCGTTATGTTTGCTTAGCGAGCAGAACAAAAAAACTTCGTCAGAAAACTTTCACCTAATGTATCACGACACCTGCGCGCGTTCTATTAAGAACTTAAATCGACAGACTACCCTTGCATGCCAGTCTTGCTGTTGGCGTCACGCAGACGACTCCATTTCTCCCCCTGGCAGTGTAAGCAGCATGGTATGGTGAGAAGAACTTCATTGGGTCCCGAAGATCAACCCTGGGTTAACCCGTACCACACCCACGTCGGTATTGTAGGGCGAGTGCCATACTTTGCGCTATTTTATTAAGCCACGCGGACGTCAACATGATGAAGTGGTCATCAGACTGAAAGCAAGCGCACTACCTAAGGTAGTATATTGTGTGTAGCTGTACCTTACGCCGCTGACGCGGGACTCCGGCAATCGAATTTCACATTTGATGAGGCTTAGATCTATAGGGCTGTCTATAAGGCCTTCGCTTTAGCAAACGGTGTTGCGTCGTTGAGTACCGTTCTCGGAAGTGTTCCTGCAATGCTGCACTGACGGTGACGATGAAGTGCTAGAGACATTCAAAAACGAGAAAATCTGGTTTTATAATATCAAGCATGGCAAACTAATTATAATGACGTGAATATAGTGAACATAACAAAAGAACACGGCCGCATCACAGGAATGGTATGCAGAATGATTTCTGTTCAACATTTACTTTACTTGGTCAAAATAGACAATGGTGAGCCAGCTCAAAAATGGCATCTGAATTTTAAAAAAGAAATGTTTTTTCCGGCTCGTTGAAGAACTGAGTCGGTATAGCGCATGGCCTCAAACTATCAGTGTCATGTTGAGAAGCATCCTATTATTCACGTGGAGGAGGCCCGTCCCTGTTAAAGTCGAAACGCTGTCTTTCGCATGCGTGCCTGCTGATTAATCAACGCCTTGCTGTGGAGTCGCTGTCTCCATGCGCAATGAATTTGCCGTACTTTCAGCGGTCGTGTCAGGTACTTCTCATGCAGTTGAACCCGTTTGCCCCCGTCGTTTCCGAGAAGTCGGCAGTAGAGCCAGCCGCTATCGCAGAGCTTTCCTGGTTTTTTACTGCACGGTCAGGTATTTCGGGCCGCCCAGTAAAATTGCAGACACAGCGTTCGAAGTTAGCGTAGGTTTCTTCGGGGCGCGCAACAGTACGTTTACGTTGTATTCTGCATGATATGTGGCAGAGATCGTTTCTTCCGGGATATGCTTCACGCACATAAGGTCAGTAGGCTGCAAGGCTCTGTCAGCTCTCGGAATTGCCCGTCGCCACTTATTCAAGCGCTCTGATTCACGCGAAGCCTTGAAAAGCAATAGACGCTCTGTACAAGCTTCCGATACACCGACTTGCAATTCGGAACAAAACGCCACTTGCCCATTTCGAGGCGCAACCAATGCAGCGACAAGGCCGCTCACACGTATCCGCAGTCATATTCAGTGTCGAATTATGTGTGCACTGAATCACAACGTGCGAATCAGCAAAACAAACAGACTGGCAATGCTCACGGGCGCAGGGCAAATCGTCTCTAAATCACAAGATCCCATGCACACAGAGCTTTCAGGAAGATGTTGTTTTGCGCGTGAATTTCAGAATGAGCGCCGCGTGAACACCTGGCTTGCTAGAGTTATTGTATATGCTACCGTTAGGTGGCACCTAAAGGTAGCATATACTCTATGGCTTGTCATACAGTAGCGCCATCTCACCTCGCGCGACGGAAACTACTCGTAGCACAAGGTCATTGGCGAACACAATTGTCCGCGCCCTCTCCTTACGCGGAGGGGTGACTGTGAGCACCTAACTTGTTCTTACATCGTTCGTGCAATGACCCCACACCAACTTTCCCAATTGTCAGTGCAACTGAACGAAGAAACGGTTGGACATATCTGTTGTGGCTGCCTACAGTGACTATGCCTTTGCAACGCGCTCTACAAATCAGATAACCAACCTCAGTCAGAGGGAAAACTTTTACACCATCGTCAGGGTGCAAGGTCACAGATAGCCCTGCAAGCGATATACTGCGCTTTTTGCGATTGACTGGCCTTTCTGAACGATTGTAGCCAGAACGCCCTTCCTGTGCGTGTGCGCGCGCGCGCGCGCGCGCGTGTGTGTGTGTGTGTGTGTGTGTGTGTGTGTGTGTGTGTGTGGTGTGTGTGTGTGTGTGTGTGTGTGCCTTCACTTTTTTTTTCATCTCTCTATACACCCTATTTCTTGCCCCTATCTACTCCCTTCCCCAGTTAATAATAATAATACTCTTATTCTGGCATGTTACAGTCACATGCGGCGAGATCAGGCAAAATGAAACAGACGTAACTGTTTCCTGACTAGGCCTATATCCCAGCAGTTCTTGGTAGAAAACCAGATGCTAATATCTGCTTAACCTTCCGACCTCCCTCTTAATCTCTCTCTCTCTCTCTCTCCTTATATTTCCACCTCATTTGAAGAAGGTAAATTTATTCTGAGGTGGAAAACAAGGTAAACGGATGGTTTAAAAGTTCGAAGGATTCATATTCAGGAATTACTGTTGCAATTCGGGCTTATCTGGTTTCAAAACTTCAGTTGGCATTTTGCTGTCAGATAAAATTAACGTTGCTTACTGTTTTCTGTAACTTTTATCAGAAACCGATCACTTACTCTGTAAGAATAATATCGACTTGAAAAATATGCTTTCCCTCATGCATAAAAAATTCAGAGTCCTGTCTAAGCTAGATTTTTTTTCCTGTGTATATTGACAAATCAATAAATTGAGCTACGTTTTGGAGTGGGCTGAGATAACACGGCAGTGCAATAACGGTGTTCTTCAACCCGGCGATGTTCGTTATAACACTGCCTGGACTTTCGCTCATATGAGCTGTAGACTAAAGGGATGTATAGTTTAAACTTGTGTAACACACGCAGAACACTATAGTGTAACACACGACACTATAGTGCAAATATAGTGCGCTACAGGCTGAAGCGTATAGAATTATGTTAAGTTCAATTTTTTCTTCCAGTTGCTGTACTGTTTTAAATACTGCGCAATGAAAAGCTTCACATTTTTGCATTTTTTCAATGTGTAGGCATTACAAGCTCCTGCGTGTAATTGCTACTTACGACTGGAAAAAGTTTACCGTTTAGAACATTTTTCGCGTGATTTTCCTCGCAGATGATCATTTAAGCATTGTTACGATCGGCCCTGGGGAGCCAAGCAGGAAGTGGACTGTTACGATCGGCCCTGGGGAGCCAAGCAGGAAGTGTTTGGGGCAGAACCGGTTCGTGACTCGCGGTGGCGGCCACCCCCACCTCCCCATTCGGGTTCCTCCTCGCCGGGAGAGCTACGGGGTCTGCTGTGCGTTCGTGACCATATTTGGTAACATTTTGGGGCGCCGGGACCATATATGGTGTTGGATTGTGCCACTCCTTGTGTTGTGAGAGGTGTTTTCCCCTCCCTCGTGGCCGAGGTGCCGGCGACACCGTATTGGCTGACGATGCGGACAAGACGCCCAGTGTCAACAACGTGGCGCTATAAAATGCCGAAGACGTTTTGTATCGCACGCACTCTTCTCTCTTTGGGTCACTTGACCACTTCTCCACATGTAAATAAATCTCTGTTCGTTCGGGCGCTTCTTTCTCGCTGAATTGTTGGACGATGGATACTGCGACGGGGCCAGCTACCGAAAACGAGACCGGCAGGACCCGGAGTCCCAACAACTGGATGGCAGCGGCGGGATGCTGATAACCCCGAAAGCGACCACTGGACGGAGTGAGCCCGAAGTTCAACAACAGGACGACAGGAGAAGGATTACACGAGCTCACCGACTTCCAAAGGGAATCGAACGGCACTTCTGAGAGGCACGACGCCGGAGACATGACTGCGAACTGGGTGAGTGCCGGCTTTCTCTGTTAAATTTTACCAGGCATTTACTCTATGTGTTAAGTAAAAGCTGGTAGAGAGGGGCTGTCTTGGTCATTGGGTTAACAGGTAACTTGCGTCAGGCAGAAATTGTGTGATAGCTTGGTTAAGCTCTTTCTGTCAGTGGCGTCAAGGTTAACAGTGGCAGGGCAGGATTCCGTATAAGAGCTTTTGAAGCTTTATTTGTAGACTAAGTTAACGGAAAACTTGAGGCAAGGCAGGTATCTAGAGCTGTCGTTGCCGTCAAGGTTAATTAGTTGCAGGACAGGAATCTTTGTGGAACAGAGACAGCGGTACTGGAGGCAGTCATGAATCTGAAATCCCTGCGAAAGTCCATGTTGTTGCTTCTTGCAAGGGAGTTGAATCTGGAGGTGTCGGACTCTCAAAGAAAGCCAGAGCTGATAGAGGCGATTCTCGCATTGGGGGCGGAGGATGACGAGCTGTCAGAATGTGTCGAGGAGATTCAGGAGAGGCAAGCGGCAGAGGCCGATAGAAAGGCGGCCGCGGCCGAGGCCGAAGAAAAGGCGGCCGCGGCCGAGGCCGAAGCAAAAGCGGCCGCGGCCGAGGCCGAAGCAAAGGTGGCGGAGGCCGAAAGGAAAGCGTCGGAGGCCGAGGCAGATAAGATGCGAAAGCACGAGCTTGAAATGAAGCGCCTCGAGCTAGAGATTAGCCATAATAGTAGAGCAGGAGGCAGCGAGGCATCCGGTACAGCAGAGCGGGCCAGGTTCAAAATGACGGACCTAATGAGATCGTACAAGCTAGGGGAGGACATTGGGCTGTTCCTCGTCAACTTTGAGAGAACTTGTGAAAGGCAAGGTTTCAGCCAGGATACATGGTCTCAACGCTTGTTGTCCCTACTTCCGGGGGAGGCCTCAGAAGTAATCGCGCGCCTCACGAAAGAGGAGGCTGACGAGTACAGTGAGGTAAAGTCGAGCCTTCTCAAGAAATACAGGTTGTCAGCGGAAGGTTTCAGACAAAAATTTCGCAACGCCGTAAAAGAGAGCAATGATTCATACCCGGAGTTTGCTTACAAGTTAATGGCCAACATGGGGGAGTGGCTGAAAGAGGCAAAGACATATGGGAATCATGACAAGGTGCTCGAGTGTATCGGTCTGGAACAATTCTATCAAAGGTTACCAGAAAAGGTGAGGTTCTGGGTTCAGGATAGACCAGACGTGAACACCGTAACAAAAGCCGCAGAGCTCGCTGAAGAATTCGTTACGCGCCGCGCCCTCGGGGCAAACAGCGAGCCAAAAAGGGAAAAATTCCTACGGCCGAATAAGGCGCCGTTTAGAAAACAACCGACAAGTCTCGCACAAAAGGGTGAGGAAAACAATTCATCTAACCATGGGGCGTCGGCAGAGGCAAGCAAAAGGAAATTTGAGGCGAGAAAACCGGCTGCTTGTTTCAATTGCCACGAAACAGGGCACTTCGCGAAAGACTGCCCGAAAGAAAAGGTGGCCTTTTTATCTATAAATGAAGCCGACGAGAACATGAAGTTGTTAGAGCCCTATATGTACGACCTTATCGTGAACGGCAAGCAGTGTCGGGTTCTTAGAGACTCCGCAGCCACTATGGACGTAGTTCATCCGTCTTTTGTTCAGTCCGGACAGTATTCAGGAGACTGTGCCTGGATTAGACAAGCCGTAGAAGCAAACAGTCCGTGCCTTCCCGTAGCTAAAGTTGTCCTTAAAGGCGCATTTGGAACATTGGAAACAGAAGCCGCGGTATCGCCATATCTACCCCCTCAGTATCCTTACTTATTTTCAAATAAGTCAGATCAAATGCTGAAGGAGAAAGGTCTAACGTTGGGAGAAGGCATAGTGCAGGCACTGACTAGATCAAAGGCACGTGCGCTGGCTGCGAGAGCAACATTCACTGAGACAAACAAGCCTCAAATCGACAACGGGCCTGGTTGCGAGTTGGACACCACGGAAACAAATCGACTTGTGCGAGAACAGGCTGCAGAAGCCGTAGTCGCGGAGGCAACCATTCCTAAAGGCGACATTGAACCTCCTCCCGAATTGGAAGGGGTCAATTACGCCTCGTTGACCGAGCAAATAGAGAATGCCATTGCTCCCAAGCCGATTCCTGGTAGTACAGAGGATAGCACAGAGGGTGACACATTCCAGGTACTAGGAACTACAAAAGAGTTGTGTGTCATGCCAACTTCGGATAATTTCAGTCGGCTGCTGCAGGTGAGCCCCGCTTCATTAATAACCGAACAAAAGGGTGACCCAACGCTTAAGCAATTCCAGGACAGTTCGAAAGAGGGAAATTGCCAAACGAAATGTGAGATTCCAAGAGAGGAGCGGCATACTCTATCGAAAATATCTAGATAGGCGAGGAGTAGAATTTGACCAGGTAGTCGTACCTCAGGCGTATCGTCAGGATTTGCTTAGTTTGGTGCATGGAGAATCATGGTCAGGCCACTTAGGCGTAAAGAAGACAAAAAATCGTCTCTTACAGGAATACTACTGGCCTGGATGCTTTAAAGATGTAGAGAGGTTTGTAAAATCTTGCGATGTGTGTCAGTGAGTGGGTAAGCCGGGAGATAAGGCGAAATTTCCAATGAAGCTGGTACCCGTAATCACGGAACCCTTTCGTCGGTTGGTAATTGACACAGTAGGTCCTTTGCCCAAGACAACTTCAGGCTACCGTCACATCCTGACCTTAATCTGCCCAGCTACTAAATTTCCAGAGGCGGTCCCGCTAAAAGAGCTAAGTTCCGTCGAAGTAGTGAACGCACTTCTGTCCGTGTTTGCCCGGGTAGGCTTTCCTGCCGAGATACAATCAGATCAGGGCACCATTTTCACGAGTGCCTTAACGACAACCTTTCTAGAGCGGTGTGGCGTGAAATTATTGCATAGTTCAGTCTACCATCCGCAGTCGAACTCGATAGAAAAGCTTCACTCCGTGATGAAGCGAGTGTTAAGAGCCTTATGTTTTGAACGGAAAACTGACTGGGAAATGTGCTTACCTGCAACGATGTTTGCACTAAGAACTGCACCACATGAGACAACAGGGTTTACGCCAGCGGAACTTGTTTACGGCCGCAGACTGCGGTCTCCTCTTCGTATGCTGAGAGAGTCGTGGGAAGGTCAGGGTGATGATCCTGTAGTAGTGGAATATGTCCTCACCTTATTGGATCGTCTAACAACAGCCCAAGAACTGACCGAGATTGCGATGACCAAAGCACAGCAGAAGGCTAAGCTTTACTACGATCGGACCGCTAAAGCACGACACTTTGCTGTAGGAGACAGGGTCATGTTGTTGAGGCCCTCCCAAAAGAATAAGCTTGAAGTGCAATGGGTCGGCCCGGCCGAAATTACTCGAAAATTGTCTGACACCAACTATGTGGTAAAATTACCAGGAAGTCGTAAGGCACACCAGGTGTATCATAGCAACTTACTCAAACCCTACAAAGAGAGGGAAGCCATCGTGAACATGACTTTAAATGTTCCGGAAGAGGTTCCGGCAGAAATCCCTGAATTAGCTCCCGAATCGGACGAAGTCCCGATCGAGAAAAGAGTTGAGGATTTAGTATCAAAGTCACAACTAACAATGAAGGCAGAAGCAGGAATTGCGTGGTCTTTTGACCGAGTTTCAGGACAGATTTGTAAGCGAGCCAGGCCGGACATCCGTCCTCACTCATGACATAGAGCTTACCTCGTCGGAACCGGTAAGATCTAAGACGTATCGGGTGTCTCCTCGCCGGCTTGAGCTAATAAAAGCGGAGGTTAACAGGATGCTGGAATTGGGTGTGATTGAGCCGTGTGAAAGTGATTACACTTCCCCGTTAATTCTCGTGGAGGTACCCGGCAAAGATCCGCGTCCTTGCGTAGACTATCGTAAGTTAAACCTCATCACCAAGAATCAGACATACCCAATTCCCCAGCATTGAGGAACGCGTCGAGAGGGTAAGCAGCGCGCAATTTATCTCAACGCTAGACCTAGTGAGAGGTTACTGGCAGGTGCCGCTCACCGAGAGGGCGAGCCGGTATGCTGCATTTATTTCACCATTGGGGACATTCCGCCCTAAAGTGTTGAGTTTCGGCCTAAAGAACGCGCCTTACTGTTTTTCCAACTTAATGGATAAGGTTTTGCGTGGTCAAGAGGACTTCGCATTGCCTTACTTGGACGACGTCGCCGTGTTTTCCTCGTCCTGGCCAGAACACTTGACGCATTTGAGAGCAGTACTGACACGCCTACGCGAAGCAGGTTTAACGGTAAAGGCGCCCAAGTGTCAGCTAGCACAAGCAGAGGTACTCTATCTCGGGCATGTTATCGGTCGAGGGCATCGCCGTCCCTCTGAAATGAAAGTGGCAGCTATCCGAGACTTTCCCCAGCCCCGAACGAAAACCTGATATTCGGGCTTTTCTTGGAATAGCTGGTTACTATCGTAAGTACATCCCTAGATATTCCGACATTGCCAGCACTCTTACTGACGCGTTGCGCAAGACCGAGCCCCAAATGGTCGACTGGGATGAGGAGAAAGAAAAGGCTTTCCGCGTTTTGAAAGCGGCCTTGTCGAGCCAACCTTTGCTTAGTTCACCGGACTACTCGAGGCCTTTCATAGTACAATGCGACGCTAGTGATAGAGGCATGGGGGCAGTTCTTAGTCAAAGGGATGAGGGGGATCAAGAGCATCCCGTCCTATATGTTAGCCGGAAACTCACCCTTCGCGAGCAGGTTTACAGCGCTAGCGAAAAGGAATGTGCGTGCTTGGTTTGGGCAGTCCAGAAACTGGCTTGTTATATTGCCGGAAGCAAGTTCATTGTGGAAGTGGACCACTGTCCTCTCACCTGGCTACAGACCATGTCCTCTAAGAACGGCCGCCTGCTGCGTTGGAGCCTCGTTTTGCAACAATATACGTTTGAAATACGCTACAAAAAGGGTGTACTCCATGGCAACGCTGATGGCTTAAGTCGATGCCCCTGACGCGAGAGGATGTCTCGAGAACTCTGGCATTTTTTTTCCTGACCTAAACAAGAGCTAGTGATTGTTTTTTTTTACTCTTTTAGGTGTACTTGTTTTAAAACGTTGAAGACACGGCTATCCAGGGTTTCGGGTTCGGTGTGCTTCCAGTGTTGTTGTTTTGTGTCACCTTAAAGTGTGAGTAACATTTTGAATAAATTGTGTATTTCCTTTAATATCAGTTAAAGGGGAAAATTGCCTGGTGGAGTTTGGCGGAATTGTCCGGCGCTCACCGGCTGAGTAGTTGTGTTTTCATGTGCGTATGTGACGTCTGTTGAGCCCACAATGAAGCAGGTGTTGCCCTCTACTTCATCAAAGACGGTCGTCACCAAACCGACTGCCGGCGCTGATCTCTCCGGACAGTGGCTGCAAACCTCAGCCCATCGAGATCTTCACCCCCCCCCCCGCGCGAGAGACTGTTACGATCGGCCCTGGGGAGCCAAGCAGGAAGTGGACTGTTACGATCGGCCCTGGGGAGCCAAGCAGGAAGTGTTTGGGGCAGAACCGGTTCGTGACTCGCGGTGGCGGCCACCCCCACCTCCCCATTCGGGTTCCTCCTCGCCGGGAGAGCTACGGGGTCTGCTGTGCGTTCGTGACCATATTTGGTAACATTTTGGGGCGCCGGGACCATATATGGTGTTGGATTGTGCCACTCCTTGTGTTGTGAGAGGTGTTTTCCCCTCCCTCGTGGCCGAGGTGCCGGCGACACCGTATTGGCTGACGATGCGGACAAGACGCCCAGTGTCAACAACGTGGCGCTATAAAATGCCGAAGACGTTTTGTATCGCACGCACTCTTCTCTCTTTGGGTCACTTGACCACTTCTCCACATGTAAATAAATCTCTGTTCGTTCGGGCGCTTCTTTCTCGCTGAATTGTTGGACGATGGATACTGCGACGGGGCCAGCTACCGAAAACGAGACCGGCAGGACCCGGAGTCCCAACAGCATGCATCTGCTGCTCCATTCAACATATACAACGCAGTTGCCACTAATTGTGTATTCAGCTAATATTACTATGTATTAATAGCACTTTTTTCTTTAGCATGTTTTGTTGAGAACCCATCACCCTGGTGTTTAGTAAGATATATTTCTTGCAGATGGTGCGCTAAATGAATCAATCCACGAGATTACTACGATGCATTGCCAATAAAAAATATATCATCAGAATTAACACGTGTGGAGTATTTCAACAATGACATCTTGTGAGTGCTGAAGGATGTATATTCGCTTGATAACAAAATATGCGCACATACCTGCAACACTACCTCTGATAATCCAGTGGCACAATGGTGGCCAGACCAATGCAACTAGTAAATTGGGAATGGTAGTCAAATGTCCGTTGCAATTGTTCAGAAACGCGAAGTCTTTCTATATGGAGCAAGGCTTGTTTCCGAATTACGCAACTTATATTTTTTTGCAACTAGTATTGGTATCAGCCTTGGGTCACGCATTTATCCTCACAACCCGCAAAATGAGTCCAGGGTCGCTATGCATGAACGCCCGAGCTTGGCGAAACTCAGGATCAGCTCGGGATCTTTTCGAGCTCTGGCGGCACCCCATTTTGAATAAGCCAGCAGTACGAAAAAAATTGCCCGCAGCTTCCCTCGGGGAACACTGAGGAGGATGCGGAGCATATAATTGGTTAACGGGGTGTTAAAGTGCGACTTACTTGGGTCGATGGCTAAATTGGTTAACGTGGTTGTGAAATGGGGTGTTAAATTGCGACTTACTTGGGTCGATGGCTAAATTGGTTAACGTGGTTGTAGGAGGGGGTGTTAAATGAGTGAACACGTACACACGTATGCGAAAGGGCGGCGCTGGTCGAAGGGACGTCGATCATTGTGTTTGTGGATTCGTTGGAATTCATTTCACCGCGACCTTGGACGTCGACGCGCCGTACAAACCAACCGACGAGCGGCAACTGAGCGAGCGAGCGCCGACCTTGAGTATATATACAGCACGACGGCGCATGCACTGTCAGCTGTCGAATGTTCTCGAAGGAGAAGCGCGCGCGCGGCACAGATGGCGACGGCGCGACGGCGCATGCGCTGTCAGCTGTCGAATGTTCTCGAAGGAGAAGCAGAAGCGCGCGCGGCACGGATGGTGGGCGACGGCGCGAACGGCGCATGCGCGCGCGTCAGCTGTCGAATGTTCGAGAAGCGGCGCGGACGGCGCACTACAAGGCGCGAGTATAAGATGCTTCCGCATCTAAAAATCGAATCTACCCCTTATCGCGCTGCGTTTCATTGGTTACGGTCGATAAAGGACGGTCGATAAAGTTGAGCGCTGTTTTCAAACCACAGGCACATTCTTTCGATTGTTTGACGTTACACTGAGTGCAGAAGTACGCCCACGCAATAAAAGTGTCAGAACATTTCATGATGACATTTTTTAGAGGCAGAGGGTGTTTTAATGTAGTTTGAAGCTTTTAATACTTGCACTAAATCTGTTTAGAATAACGAGTACGGTGGCCTCTGAGATTAGTTCCGGCCGAGCGTATGACATCATGATCGCAGCTAAACCCGAAGCCACCTGTTAATCATAATGGTAGGCCTGCACATTCTAGCGCACTCCTCTGCCTGTGCGCACCTTCTTTGTCGTTTTCATCGTCCGCTAGCAGCATAGTACGGGCAGCCGGATAAATAGCTATTTGGCTGGGTGGTACACTTGGCTAGTTAGGCCAGGACATGCTATGACCAAGCTAATTACGCCAAGTCGTGGTAAGGCCCAGGCAATTACACCACATCTCAAGAAGACCATGTTAATGAAGCCAAGTAAAGGTAGGACTGAGCTAACTAAACATGCTATATATAGTTGAAGAGCTAATTATTCCATGCTAATTAACATGACGTTAATCATTAGCAAGGTCAGTAAACCATGCTATATATCCCTTACTAATATGATTCATCGATATGTGTGGTTTAACGTCCCAAAATCACCATATGATTATGAGAGACGCCGTAGTGGGGGGGGGGGGGGGCTTCAGAAATTTGGACCACTTGGGGTTCTTTACTTACTATTTTTATGATGATCGTGCTAATCAGAATTACGTTCAATAGCTCTATTCTGACCTTCACATTGCTAATTGCACCCGAAATAATTGCCTTTTCATTGAAACCTGATCGATGAAGAGAATAAAGTTCTGTGTAATGGTTATTAAACCTTATGTGGATTCGTATAATCAAAATTATAACACAGCTGATGCGGTCTTCACTTCGAAGCCAACCAAGCAGATGAGTAGACGGCCGACTTAAAATACCGGAAGATGCTGTGTTCGTTATCACAAGCTCCTCTATGGGTTCGACCTTGCACAAGTTGTGCAAGGTGGCCATATTATCTTATATGCAAAGAAGCTATACCGCTTAGCGTCCACCGCATGAAACACTTGACACTCACACCGGCACCATGACAGTCACCAGTAGAACCGGGGCCCTCTCAGAGTCAAAAGTTTGTATCCGAGTTCACGCGTCAATCAGTTTGATTGACAGACGCCCGCGGCGGAGATCGGGTACGCTCATACGTTTTTTTTTTTTTTGGAGACGCAGTGCTCACGCTAAGCGGCACGATTCACCTATCAGCTTTATCACGCAGACTATGCACGCAGGCAGGTTGAAGTAGAAGTGATCTCATCACGTGGCTACGATGTCTCGCATTAAATTTCACCGCACTCACAACGTATCCACTCACAACCGCGTTGCCACCATGAAACGGGCGCCGCTGGTGACCAACTGTCCTTATGGTTATCCGCATTATTTGATAGAAGGTAAACGAGCACCACGAGAGCGCTGCATGTGCACACTTGCTGCCTTCGAGGGTGGAAAAGTGCTGCAGGTAGAACGGAAGAACCTGCTCGAAAGAAACAAACGCCCACGAACACGGGAGCTGCGTGTTGACTTGGCAAAAAGACAGCGCGGCAATCATGCTGACGTCGCTGCACTGTTAAAATGTTGACTGAGTCGCGACGCTGACGTGTTCGCACACGGGGTTTCTTTGATAACCAACGCCACGCACGTTCTTGTAGCCATTTTTATCAACGCTCTTATCACGCGCTCCACACTGTCTTCATTTCATGACCGCCGTGTAGAGCGAGCTCGAAGCAACCTCGTCTGCCCTAGAAACTCGGCTCATTTCGCATAGATATATGCTCACTACCACGTTTGCATCGCTGTATCAGAATTTGACGAGAACAAAACGTCACAGGGGCACCGCGTGCAGGCAGGAACGATCAGCAACTACCCCCAATTTGCGCGATACATCACCCCGTGACATAATATTTTTATATATAAGCACAGGATGTGCACTAGAGAAACGGGGTGACTAATTTGCATAAGCGGGCTCTCGGTTACACTGATATATTCTCTGAAGGTCAGTAGCTTACTTTTGCTTTTCTTCCCGCTTGTCGAAAAATCACGCGATAATCTGAACGACTAGGTCCGTGTCAGCGTGCGCATAAATGTAAACACTGTAAATTAAGTCTGCTGAAGCAGTAAAGAATGTATTGAGAATTTTAATTGACCTGAAGCGCGGTTAGCAGGTCGAGATGCAGTCAGGTGTCGTGCACAGTCTTTTCTCTTTCTTTCTTTCTCTCTTTCTTTCTTTCTTTTTTTTTTCGTCATAGTTTCCTGCAGTCTCAAGCGAAAGTGCCGTTCATCTATTCATCATTTTGTTTGTTCTACGGTCGCAGCTATCTGTCAGAGAAATACATACATTTACACTGCAGGGGAAATCGAGCCATGAATCTCAATCTACACACCGATTTCCGAACATACACTTTGCTTGGCTTGAACATCGTTAGCTCAAAGTTTATCACGCAGCGCATTTTCGGATAGTGCGGCGTTCGGTACAAACGGACACCGCGGGAATGCACCGCGAGAGCAAGGATGACCGCGACTGAGCGTCGCGATCCTAATTTGTCGAGAAGCGATGACACGTCGATCTGCAGCTAGGGCGAGAAGGAAAAAAAACACCAAGAAATATAAACGTGCTAGGGATTAAAAAAAAACGGGCCGCGGAGATTCCTTACGCATCCGCTGGTGCCTAATTAGCATCACATTTGTATTTTAGCGCGGCCGCAGGGTGTTTACCGATGTTGCGGGTGTTTCTCGTTGCGATATGGAGATATGTGCGTCCTTCGACTGACCAGCACATGAAAGCATTATCCTATAGTAAGCCCCGATATGATTGTGGACGTAGAAAAGACTCTGGTGCGCGCGAAATATACGCAGAGAATCCCCCCGTACTATGATGTATCGTTCGTGTGTGACGACACATATGACCGTGCTCAGAGTTAAGAACATCCGTATTACGCACACCAGGTAGGAACGCGAGATTGTATTGTCGACAGTAAGATGCCATTATACGTGTGTGGTCGTAAAACTGAGGAGAATTGCGGCCCAAACGTTCCCATGTATAGACCTTTTCACAGGAGGAAGAAAAAACAAAACGCCGCCATGTTGAGCTGCGCAAGGGAGTACAAAGGCTGTTGTCACGACTTCGGAAGTGCATTTCTGGGGTGGTCACACCTATTTAGCACAGCCCAGAGATTATTATGGTGGCTCCCAGAGAGCCATCTGTGAAAAGGGGAATAGAAGACTAAAAGTATAGCCGTAACTGTAAACACACCAATTCACATGAAGTGCATGTGTAATCGCTCTTGACAGCTTTGTTACCAATCAAGAGAAAAAAGGAAAACTAAAGATGCTGAGAAGGGCGGCAAATACATGGAAGCCCGACCACTCTACCGTGCTTCCCCGTTGTTTTATGTGCGGCTGTTGACATCAGCGCGTTTGTGACATTTTTTTTTCTGCTTTGATAAGGGGCTACCGTAATTCGGCCTATGTCGCAACAGCTTTACCGCGAATTGACGAAAGACACACTTACGGAAATGTTTAAAAGTTCCTTACGCCATGCATGTACGTTATAGCCATATAAATGCGAAAGAACGAAGGCACTACATCAATTGTCCGTTATCTGCCCAAATAAGGACGGGACAACAAAATAATGAGAACATTCGACCTCAATATAGGGTAATCGACGAAAGAATGCAAGCACCTGCTATGAGCGTTTTGTGAGAGCAGACTGCACTGTAAAGAAAAAGTTCACTCTTAATGGTATGGTGTTTTCTTGTCTCAAAGATTCCTTATTTAATATCTCTGCCGATCTTCCCCCGCAGGGGCAGCCCGTCATCAGCACATGGGAGGAACGGGAGGCCCTCCTTGCGTCTCAGGATATGGACGCACACTGCAGCTTGACTTTGTGAACCGGGGTGCAAGTGCCCTGGCCCTGCGTGGTCTGGACACATACGCGCAAAGTGATGGCCGTGCGGTGGTCCGGGGTCCGTAAAGGACACAAACACACTCGCCAAATAAAGCTTTTTCTCCTTCTCATTCTCCTTTATCTTAACGGCCATGGAAAATTTAAAGAAGTTTTAGTGCACTGAGTAGAGAGCTTAACTATGTGTTTACGACGAGAAAATACATCGTCAGTAATTCTGACGTCTGTTATGCAAATATAGAGCGAGATTTATGGAATAATTGATTTAGCTTTCTCGTAAAATTGCCTTGCTGGAAGAGATAAATTTCACTTGTACTGATACGTCTTTGAAGAAGACAAACGCACTTGTTCTCATATTAAATTTGATACGGCACTTTGAACCTGAGGGTGTTCAAGAGACAGCCAGACATAATTTTAACGCCCATAAAGGGTGAATTTCTTACAGCGAAGGCTGTTAGGAGATCACAACTCGGGTCACGTGCAGTTGTCCGCCGCCACCGCTGCCGCCGGTGTCCGTAACCACAGCGTGCAAAAAAAAAAAACTACTGCCAGCGATTAAGTGGGGCTCGGACCCGTGTGCACTGGGAGCCAGCCCAGTATTCTACCACTGCGCTACACCGGTGCTTGGGACTTGTTGGCAAACTTGCCTTGGGCAGGCTTGATGTCGGGAAAGCAATCACGTTAATACGACTTGTACAGCGTTTTATAACAGCAATAGAACAACCAGTCGTCGTACAATGCGAATGGCGTAATGATGGGTCGTTCAAAGCTCCAACCCATTACAACAGCTTGTTCTTGTTCACCAATTCACTGTTGCGCATACCCACTTCATCCATAATTCCTCATCGTCTTCAGCCACTGCATGATCAATTGGCACAACATTCCTTGGAAGTGTGTAGCGGATACCACGCTTGTCAGAAGAATGACAAGAAATAGCACAGCGAATGCCAGCCTACTCCCTAAAAAAGTTTAATATTAATGCCGTAATGGGTACCCAGCAAGTATGCTTGCAGTAGTTGCCTAATGAGTGTTTTGAAAAGGCACTGAAATGCCGCTCTTCTAGCTTTCGCTGTGACTGTGCTGCACCTTCCGTGCAGGCCTGGCTTTTCTCTCTCTCTCTCTCTCTTTCTCTCTCAGTGTGTGTGTGTGTGTGTGTGTGTGTGTGTGTGTGTGTGTGTGTGTGTGTGCGTGCGCGCATTGATTGCGGCCGAGCCGTGAATTATTACCGCTCTTTGCACAAAAGAGCTGCCATGTATGCAAGCGGCAAAGGGTTCTTGTTCTTGCCGTGAAAAAAAAGTGTACACCATACGCATGCGTATAGACTTCACGCAGTATGTAAAGTACAGTCGGTTTAGTGGACGGGCAGCACTAAGTGCAACAACAGTGTGGGTCAAATAGTACACGTAGTAAACTCGCCAATATAGACGGTGGGCGTTCAGGTGTTTTTAACTTCTGCGGCTTGCGATCTTATCGGAAGACAGATTCCTGCGCGGTGCCATGCTCTTCATAACCATGCGGGCTGTGGACTTCAGAACGCCACGCATGCACGGTAAAAATTATGTGTTGTGATCTCGAGGGAGAAACAGCAGCAACGCGAGAAATCGAGAAAAAAAATGGTGTAAAAGGGATGAGCGTAAAGCTGGTGAGAGCTATATTTGCTTTCCAAGGTCCTTCTGTACAAAGTAACTGAACACGAGTATCGAATGCCACACTGATGGAATAGCTGGTGATCTTATTTAGGCGCCAGATATAAAGAAAGAAGGTATGCTTTGAATGCCAGTTTCTTTTCTATAGCATTGCCCCGCCGCGGTGGTCTAGTGGCTAAGGTACTCGGCTGCTGACCCGCAGGTCGCGGGTTTGATTCCCGGCTGCGGCGGCTGCATTTGCCGATGGAGGCAGAAATGTTGTAGGCCCGTGTACTCAGATTTGGGTGCACGTTAAAGAACCCCAGGTGGTCAAAATTTCCGGAGCCCTCCACTACGGCGTCTCTCATAATCAAATGGTGGTTTTGGGACGTTAAACCCCACAAATCAATCAATCTTTTCTATAGCAACCTATACTTTTTAGTACTTGCCATGAGTTTTATCGCAAATAAACTTGTGATACCATATATTTTGTGAGTATAAAAAAGCATTTCTTTTTTTAACATGAAGTGGGCGTCAATTCACATCCTATTAAGAATTGTTTATAGCTTTTGTTGCTCATTACCAATTGTAATTAAACAAAAAACTTAGGTAATAATGACATCTCATTTGTGCCATTGCAGGAGCTATCATGCAGACATGACCTCACGAAAAGTTGTAAGTGCACGCGTTATTTGGAACAAGTTTTCACGAGGCGCTGCAGTTTCCGCTGTTGCGAAGCCACCTCCGAAATCCCACCGCTGACCTCCACTGTTGCGAAAGACGGCGACGCCAACACGGAACCGAAGGCGCCACTGCTTTCAACTCCGCCGGGAAGGTCACCAGCCGTTTGGTAGCGTATGTTTCTCAGCTCACGACTGCTTCTGCGCAGAGCTGAGAAGACGAGCGGACGAGACGACGGTGAGTTAAACAAGGTTTATGTACAGCATATATACAGAGGCGTTACAAATTCGGCACTGGGGCCGACAGAGACTCGAAGAGCCGAGCTCTCCTCTCTAACACATAGGTTGCTCTCAAACGGGTCCGGTCTGACACACATGTCAGCTTTTCGCCTAGGACCGCCGACTCGCACACATGTCGGCTCTCCGACACGGGGACTCCTCTCGCAGGACCGCCGATCGCGACGCGCCGCCGGGCTTCTTTTATTTACACTGGGTCCAACCAAAATGTCCAATCAGAAGCGCCGCTGGTCGTCAGGGCAGATTCCTCCAATGGGGTCGCCGCGCAATGCGTCAGACCCCCAGACACGAGGACGCCGGCTCGCTGTCACGTGCGCTGCTGATTCACTGCACGTGGGCCAGAGAGGCGTCGCGCGTGTTTACGCCGTTGAGTTGTTCGCGTCCGGCGGACTGCGGGCTGGCCTTGACCCAGATTGCCTTTTTCAGAGGCACGGACGTTTGACGAGGACTCGCTGGCATAACAGCACCCCCGCCGCCAGACAATGCACCGGAAAGACGAGCTGCTTCCACGGGGCTCGGATGTCAGGTGCGCTCGTTCGCCAGTTCCCTCCAGGTTCGCCTCCAGGGCCATGGGGAGAATACAGCTCCAGACTGTTCCGGAAACACATCCCATTTTTGACGACGGATCCCAGCTCCACTGGCTTGTCGCCACAACTTGTCGACCAGCTTCACTCGTCTCTTCTGACCACCTTCGGTTTCAGCACCTGTCGATGGTTCTGCAACTTGCCAAGAACGGATCGACAACAGAAAACACACGACACACGCAAGTGCCCTCGGTCACCCGACAGAACACCAGACAAAGTATAGTACAACATATACCTATCTACGTGTCTATCGGAATTTTGTTCCCTCTACATCAAGAGGCACATGTGGGACACAAGACTCTTAAAGTAAGAACTTGAATTTTTCACACTTACAACAACGCAACGAATTAGAATACCACATAAAGTTGGCCCCTTGAGATCACTCTGAACGAGAGCGCTCAGCCCAGGTCGTGATGAGGTCAAAATTTTGCCCCGAATCGCCAGCGAGAAACCGAAAAGTTGAGAAGGTACTAGCTAGAACGCACTGCTCAATGCACCTGCATTAGCGTTTAGCTCCCCCCCCCTTTTTTTTAGCTAACGTCAAAGTTGCGCTGTGGAGCAACAGGCTCCATCTCAGTAACCGGCCACTTTTAGGCGACGATACCTATGCGGCACTAAGAGCGGCTCACACTTTCGACGTTGCACAGGGGAACAACGATACGGCTTGCTACGGATTGACTCCTCACCGCTCAGCTCGATATCGTGTTCGATCACCCTCGTGTTTCCGGGGCGGTCCGAAAACACGTCTTCAAACTCGGAACCAATCTTTCTCAGGTCCTCTTTCTCAGGTCCTCCTTCACTTGAGCTAGGCTCTAGGTTTATCTGCTCCCGGATTACTTTCGATCCCCCTTCAATTACCTCACTAGAACTCAAAATTTCTGCTTCCTCTTCATTCAACAACAGATTTACGACCGCTTGATGTTGAACGTATGGTTTCATCAAGTTGTAAATTTTGTCCGGCCGCCTTCCTAATTTCACTTCATAATTTGTATCGCAAGGCTTCGATAATACTTTGGCGGGCCCTTACCAATAAACCTCAAGCTTGTTCTTTTGAATGGCTGCAGCAGCATTACCTGACTCCCTACTTCAAAAGCACGCTTCTTCCCCGATTCCTCGTAGTGCTCCTTCGACAGCACTTTTGCCGCGTTTTTCTGGCTTTCCACTAGCGCTTCAATTTGGCTTTCCACTAGCGCTTCAATCGAGAGATCCTCACGCTGCTCTCGAATGAGCGTCTCTCGATCAACTCTCGGCAGCTCGCTCCAACTTTCCGCTACAGGCGAGAGCGTTGCAACCCTCTCGCTCTGACTCAATGGCGCCATGTCGTCTCCCTTTTTTACGGAAACCGCGCCGGTCGGTTCGGCGACGCGCCGCTCGCGTGACTGCTCCCATGACTCCCGCGGGAAATTTTCTTTCTGGGGTTCCGTCGACCCGCCGACAAGGTCACTTGAGAGTTCACCGCATTGAACCAGATCAAGCTGCCGCGATAGCTTCCGCGCTTGCGATCGCGTGAGAGCCATGCACGCTAAGGTGGGAAAGAACGATTTGCCCTGCTCTTTGAGAAGCTGCTCTGAGTTGTTGGAGAAAAGATAAGGAAAACGATCATTTAGCGCGGCAGACACAGCCGCTTCGGTGCTAAGCTTACCGAACGGGCCTTCAATGACAACCGTGGCGATTGGTAAGCGAACACTCTGCTCCTCGGCGACTTGCCTGATCCACGCGCATTCTCCTGTAAAGTCCTCAGGAGACACCAATGAAGGATGGACAACGTCCATGGTTGCCGCTGAGTCTCTAAGTGCTCGGCACGTTTTTTTCATTCACCCTAATTTCTTGGAGATACGGCTCCAACAACCGCATGTTTTTTTCTGATTCTCGGATCGTTGCGAAGGCAAACTTTTCCTGACAGTTTCTCGCGATGTGTCCTTCCTTTTTGCAGTTGTAGCAGATTAGGCGGCTTCCGTTTGTTTTCCGATTCAAATGCCTGTGTGGTAGAAACCTCACTCGATTTCTCCGCTTCTGTTTGCCCTTCCCCTACACTATCCTTCGTAAGAGACGGTTCCTTCTTGAAATTACGGTGCGGAGCGGGTTTCCGTTGATCAGGTTTCCTTGAAAAGCCCTCTTTCCTTTCATCCTTTTCAACGCGCACTGCCCTGCTATGCAACTTTCGGCGAGTATAATACTCCTCAGCTAACTCAGCTGCCTTGTTTAGCTGTACTTCCCCAAGTCTGTCCTGCAGCCAAAGTCTGACATTATCCTCGATGCAGCGGTAGAATTGCTCCAATGCCACGCATTCCACCACTTTATCGCGGTCGTCATAAACACCTTCGCCCTTGAGCCATTCGATTAAATCGGCTTTAAGACGAAACGCGAAGTCAACGTGTGACTCATTCCCCTTTTCAGCATACCGGAACCTTTGCCTGAAAGCCTCGGGTGACCACTTATAACGTCTCAAGAGCACTTCCTTAACCTCGTCATAGCTCTCAAACGCTTCCCTAGACAAGCAAGTTATCGCGTCGGACATTTCGCCGGGAAGAAGAGCTAACAGGTTCTGCGCCCAAAGAGACCGCTCCAAAGCGTTTCGCTCACAGACGTGTTCAAACTTGACGAGATATTTCGCCATGTCCTCGCCTACTACGAACGGTGGCAATTGGTCCCTAATTCTAAAACCGCTGACCTGAACTGTTGGAGAAGCTACGCTAGGCGCCTGTGAACACTGTAGTATTGCCAATTCTATTCGTTTCATCTCGAGGCGTTCCTGTCTCTCGGCCTCCTCGCGACGTTCGCGCCTTTCAGCCTCCTCACGTTCGCGAGCTTCTCGCCTTTCAGCCTCCTCACGTTCGCGAGCTTCCCGCCTTTCAGCCTCCTCGCGGCGTGCTTTAATATCCACCCAGGCCTCATCGACTTCCTCAGCCGACACTCCCTCATCCTTCATGATCTCAAGGATCGCTTGCTTTCGTTTCGCACGGCCCAAAGTTATGCCGAGTTCCTCACAAATTTCGATGAGTTCCTTCACTTTAAGGTTCTCCATCGTTCACACTAGCCTCTTGCTGTTTGCCCCTGTTAACAATTTACTTGCCGTACCCACTATAAGTCAACTAGCAAGACGCGCAAGCAATTTTTCACACTCCCGTGTTTACCCCCTCCGCATTAACTTTGGTTTCAAAGCACTTCGACTTTGCTTGAAACGATCAAAGCTCACTACAATGCTTCACACAGCCCTTCTCTAAACTACTACAACCTGAGCTAGAGTAGTCTGGTGAACTGAGGGGAAAACATCAGGCACTCACCGCATCGATGTTCGCTGACGCCGGCCGATCCCGCAGCTGCCAACCACTGTTGCGAAGCCACCTCCGAAATCCCACCGCTGACCTCCACTGTTGCGAAAGACGGCGACGCCAACACGGAACCGAAGGCGCCACTGCTTTCAACTCCGCCGGGAAGGTCACCAGCCGTTTGGATAGCGTATGTTTCTCAGCTCACGACTGCTTCTGCGCAGAGCTGAGAAGACGAGCGGACGAGACGACGGTGAGTTAAACAAGGTTTATGTACAGCATATATACAGAGGCGTTACAAATTCGGCACTGGGGCCGACAGAGACTCGAAGAGCCGAGCTCTCCTCTCTAACACATAGGTTGCTCTCAAACGGGTCCGGTCTGACACACATGTCAGCTTTTCGCCTAGGACCGCCGACTCACACACATGTCGGCTCTCCGACACGGGGACTCCTCTCACAGGACCGCCGATCGCGACGCGCCGCCGGGCTTCTTTTATTTACACTGGGTCCAACCAAAATGTCCAATCAGAAGCGCCGCTGGTCGTCAGGGCAGATTCCTCCAATGGGGTCGCCGCGCAATGCGTCAGACCCCCAGACACGAGGACGCCGGCTCGCTGTCACGTGCGCTGCTGATTCACTGCACGTGGGCCAGAGAGGCGTCGCGCGTGTTTACGCCGTTGAGTTGTTCGCGTCCGGTGGACTGCGGGTTGGCCTTGACCCAGATTGCCTTTTTCAGAGGCACGGACGTTTGACGAGGACTCGCTGGCATAACACCGCGGACATGGAGCGCCGCCCTGCCGAGCGCGGCCGGAAACATTCGGGCGTACAAACAAATACTAACATGAACCATACTTACGTGCGTGATAATCGGATGAGAAAAAAAGAAGCTTTGAGACCGGCGTTAATGTTGTGTTCGCGAATACACAATCACAAAAGTATTTAACGACAACAAAAATAATCCCGAGCATGCATAGTTGACTCCCTCCGGTGTCGATTTCCAGCAATGCACATGGGCTGCTCTGTAAAATGTCAAGCATTTTATTTAAATCTTACATTGAAAACTTTCTAGAAAGCACATGAAAACTTAGGTTGCGTAGGAATCGCGCCGTATATTACACACACCGTATTTATTCGATTGTAACACGACCACGATTGTAAAGTGAGGGGTTTCATTACGTGTACGAAGGAAAAAAAAACTATAGAATTTTGGTACTGTGCACGTGAGGGTCGACTTCAGTAGGAAAGTTTGAAGTAATACAAATAAGAAATAACTCGTTTCACATTGGAGTAAATATAGTATAGTATCTGACAGTCACGTGCACAGTTTCAGATCGTGGTTACAAGACGATGACTTCTAGAAAAACCGTAAGGATCTACGCATGTTGCATTACTGACCACACAGTGCATGTGAACCACAGAACCACCACAAAGTCAATTGCCACCAGGTTGTTGAAAGGCATTCTTTTTTTTGTTTTCAAGTAACGGGCTTAGACGACGTCTGACCGCAAGCTTGCGGACGCCTGCAGACGACGGTGACAAGAGCGCAGCGACATGTTTGCATCTCTGCTTTACACTGGCCTTTCATGTGAAGGTTGCCTTTGACGTTCATTTCACGATGATGTGTGGCGATTTGTGGCGCAAGGGCCAATTGATGGCCAAAGAGCGCCATTTCGATGAGTACAGGGATGCGGACAATAATATGTTGCGTGGCTGTATAGGGGCCTTAAAATTCCTCGTGATAATGCGGGTAAAACATAAGTAATAAGATCATGACAGTGGCGTGATATGCATAGTAAAAAGGGTGACAAAGGTTTTGATAATAAAAACATGTAAAAATATTTGGCACTAGCACAAGTGCCTCATCAGCGCCCTTGTGTCCAAGGGCTGCGAGGCAAGTGCTTTTAAATGTAGTCACTGCAGCAGCAACCTCTCTTGAGAGGTCATGCTATGCAATGCCTGGGTATATTGCATGGTAAAAACCGACATCTCTTAAAAAAGCTAGCAATGATTTATGAGTGAAAAGTGGTTCCCTACCGACAAACATTGTGGGGTGTAATGGTATATGTTGTCGGTAGGGTAATGGAAAGTGTTGTCTTCTTAGAGTGTCTAATTGTTTACATTGGATTAAAACGTGAAGAACTGTTAATGCCTCACCACACTTATCACACAATAGTGGATCGCCACCGGACAAAAGATGTGTGTGTGTGTCGTGTATGTGTGTCCTATCCTGAGTCTTGTTAGTGTTATCTCTGTTAGACGTGATTTTGATACTGGTGGCCAATGGCCAAGGTGTGGCTTGATAACGTGTAGCTTGTTTTGTGTGTCTATCCCACTTGCTCTGCCAGTAGTCCCTGAGCTTTCGTTTGAGAGACGGCTTAAGATCAAGGGGCGGGATCGATATGGGTGTAGTGGCACTGATTTCGTGGACGGATGCAGCAAGCTGATCCGCCATCACGTTGCCTTGAATCTCTCGGTGGCCTGGCACCCAGCACACTACAACATGTTGGTTGAGTGTGTAGAGTGTGCATAAAAGGGAGTAAAGTGAGACGAGGACAGGGTTTTTTTTGTTTTTTAAGACTGTGCAGAGCCGTTACCACACTGAGGGAGTCTGTATAAATAACTGCTTTTTGTATTTGTAATTGTTTGATGTGTTTAGCTACCACAAGTATCGCGTAAGCTTCCGCTGTGAAGATACTTGTGACCTGGATGTAGAGGACCAGCATGCGAAAAGGAAGGGCCAACAGCAGCGTAGGACACAGAGGAGTTGGACTTAGAGGCATCTGTAAAAAACTCAGGACGTGTGTATTTGTGCTGAAGTTCCAGGAAGTATGTTCGGTAATGGGCAATAGGCGCATGTTTAGTAACTTCTAGGAAAGACACATCGCAGTCTATAGTCTGCCACTGCCACGGTGGCGGGTATGCTACAGGAGCCATTAAACTGTGTTCAAGTGACAACTCCAGTTTCTTCAGCTAGACCCTTCAGGCGAACTGAGAAGGGCTGCCTCAACAAAGGCCTGTTTTGAAACAGAATGGAGCTCGACAAATCAATAATAGTAGAGTATGAGGGGTGCTTCTTGTCTGCTTTCACCTTAAGAAAATAAACAAAGGACATGTAAGTTCTCTGCAGATGAAGCGACCACTCATTTGACTCAACGTAAAGGCTTTCTACGGAGCTGGTGCGAAAAGCATCCGTAGAAAGACGGGTGCCCAAATGGTGCACGGGGTCCAGCACCTTCAAAGCACTTTAAGTCGCAGAGTGATAAACAACGGCCCCATAATCTAAGCGGGTGCGAATAAGGCTTCTATACAGGTTCATGAGACATTGCCTGTCACTACCCCACGTAGTACGTGACAACACTTTTATAACATTCATGGCTTTTAAACATTTTGTTTTTAAGTACTTGATGTGCGGTTCAAAGGTCAACTTGTTTTCCAAGATTAAGCCTAAGAATTTATGCTCCGCATTGACAGACAGACCTTGACCATTCAGTTCAATGTCAGGTTCTGAGTGCACGCCTCTCTTTCGGGAGAACAAGACACAGGTGCTTTTTTTCGGGGTTCAGCTGGAATCCGTTTTCATCTGCCCATTTGGAGACCTTGTTTAAACCCAGCTGAACCTGCCGCTCACACATTGCCAAGTTGCACTACTTGAAGCCAAGCTGAACGTCGTCGACATATGTACAATAGAACATATTTCGGGGGATGGACAAGTGCAAGGAATTCATTTTGATAATAAAAAGTGTGCAACTAAGTACACCACCTTGTGGCACGCCTGTTTCCTGGACAAATGTTTGGGAGAGAACACTGCCCACACGGACGCGGAATGTCCGGTTTGACAGGTAACGTTCGATTATGTGAAACATTCTTCCGCGCACACCAAGGTGGGACAGGTCTCTTAGAATTCCAAAACGCCATGTTGTATCATAAGCCTTTTCGATATCAAGGAACACAGAGAGAAAATATTGTTTATGGACGAAGGCGTCTCTCATCTGTGCCTCGATACGAACAAGGTGGTCTGTGGTGGATCTACTTTCCCGAAACCCGCACTGAAATGGGTCAAGCAAATTGTTTGTTTCAAGGATATGTACAAGTCGGCAGTTTATCATTTTTTCGAAGACTTTGCATAAGCAGCTTGTACGTGCAATAGGCCTATAACTTGAAGCTAAAGAAGGGTCCTTGCCCTCTTTCAAAATGGGAATAATAATAGCCTCTTCCCAGGAGGTAGGGATAGTGCCAGAAAACCAGATAGCATTGTGCAAACAAAGTAAGGTTTTTCGTGTTTCTGCTGATAGGTTTTTTTAACATGTCATACACCACACGGTCAGAACCTGGGGCAGAAGTACTGCAGGAGTTTAGAGATGTTCGGAGCTCAGCTAGACTGAATGCTTGGTTATATGCCTCGTATCTAGTGGATTTGTGTTCAAGTTTCTGCTTTTCTATTCTTGTTCTGTATTTTTGGAAAGTGTCAGTATAGTGGGACGAGCTGGATACCCGTTCAAAGTGTGCACCAAGGAAGTTTGCCTGATCTTCCAAGGTATCACCCTGAGTGTTTACGTGTGGGAGGGAGTGTACTTTTCTTCCTGCTACCCTACGAACCATGTTCCAGACTTTGGACTCTCGTGTATATGAATTTATCCCTGATAAAAACTTGTGCCAACTTTCTCTTCTGGCCTGCCGACGAGTTCTCCTGCCTCGAGATTTTATTTTCTTAAAGCCCTCAAGGATTTCCGCTGTCGGCGAGTTCCGCAGCAACCTCAATGCCCTGTTCTGTTCCTTTCGCGCATTCTGACACTCAGTGTTCCACCACGGGACGTGTCGTTTGCCGAGCAGTCCAGATGTTTGTGGAATGCACTTGGCTGCTGCGTCAGTAAGAAAGGCTGTGAAGTACTGTACAGCTTCATCTATTCGTAATCCGCATATGTCAGTCCAATTTAAGTGAGTAAGCTTTTGAAATTGTTCCTAGTCGGCTTTGTTTACCAGCCATTTGGGAACATGTGGAGGACATTCATATGTTATTGGTGTACTCAAAACTAAAGGAAAATGGTCACTTCCTTATGGATTATTTATGACTTTCCACTGAAGTAATGGTACAAGTGAAGGAGATGCGATACTGAGGTCTATGGAAGAGTAAGTTTTGTTGGCAAGGTTATAGTATGTTGCCTCTTTCCTATTCAACAGACAAGCACCTGATGAAATGAGGAATTGTTCAATGAGACGACCTCGTGCATCACAGCGAGAGTCACCCCACAGACCATTATGCGCGTTCAGGTCCCCAAGGGCCAGATAAGGTTCAGGTAGTTCGTCTATTAAAGACTGGAATTGAAGTTTTTCAAGACGGTGGTGCGGAGGTATGTACAAAGAGCAGACAGTGACAAGTTTGTTTAGAATAACTGTTCGGACAGCTACCGCCTCGAGGGAAGTTTTAAGGGGTAATTGTGTGCATGCTATACCTTGACTAACTATAACCGCTACACCACCGGATGGTGGCATGACATCATCTCTATCCTTTCGGAAGATTACGTAGTTACGTAAAAAGTTTGTGTTTGTTCGTTTCAAGTGTGTCTCTTGTACACACAGCACTCTAGGATTGAGTTCATGGAGGAGTTCTTGTAAGTCATCGAGGTTTCGAAGAAGGCCTCGGATGTTCCACTGTAATATTTCTGTCTGCATATTTAAACAAGAGAGATGCTGCTGTGTGTACAAAGAGTATCCTATGTTGGAGTGAGCTCGTTAATTCAGGTGGCAGGACGGTCGTCCGGCCCCGTTATTGGTTTTTTGCTTTTCTTAGCGCGCTCCAAGGAGGCGCGCCGCTCTTTCGGTACCAAGGGTACCGTTGTATCCATTGCCTCCTCAGAGGCACTGGATGACCGCACATGCGAGCTGGTGGTTTGGATTTTAGGCCTCGCCTGGTGAGGTGAGGCCTTGAGACCAGAGGACCCTGGAGTCTCCGGCCTGAATTTGCTTGGAGGTGGAGTAGACTGAACTACTGCCGCCTTGGGGGCAGGCGCCACAGCCGATGGCTCGCTCTGCGCTGGCCGAAGGGGTGGCGAGGGCTGGTGCGGCGCTGCCCCCTGACGCGCCGCATCAGCATATGTTGTGCCGTAAAATGGCGACACTCTTCGTCTTGCTTCTTTGAATGTGATATTTTCTTTGACTTTAAGAGTGATTATTTCTTTTTCTTTCTTCCAGTTAGGACACGAACGTGAATATGCGGCGTGTTTCCCGTCACAATTCACGCAGTGAGGCGTAGTAACACAGTTATCAGATGGGTGGCCGTGGCTACCCCATCTTGCACAAGTTTCCTGACCCCGGCAGTTCTGCGAGCCATGACCAAATCGTTGACATTTATAACACCGTCTTGGATTGGGAATGTATACATAGGGACGGACAGAGAGTTTGATGTAGCCTGTGTCTATAGATGAAGGCAGTGTGCTAGATGCGGAAGTGAGTATTAAATGTTTGGTAGGTATTTCTTTGTTGTCACGTCTGATGACGATTCGTTTCACATCCGTGACATTTTGCTCTTTCCACCCTTCAAGCAGTTCCTGTTCAGACATTTCAAGAAGGTCTGCTTCTGAAACAACTCCGCGTGTGGTATTCATTGATCTACGAAGTGAAACAGATACTGGGATATCACCAAATGCTACGAGACTGCCAAGTTTTTCATTGTGATGTTTTTCAGGCAGCTCAAGGAGAAGGTCTCCACTAGCCATCTTTGTAACCTTGTATCCTGGGCCAAAGACCTCAGTCAGAGATTTCGCAACAAGAAATGGAGATATGGCTCTGGCTTGTTTTGTTGGATTTTCGCTGTGCATAAGATGGAATTTAGGAAAGCATTGTCTGGGTTGGCTGAAAATTGAAATTTCATCGGTGCGTCCCCTCTTAAGCGGAAGACGATCTAGGAGACGGGGAAATTCAGGTGTTCCCATAGTAGTGTACTTTTTTTCGGCAGCAATGGCGACCACCCACCATGGAGTCCAACCAGGGGACGCTGAAGCACTTAATAGCATAAAGCTGCAGACGCCAGCCGTACATTGCCACTATAACCAAATATAACTACGCAAGGTTGAGTAATTACACAAGGTTAACCCTTGCCACCAGGAAAATTGGAAGTAAACAGAAGAGAGAAGTAGACAGGACAGACTAAAAAAGAGAGAGATAAAGACGAAGTTGTAGGGGAGAGAGATAGGAAAAGGTGACTGCCGATTTCCCCTGGGTGGGTCAGCCCAGGCGTGCCGTCTACGTGAAGCCGGGGCCAAAGGGGTGTGTTGCCTCTGCCGGGGGGCCTTAAAGGTCCAATCACCCAGCGTTGTCTCAACCCCCAGGATCCCCTTTTCCCCGGACACGGCAAAGCCACGTACGGCTAGGCGTGGGAGGGAGTCAAAACTCCCCCGTTCGCTCGGGTCCGTGGTATCGCTACACACCAAACGCCTACTTGCGCAGGCGCCCCTGCGGGTGTTCATTTCACGATTCACCTTCAGCTTGAAAATTTATTTTAAAGACTGCGATACAAGCATTTTATGGATTCACGCTAGCCGTTGAACACACCACATAAACGAAAGCGCGTAGCGAAGTAACTTCCGTAATATATAGTGCAAGAGCGGAGACCAACAACTGCATACGCATGTTCTCGCTCGAGACAGCTGACTCTGGGCCGAACGCCACCTCAGTGCTGCCTGAGAAACAACAAATTGTACTTCGAAGTGGGCACATCACGAGCAACCTGTATATACGTCGAGCTTCGCAAACGCTAGTTGAACACACAGAGGCTTACATGTGAGTTTGCGCCCTGCAATACTTGGCACTACGCCGAAAGGTCACACTGTTACTTCTGCGTCATAGACGTACTTCACATCGGACATTGGACAGTGTCCGTCCTTTCGACAACGCAGTCTCGCGAAAGTATCCGACCGCACGTACACCACATCCTTGAAACCGTTTAGCATATAATAATCGCTGGTATCGCTGCTCGCCGGCTGCGTCACAGTTTTCAGCGAAATGGGCAATTCTTCGCTTTAGGCTTGCGTGTTCCAAAGTACCTACAACACAACGCACGACAGGCAAAGTCGGGGGTAGTGCCGCACGCCGTTCACCATGCATTTCAGCGCGCGCGACGTGTACGAGGCCACGTTAACGCAGGCGCCCGTATATACAGTACACCTTGAGGGGGCTCTGTCCTATAGATATACTAGCTGGTTCTCAGATAACTCGCCAAGGCGGCTCATCGGGTAAAGTTTATAAGCATTGCCATCATTGATGTATGCAGATTATATAGTATTAATAGCCGTGAACAAGGAAGATCTGCAGGGATAGACATCTGCGGTAACGAGGGAGATAGGTGAAATTTGAACTTAATTTGGGAAAAATCAGCAATCATAATTTTAATGATAATGAAGGCAGTGAGCATAAGATAGAGGAAGTAATGCTAGAGATAGTGGATAAATGCAAATATTTGGGCGTGTGTATCAACAACGGGGCTATGCACCTAAGGGAGCACGAATGATACGTAATAACTAAGGGTAACAGAAATGCAGCTGTAATGAAAAATAGGACATTGTGGAACTACAATAGTTATGACGTTGTAAGAGGGATTTGAAAACGTGTCATGTTCCCGGGTCTGACACTCGGCAATGTGGTCTTGTGCATGAAATCAGAGGTTCAAGCAAGATGGACATTAAACAACGGGGCATAGGTTGATGATTGATATGTGGGGTTTAACGTCCCAAAACCACCATATGATTATGAGAGACGCCGTATTGGGGGGCTCCGGAAATTTCGACCACCTGGGGTTCTTGAACGTGCACCCAAATCTGAGCACACGGGCCTACAACATCAACGTGGCATAGGTAGACTTGCTTTGGAAGCACAAGGGAATATACCCCAAATCAGGGGATACAGGGTGACATGAGATGGACTTCGTTCGAGTGCAGGGAAGCTAGCAGCAAGATAGAATTTGAGGAGTGATTGAGAAAAATTGGACAGGAGCGTTGGTCTAGGAAAGTTTTCAGCTAGTTGTACATGAAGATGATACTCAATTGAGGAAGTGAACTCGAAAATTGTCAAGCCAGCATTTAGACAACATCGGAATACCAAGTCAAAATGACACATCGGTTAAGAAGAAGAAACAGAGGGACATGTGAAAAAACGGAATGCTTACAAAATCATCACTGGAGACCTACAGAACTTTCAAGCAGGAAATTGCAAAAGAAAAGATCTACGATAATTTTCGGGGTAGTTATCTGCGGTTTGAGGCCAGAACAAGAGTATTACGGACCAAGACGTACCGAGCCAAATACGAAGACACAGACATGTTCTGTAGTGCGAGTGGAGAGGAGGAAGAAATGGCTGAACAATTGGTAATGTTCTGTAAAGGGCTGCACCCTAGAGTCCAAGAGAATGGCGCCGAATTTTTCTTAGAATGGGGTTTGGGGACAGTGAAGGCAAACTAGACTTTAAACGGGAAGAAATAACCAGGAGGAGGCTAACTGATTTGTGGCTACAATCAAGGCGGCAGTGAAATTCAATCCAACACGTAGTCACAGCACTTAACTTTATGGCTAGGTGGTGCGAGCCACCACCTGATATAAAGGGCACATCTGGATGCGTCCATCCATCCGTCCATCCATCCATCCAGGCGCGCATGGAGCAAGGGTATAGGCACGCCACCTGGGCAGCGCTGGCTTCCCTAGGGTGGGGAGAAAATTCATTAATTCATTACACCACACGAAAAGAGTAGGGGTGAATTCAATTTAATAATTTATTTTTCGCAAACGCAACACTGAATCTCTGCGGAAGTGGGTTGTAAACGTCTCCAGACAATAAAAAAAACTGAGTATGATGTTGCTTACACGGAATTTAAAATCTGCAGGGAACATGCTTTTTATTTCATTCAAGTTGGTTAAGTATTGCTGAAGTTATAACAATCTGTAGTAGGGACTTACTTTCCACCCTTATTACAGAAGTTATAGTGTAATCCCCAGCTACAGCTCGTCTCCATCTCCTTTAAATTGACCTTGCAACCCTTTTTCAAGTAGCTTTAGAATGCATTCACTGACAGGAATCAGGAATTCACCTCCGCAAAATTTTTATAATCCATCCTCTTCGAGTGGAGTCACAAAGATTTGTCGCACGTTGCAATTGCATTTCCTCTTCTTTCGTCCCGACGTAAGCGCTTGAAGCTAAGCAGGGAGGAAAGGCACGGGGAAAGAAAATACGTCACGCCTCGTGACCTTGAGTACTTTTTCTTTTTTTTCTTCTAATGCATGACCTTTCAGTGCGATCGCGTGCGCCCGTATGGACAAGTGGCGGCCTCCCGCGGCAGTCCCAGCAACGACCGAGTGCGCCATGCTCTTCAGTCAGCGCGTGGGACAACGGCTGTGACGAGTGATTTTTCAGCTTGTATCATAATTTGTGGAGAGAATAGAAAGCAAGTTTTAGCTGACTTTGAGAACTTGATGTGAATTCCGGGCCACGTATGCGCTACAAAATTTAGCTCGCGTGTTCTCGGAAGCCTCGTTTACTGATCGGTCTGACGATGCTCAAAAAGAGTTGCATGGGCCCTTCTTTAAGAAGTACGCTGTGAATCATCCGTCTGCGAGTTTGTATGCGCAGACACTTGTCACTTGAGCCTATGCGAAGCAACCAAGCGTCGTTGATATATATATATATATATATATATATATATATATATATATATATATATATATATATATATATATATATATATACATGTGTGTGTGTGACGTAAGAAGGCAGGGACGCTTGGTAGAAGCAGACGAGGAAGAAGTGGAGAACAGAATAAACATGGCGTATGAGCCAGGCCACGTCTGCCATTCATTATATCGTCACACAAGTCGGCAGGATGAAGACCTCGCAACCACTTTATCGCCCGGCCATCATCATCGGAGACCTCAGCGAGACGCAGTGACCGAACGCGGACCACCAAGACCACCAAGCATCATGACAGCAGCATCAGATGACCTTCCCATTCCCAAGTACACCGGAGCAGCGGACGATGGACCCGTGCAGGACTGGTTCTACCTGTACGAGCTCCACGCTACCGCTGCATCTTGGTCGGAACGGGAGATGGTTACGAACTTCAGCGACCTACGTCACCGGTGAGGCATTTAGGTTTTACCTGATACACATATTCGAAAACGACGAATCATGGACAAAAGATCAGAGAAGAGATGATTGCCCGTTTTAACAACTACGACAAGGACTTCCTCATTACCGATCATCTGCATACAACGCACACGCGGCCCTCACAGTTCACGCTTATTTCTCAACGAACATAGCTTTCCACCAGGTTTCCTTTCACGAAAGCTGGTATTTTCAAAGTCGTCGCTCCAGCACACGACACGAGACGTTGCTTACCCACCTCATGCACTTCATTTTTCGTCTCGAATACGTCGTCCACCACCCGGTTTTCCATCAAGCGGCTCTTCAAGCGTTCCTGACGCTCACCGTTTGCCTCATAAGGACACCATGTTCACTATAGACGACTTGACGCATCGGAAAAATACCCTGTCAAGCCATTTTTCTTCCGTACGGTTTCATGCATCACCGTCCGTTGCACACACTCTCGAGAGTCCAAACAAAACAGAAGGCTCAGACGCATCGAACGGCACAAGCTACCAGGCGCAAGAACCACTCACAGTGAACTGCGAAGAAGCCCTTGAAGAGCATAATGATGACACATTACCAACTATGCCCGATAAGCAAGACACCAGCTCACCATGCACCAGCTGTCTACAAGACGCGTCGAACCTCGAAGGAAATGAATGCCCGATTCCAGAAGACGCGCCACTACAGCCATCTCCTGAGCAGCACCAGCAAAGCAAGCAAAACGAAGTTCACAAACTCAGGAAAACAACGAGAGAGACTGCAACGAGGGCATCGGCGAACACCAATTTCAATGGAAGTGCGTTCACCAGTTGAAGAACATCAAAAAAATAGGATCTCCAAACCAACAAGACGTCAGACACTTTCGGACAAAGAAAAGTCGCCAGAAACTCTCCCAGCGCCTGCTATTCCGCCGACTGCAACACCACAGAAAGCGCCGAGAAAGACGCGGAAGCACTGCTTGCAAACCGCAAGCACTCAGGCACTCCATCAGTCTGTCGAGAAGCACGCAAGCAAGAAGCATCAGGATTGCACCATTCACGGCGAAAAATACAACCCCGACGACATCTGAGCTGCCGATGCAACAAAGCGTTCCAACCTTGGTCAGCCCGAACAAGAGTTCTAGCAGTACTGTCAGTATCCACATGTATCCCGCTGTGTCCGGAACGCAGCAGTCAGGCCTCGCCCACCAGAGTTGTTATAGAGTTCACCGGACTGCTCCGTCGGGCTTGAAGATTCAGTGAGATTGTGATATTCCGTCGGGATGTGAGACTGTGAACTTGGCCATTGTTTTGTTTATTCTCTTTTTCAATTTGTTGTAGTTTGTAACCGGTGCCATCTTTCGGGGGGAGGGGGAATCCTGTGACGTAAGAAGGCAGGGACGCTTGGTAGAAGCAGACGAGGAAGAAGTGGAGAACAGAATAAACATGGCGTATGAGCCAGGCCACGTCTGCCATTCATTATAGCGTCACACACACACACACACATACACACACACACACACACACACACACACACATATATATATATATATATATATATATATATATATATATATATATATATGCTCACAGTTGGTAATTTTTTCATCCACTTTTCTATCTTCTTATTTACATTCTATTGGTTTTAATAAATTCCCATGTACATTCCTTGGCATTACTGTCTGATATATCTCATTAATATTGTGTTAAAACACGGAAAAACGAGCCCTTAGGTATACACTTCTATATATATATATATATATATATATATATATATATATATATTGTAGCGAAGCCTCCGAACGCTGAAACGGGTCGAACTCTTGAGTACCTTCTAGTGGGGCTACCCAACAAGGACGCCGCTCGCGCTGAGAGCCCGTGCTTGGCCGTTACTGTCGCCATTGTGCTTTGTGCTTGCTCACTGTGGACCGGCTAATAAACGCCTTAACATTTTGGTGGAGAGTGCTGTGCCCTTCAAACATCATCGGTTCACATTCGATGCCCTTGGAGCTTAGATCCCGTACCGTGCCTTCAACTATGCAACAAGACGCCGCCCAGCAAACGCTTCCTCCTGCGCCGACGCCATGTTCCGGTGTCCCCCGCATCCGCGACCCACCTGTCTTCACCGGCGCGGATGGCACCGACGTCGAGGACTGGCTCGCCATGTACGAACGCGTCAGCGTCCCCAATCATTGGGACGAGGCAGGTAAACTCGGCAACCTGGTTTTCTACCTCGCGGGTGTGGCCGGCATGTGGTATAACAACCACGCGTCTGATTTCGCAACCTGGTCCGATTTTAAGACCGCTATCACCAACGTTTTTGGCCGCCCTGCCGTTCGTAAGCTGCAAACCGAGCAGCGCTTACGCGAACGCGCTCAGCAGGCTGGTGAATCATTCACCAGTTACATTGAGGACGTCCTGGACCTATGCAAGAAATCCAACGACAGCATGTCCGAATCAGACAAGATCCGGAACGTCATGAAGGGCATTGCCGATGATGCCTTCACGATGCTGCTTGCCAAAAACCCAGGCACAGTAGCTGAGGTCATCACGCTGTGCCAGAGCTACGAGGAGCTCCGCCGGCAGCGTTCGATGACTCGTCGCTCCACACCCCGAGAGGCAGGGCTTGCAGGCTTGGAGGCGAGCTGTGACCAGGTGGCACTGCTGGCAGACCTCAAGTCCTTCATACGTGAGGAAATCGCACGGCAGTTCTCTCTCCTGCCCTTTGCCCACCCACCGGCTGCTCAACAATCGGCCACTACCATTTCCCCCCCCATCCGCCGAGCGATTGAGCAGGAAATAGCGGAGGTCATGCCTGCGTACCACCCACAACAGATTCCGGCTCCTGTACCCCCAAGTTACGCCCAAGTGGTCGCCAGGCCACCTCCAGTCGTTCAAGCGCCCGCCCCAATGACTTACGCCGAAGCTGCTGCACGACCTCCATCCTTTGTAGCGGGTAAGCCGGCTACGTATGTTGACGTGACCTCTCAGACTCAGCTCCAGCACCCCCTGCAGCCTTTCCAGCCACCGTTCCGTCCATCGGCTCTTGCGTCATGGACAAGACCTACCCCGGCGAACCGATGGCGCACATCCGACAACCGGCCCATATGCTTTGCCTGCGGTTACGCCGGTCACGTGGCCCGTTATTGCCATCGCGTACAGCCGGCTCCAATTTCTTCACCTGTTGCTGGCCAACTCAGCCGTCCTTATCGCGAAGAACCGCCGTCTATGCCACCTCGATCTCGCCCAGGTCCACCTCGACGATCGCCGTCTCCACGACGTCGTTCCCTGTCCCCCATGCGGCCAAGTGCGGCAGCTCATGAGCGGGAAAACTAGTCGCCGCAGTCCCCGAGGCAAGGACTGCGACGCTATCGCAATGTGAAAGCCCTCAGAGCAGCCCCTCGAATGTCATTGACGTGTTTGTGGACGGTGTTTGTGCATCGGCGCTTATTGACACTGGAGCTGCCGTATCAGTTATGGACGAAAAACTCTGCCGCTTACTTCGAAAAGTGACGACGCCACTTTCTGGGTTATCCCTCCGTACTGCAAGTTTGCACCGCATTTATCCTACAGCAGGGTGCACAGCTCGCGTTGTCATCCAGGACGTTCTGTATGTCGCCCAGTTCATCGTCATTCAGGCATGCTCTCATGACGTCATCCTGGGATGGGACTTTCTCTCCCGCCATGACGCCGTCATCCATTGTGCCGCCGCCGAAATTGAGCTCTCACCCTTCTCGCATTTGACGCCAGAAGACAGTCCGCCGACACTGAGCAAGATTCTAACGAAAGACGACACAACAGTGCCTCCAAACTCGACGACGGCTGTGTCTGTCTACTGCGCTGGTCTCTCCGACACCATTGGACTTGTTTCGCCATCTGACCGCGCTTGCAGCAGGAGAGGGTTGCTAGTACCCTTCGCGACCGTGCAGGGCAACACTGCTATTTTTTAACCAACCCGTCCCCGTATGCTGTTACCTTGCTTCGAGGAGAATGTCTCGGCAGAGTGGAACCAGTCGACGACGCACAAGTCTTGGACGTACCCGATGACACGCGCGGTCCCAGGTCGTGTACCATCAATGCTGTTTCCACTTCTGATTCGTCATCTGCTGATGTATTTGGCCCCTCCATCGCTGACAACCTTACGGCCGTACAGCGTTACCAACTTCTGGACCTGTTGCAAGAATATCGTTCTTCTTTCGATGTCGGGCGAAGTTCTCTCGGTCGCACGTCCGTTGTTACGCATCGCATCGACACTGGTGCCCATCAACCTTTACGGCAACGTCCATATCGCGTGTCGCCTGCTGAACGTCGAGTAATTAATGATCAGGTTGACGATATGCTCCGACGCGATGTTATTCGGCCCTCGGACAGTCCATGGGCGTCTCCTGTTGTTCTTGTTGCGAAGAAAGACGGTTCTGTGCGGTTCTGTGTGGACTACAGACGGCTTAATAAGATCACTCGCAAGGACGTTTATCTACTGCCACGCATCGATGACGCGATTGACAGCCTTCATGGAGCCGATTTTTTTTCTTCTCTCGATCTGCGCTCGGGGTACTGGCAAGTACCCTTGGCTGACGACGCTCGACCAAAGACCGCCTTTATCACGCCAGACGGCTTGTACGAGTTCAACGTCATGCCGTTTGGTCTATGTAATGCACCTGCGACCTTTGAGCGCATGATGGACACCGTTCTGCGCAACTTGAAATGGTACACGTGCTTGTGTTACCTCGACGATGTCATTGTCTTTGCTCCGGATTTCTCCACGCATCTCCAACGTCTGAAAGAAGTTTTCGCACGTGTGAGCAATGCCGGCTTGCAACTAAATCTGAAAAAGTGCCGCTTTGCAGCACGGCAACTCACCATACTGGGGTATGTCGTGTCCAAAGACGGCATTCTTCCTGACCCTGCCAAGCTTCAGGCCGTGGCCGAATTCCCCAAACCTGCATCTGTCAAAGAACTGCGTAGTTTCGTGGGCCTGTGCTCATACTTCCGACGCTTCATACGAAATTTTGCCACGATCATATCACCGCTGACGAAGCTCCTTGGAAGTAACGGGCCCTTCAATTCATGGTCATCCGAGTGCGACGACGCGTTCGCGAAGCTCCGCCATTTGTTGACGTCGCCTCCCATTCTACGCCACTACGACCCTACAGCCCCAACGGAGGTGCACACAGACGCCAGCGGTGTAGGCCTCGGCGCTGTCCTGGCGCAGCGAAAACCCGGATTCCCTGAATATGTCGTAGCATATGCAAGCCGTACGCTCACGAGAGCCGAGAAAAACTACACCGTCACGGAGAAAGAGTGCCTGGCGATCGTCTGGGCTCTTACAAAGTTTCGACCTTATTTGTATGGTCGCCCATTCGATGTCGTCACCGACCATCATGCACTATGCTGGCTTTCATCACTGAAGGATCCCTCAGGCCGTCTCGCCCGTTGGGCTCTTCGCTTACAAGACTACGACATCCGCGTGCTGTACCGCAACGGACGACAGCATGCTGACGCCGACGCCCTCTCGCGCTCCCCTCTGCCTGAAGGTGATGTGCTCTGCTCAGTATCCACGGCTGCTGTTTCTGCCATTGATGTTGACATCATCGCTACCGAACAGCGAAAGGATAATTGGATTGGCACGCTCATCGACATGCTCTCTGATCCATCAGCAACGCCATCCACGCGTGCCTTGCGTCGTCAAGCTCGCCATTTCACCATCCGTGACGGCCTTCTACACCGACGCAATTACGACGCCGACGGCCGGCAGTGGTTACTCGTGATACCCCGCAGTCTGCGGTCAGAAATATGTGAATCCTTCCATTCAGATCCGCAATGCGCGCACTCTGGGGTATTCAAGACCTACCATCGCATTCGACAACGCTACTTTTGGCGCAGCATGTACCGCTATGTGCAGCAGTTCGTTCGCTCTTGCCTCACTTGCCAACGCCGTAAACCGTCAGCCCACATGTCGCACGCCGGTCTGCAACCGTTACCTTGCCCTGACCGTCCCTTTGGGCGCGTAGGTATCGATTTGTATGGACCACTTCCCCTGACGTCGGCTGGTAACCGCTGGGCCATCGTTGCCGTTGATCATTTAACGCGATACGCCGAAACCGCCGCTCTCCCTGCGGCTACTGCGCGCGATGTTGCGTCCTTCGTGCTGCATCGATTTATACTGCGCCACGGACCACCTCAAGAGCTTCTCAGCGATCGAGGCCGTGTCTTCTTGTCGGAAGTCGTCGAAGCCATTCTGACGGAGTGCCATTCAGTCCACCGCAAAACTACTGCTTACCACCCACAGACGAATGGCCTCACCGAACGCTTTAACCGCACCCTCGGCGACATGCTTTCTATGTACGTCGCTGCCAACCACACTAATTGGGATAATATACTGCCCTTCGTCACCTACGCCTACAACACCGCCCCTCAGAGCACGACTGGTTTTTCACCTTTTTACTTGCTGTACGGAAGGCACCCGTCGCACACCATGGACACGATACTCCCGTACACGCCGGACCCATCTGAGTGTACACCAATTTCCGAGACAGCCAGGCTTGCTCAAGAGTGTCGCGAGCTTGCCAAGACTTTTACAACGCAAGAGCAAGAGCGGCAGAAGAGTATTCGTGATGGCTCCACCACTTCTGAGCCCACGTTCCTTCCTGGTGCGCTTGTATGGCTCTCGATCCCGACATCTGCAGCTGGCCTCTCTTCCAAGCTACGTCCCAAATACGAAGGCCCCTACCGTATCATCGAGCGCACCTCACCCGTCAACTATCTGATCGAACCCGTTGAACAATCTTCGGACATGCGCCGCCGTGGGCGAGACATCGTCAACGTGGAGCGCCTGAAGGCTTATTATGACCCGCTCATAGTAACGAGCTGTTAGGTCGCCAGGCGGCTCCCTCTTCGACCCCGGGGTAATTGTAGCGAAGCCTCCGAACGCTGAAACTGGTCGAACTCTTGAGTACCTTCTAGTGGGGCTACCCAACAAGGACGCCGCTCGCGCTGAGAGCCCGTGCTTGGCCGTTACTGTCGCCATTGTGCTTTGTGCTTGCTCACTGTGGACCGGCTAATAAACGCCTTAACAATATATATATATATATATATATATATATATATATATATATATATATATATATATATATAGTGGGAGTAATAATTCAATGGGCCAGTTAGTCTTCGTGAAGGTATGGGATATGGCACAACGGGAGCGTTGTCAACAAGGATAAATATATTTATTTCCCAACAGTTTCGGGAGGGGACCTCCCTTCATCAAGGGATGAGTTATACTGACATGAGCTTCCAAACTTCCTTGCTGCCGCGTCCCTCTCGCCTTGAAAGACGTTTGCGAGAGTGAGAGGGAACTGGAAAAAGGAAAAAAAAGGGGGGGGGGAGAAAAAAGACGAAAAAAGAAAGAAAAGAAAGAAAGTAAAAAAGAGGAAGAACCACTGTCAGCACTGAGAACGAAGCCAACTGTCCGTCTACATCCACCTATGGTTCATATCACGTGCTGTTCAGTTCTTGGCGTGTGTCGGGCCACCCAAGATTGTCACCGCGGTGCCGGGAGGGTCCGGGACGGCGTGCCTAAAGAAAGGGGTTTCCCCGTAATTGGTCGTTCGGCGGGCGGCGGGCGGTGTGTGTAAAGGAAAGGTTTCTCGTTAATGGGTCGGTCGGCTCTTTAACTTTAATCTTCGTCCGTTTCCCTTCAACGGTCATGAAGTGGTAGGCGAACGTAAACACTTTGTATGTGCATGTGGGAAAAAAAAAGAAGAAGAAGAAAGGACAGTGTACACGTACGAGTCAGTCAGAAAAAAGCATGGTCTCCAGCTATCAATCTTTGTCACCAATTTTCTCCTGGCTTACTTCTCGGAGGCAGCTGAGTTTTCCGGGGTCCTCGTTGATACCGGCTGCTAATGTACGAAATTTGAAAATAAAATATGCCTCACGCTGTTCGCGCTCGCGTCTGTTTGAAAAACCGGACTGCAAAAGAGTTACACTAATATTTTCAAGACTGTGGTTTGGCAGGCGCAGATGTCTAGATAAAGGTAGCTTCGGCAGTGAAGTGGCGTGGTACCGGTGATTATTGAACCGCAGCCGAAATGGCGTGTCTGTTTGGCCGATATATTCTTGTCCGCAGATGTTGCAATGTAGCATGTATATTACGTTACTGGAGTCACAATTAAGGCTTTCAGTTATGCAGAATTTGAAATCCGAGAAGTTCGCTTTGGATTCACGTGTTGTGAGCATCTGTGGGCATACCTTGCATCGAGATTTTCCGCAGGGATGGCACCCTGATTGAATTTTGGGGGTGTTTGTCTTTGCTCTGACAAGAATGTCCTTCAGACTTTTATCCCGGCGGTACACCACGTGAGGTGGTTTCGCGAAAATAGAAGTTAGTCGTTTGCTTTGCCTGATTATGTTGAAATGGCGGGAAAGTATGTTGTTGATTCGTGGCGCTGATGAGGAGTAAGTTAGTACAAGGTTCGTTTGGGAAGTCGTTTTAGGTACTCTGTTTGGTCCCTTAATTATATCATTCCTGTTCACGTTGCGAGCACGTAGTATGGCATCGTCAATAATGTCTTCTGGATAATTTTGTTTCAATAAGGAATGCTTTAGGTGTTCCGCGTGTCTGTCAAGTTCCCGCATATCGGTGCATATTCTTCGGTACCGGTAGGCCTGAGAATATGGAATACCCGTTTTGCAATGCTTTGGGTGGCTGCTGTTGAAATGTAGGTACATTTGACGGTCTGTAGGCTTTTTGTAAAGGTTTGTTGACAAGCGGTCATTTTCGACCGTGACAGTAACGTCCAAAAAGTTAATGCTAGTTTTGGAAATTTTGTGCGTGAATTTTATTGACGGGTGGCATTTGTTAAAATCCCCTATGAAGCGGAAAAGACTTCCCTCATCATGGTTCCATATCATAAAAATATCGTCTAAGTATCTTCTGTAGTAGAAAGGTTTCAGGGTGCGTCCCTCAATGAATGGGATTTCAAGTGAAGCCATAAAGGTGCTCGCGAAGTTTGGGGCCATTTTCGTGCCCATTGCAGTGCCACTGACCTGAAGGAAATGCTTGCCGTTGAACTCAAAATGGTTATAATTTAGTACAAGTTCAAGAAGTGTAAACAGTACCTCGCCACTTACACTAGTTGATGAGTCAGATTTTACATATTCAGAAACCATAGCCGCTATTCCGTCATGGTGGGGTATGTTGGTGTACAGTGAGCAGACGTCCATGGTCACCAGAAAACTGCCGCCTGGGATGTCGAGACTTGAAGTTTCGCAGATGAAGTGGTTTGTGTCCTTTAGGTAATAGGAAAAATTTGGGGGGATGTTTTTTATTAAGGAATTGATGAATTCTGATATATTTTCTAGTTGATGTGCTGTTACTGGATACTATCGGACGTCCCGGATTACCTGCCTTGTGTATTTTGGGGAGCAAATAGAATCGACCGGGAACAGAGTGGGCCGGTAACATTGCCTTTAACATTTTGCCGGTAATTTTCTCGTCCCGACGGAGATTGTTTAGGGTTACTTTTATCTCCCTTTCAAATTCGGGAGTCGGGTCCGTTGGAAGTTCTTTGTAGAATTTTGTGTCTGATAGCTGTCGTTCCCCTTCCTTTAAGTAGTCCGACGTATTTAGAATTACTATGCAGCCTCCTTTATCAGCCGGTTTGATAGTAATTCCAGTGTTTTTTCGTAGTTCATCGAGTGCCCTTCGTTCTGACTTTGATATGTTGTTTCGAAATGGCCGATTTTTTCCATACGCTCTGATGATATCTTTTTGAACTGCTGATATATACATATCGAGGTGTTTGTCCCTCTGCTCACCCGCACACCATGATCTGTCACCACCAATCACTCTATTCTCGTTCGTACAGTCCTTGCGATCATGAAAGTATTCACGGAGGCGGAGATTACGCGCAAAGTTATCGAGGTCTTGGTACAGTTCAAATTCATTGAATCTACCGGATGATGGACAAAAGGTCAAGCCTCTCAACAAAAGTTGAAGCTGAGCGGGTGTGAGTGTTGTGTTTGACAGATTGAGGACATTTTCCTCATAAGTTTTCGGCTGCTCTTGGCTATCACGTGGCACGGGAGTGTCAGCGTCATATTCGAGAGTAAGGATGTTTTGATTAGGATTGCACTGTGGTTCTGAGTTCCCATTTTTCTCCTCAAAGTTAGGTTGTGGTACGGGTGGTCCCTGGTGTTCTTGTACGGCCTCATTCCTATTTTCCTGTTGCAGAGCAGTGGAGCTACTGCAGTCCCGCTTGAATTTTCTATCTTTTACTACTGAAATTTCGCCTCTCTTCTTTAGTTCATATCTTTCCAGTTCTCTTGCCTCATGCTCTCCGAGATTAGATACCAATTTCTGCGTGGCCTCCGTGACACTGTGTTCGGCGGCCTTACGCTCACAATGGTCCGCAATGACCCGAGTCAGTTGCAAGTAATATTTTTTCCCACTTCCCCCTTTCTGCTTCACTTAGTGTAGACATTGAGGGGTTGCAGGCTAGGCGGAGACCCTTAGGTGCAATTTCGTGAGATAGATATTTGTTTAGTTGTTCTGCGTGTTTTTCGTATTGCACCCGCTTTTCAATGATTTTCCTAATCGATAGAAATGAGTGGGACCATGCGTGTTTAAGACTGCCCGTACCTTTTGTTTCCTCGTGTCATTTGGAAGCCGCCGCCTTGGTCTTCGCCGCATTCGTCCGCCTGGTGTTGTAAGGCCTCGCTGGTGGGAGTGGCGACGTCGTCACTGCTGGGACCCTGGATGGCTCTTTGTGTCCCTCGGCTCTCTCTTGTTGAGTGGGTTTGGCACTGGAGTTTGCCGTGCAAGCCGTTGCCGCCGATTCAAGCAGTCCTGCGGTTTTCAAGCAGTCCTGCGGCGTCTTTCTCGGCGTTTTCTGTGGTGTTGCAGTCGGTGTAATAGCAGGCGCGTAGGGAGCGTCTCTGGCGACTATTTTTTTGTTGTGCGAAAGTGTCTGGCGTCTTGAAAAGTTTTTTGGTTTGGAGATCTTATTCTTCGATGTTATTTAATTGGTGAATGCACTTCCGTTGTAGTTCACGTTCGTCGATGCTTTTTTTGCAGTCTCTTTCGGATGGGATTTGTTTGTGGACGTGGTTTTGCTTGCTTTGCTGATATTGCTCTGGAGATGCATGGCTGTACTGGAGACCCTTACAGAATTGGGCATTCATTTCTTTCGCAAGCTGATGTGTCCTGTAAACAGCTGGTGCATTGTGAGCTGGTGTCTTGCTTATCGGGCATAGTAGCTGGTGCGCTATCGTTGCTTGCATGCTCTTCTGAGGTTTCGATGACGTGGTTCATTACGGACGCTTGATTGATCGATATGTGGGGTTTAACGCCCCAAACGTTTTTAACGTTTAACGTCTGCCATATGATTATGAAGGACGCCGTAGTGGAGGGCTCCGGAAATTTCGACCACCTGGTGTCCTTTAACGTGCACCCAAATCTGAGCAGACGGGCCTACAACATTTCCGCCTCCATCGGAAATGCAGCCGCCGCATGCCGGGATTCAATCCCGCGACCTGCACACTAAACAAAAATGACCGGAAATAACCTTCAAAACTGAATAAACCATTTGTCCTCTAGCGCACTACCTTTCCTGGGTTTTTTTTTTACCACCTACTATCGAGGTAAACATTTACTCTCGTGCTAACTGAGTTTTTGAACGTAGAGAGAGTAGTAATTATTTACCCCAGTGAGGTTTTGAGCAAGTATAGAGAGAGTAAATTTTTACTGCCTTCACAAGATTTATGAGGTGATTTCTCGGAGTTATTTCCGGCGGTAAAAAATCAAAATTGACGGGTGCATTCGCCCAGAGTCGACAAATTTATAAATAGCAAATTTATTGAATTTAATAAACGGCAGAATCAATGGTACAAAGATTCACGTACAAACACGCACACACAACAAATGTAGAATAATACACCACTCAAACAGACTGCACGCGTTGCTCGACTGTACACACTTCGACAATCTGGTATATATAGGCACGACTTTTTGACCGGCCGTGTAGTACCGGAAGGAGAGCTCTTTTTTTGCATTGCATAACAACAACGGTTGAAGGTGCAACCGTAAACTTATGGTGGAATGCAGGGCACTAAATGTCACACCGACCTTTTATTATCAATCTACCTGATCTCACCTTTTTGTTTACCCAATAATTATTTGGCACGCCGGGCTCATGGACCCACGCGTGTTAACACTGCTGATGCAGAAGTCCATAAAATATACCTAAGTACACACAAACCATGGTAGCTCAATGATTTTCATTGAGCGACGGTGCACAAACACAGTAGCAGCACGTATTCATCACAACGGGCGTAGAAGAGCGGTCCACGCCTGCATACAAGCTGCTTACCGACGGCGTGCTAGGCCTTTTCGAGGAGCACGGCTATCCGATGAAACACAGCTGGCGATCACAGAACACATATCCTGTGCGAATTTCGTCGTCATTTCAGACACAAATGAACACGTGACCGCTATCTTACGGGGACGGGGCGGTGTATGCATACTTCCAACTGAAAGACCACCATCCGGGTTTTCTTCGTGCTGACCGGCAGCCGCTTGTTGGTTCCGTCTGCCTCGTATCGGCTTCGTGCTACATGTTTGAGAACAGTTGGTGCATGAGGCGGGATATTCGGGCAGCACTTTACTCATGCAGACATCGCCTACTGTGGAACAAAATATATGCGATGCTTCTTTCACCTGCCCCGGCGACACACTCCCACTGGTCACTGGCGGCCACGGCTCGGTGACGACGACAGAGTGAAGCATTTTGCTTATTGCTTTTCCAGCAGGCAAGCACGGACGATGACGCCAGATTGATTTTGTTACCACTGGCAGATCTTCGCGATTCGGCTCGGAAGCGAGATATCCGCGACGTGCAGGTTCGGAGGCGCTCGGAAGCGCACGGTCGCTCGATGATGTAGGAAACACGTGAGATCCATCAGCCCAACCAGACAGACTGATACCGAGCTTCTTGCACCATCCGTCTCCAAAGCCACCGCCGAGCAAAAGCCAACAATTTGCGAAAGGATGCAGGACAACTTTCCGCAGCAGGTTTTCTTCCTTTTTTTTTGAGAGCCCCCCCCCCCGTCTTTTTTTTTTCGTTCACAGAATGCTGTTCTCGCATGTTGTGCTTATGCTGCCCCCAGTTCCAGTGAAATAACGTTGACTCGAGGTCAGCGCTGAGGCACGGCGATGCCAAAAAAAAAAAACGTGTGGTTCCTCGCGTACCTTCAGGATTCACTGAGAGCGTCACAAGAGCCGAGGGTATGGGGCAAAAGCCGCCGAAGCAGCTGCACCTTTCAGTCGAGTGGTAATAAACTCTGACACGCTGGTTAAAAATCACGTGATAGAAAACTCCCTACGTGGTAAAGCTGGATTTAGACATCCTTTTACTACTTGCCTGAGAGGTGGTTGTAAAACTATGTCATGTACCATCTTTTACTCCTACACGAGGTAGTAATTTTCATTCCATGTTCATTCTATTGTCATTTCTTATGACTTTCTTACGCCTCAAGTGAAAATGCAGCCGCCTCAGCCGGGATTCGATCCCGCGACCTGCGGGCCAGCAGTGGAGTACGCACCTGAGTTCGACTGACCCAAATTCGCAACTGCGTTTGCCATCCGGGCTCTCATGACGTGAAACTTCGCTGTGTCGCATGGGGTTCAGAGTGCAATTCACGAATGCGTATTCGTGTCTCATTGGAATGGCCAGCAGTGCGGCATGCAACACTTGCACCTGCGAGAAGACGCTTGAGCACATTCTATGCAACTGCCCATCATATTGGACTCAATGGCATGGTATGGAAGCCAAGCTCCGTCACCTTGATTCAAGACCACTTACAGAAAAGAAAATCCTGGGATCTTGGCCCATGGTGTCGCTAATACGTATATAAAACCATGAAAGCTCTCTTGTGCTTTTTGAGGACCACTGGACTTCCCGAGCGCTTGTGAAAAAACACCGCGAGATCGTGCTGTGTAGTCTCAAGGTCACCATTCATCCATATTGTTTGTTTCTTCTTCCTTCTATCTCTTTTTTTACTCTTCTTATTTTCCCTCAATATTTTTTTATATGGTTCTCCCTATAGCTCCCACTGAAAATGTAGGGTAGCCAACTGAGGCAAAGCTCGGTTAACTTCCCTGCATTTCCTCTCCATGCATTTCTCTCTCTCTCTCTCTCTCTCTCTCTATATATATATATATATATATATGTGTGTGTGTGTGTGTGTGTGTGTGTGTGTGTGTGTGTGTGTGTGTGTGTGTGTGTGTGTGTTCAACTTTGATGGTCTGCGCTGGCACGATATTCGTACAAAATGAATTTCAGCTTCACAATTTTCAATTTTGCTTTGTGAATTAAGATGAATGCATAAATATTTTGGTATGCAACTGTTGTTGGTCGTTGGTCGGCCACCATCTCTATAGGAATGTGTCCACTGCGACGACTTTACGACTAAACTGCACTCTTGCAAACGACTGAAACATGTAATTATTTTTTTTTTCTGACCGTAGTTTCAGGTTTGTAATAACAAAACTGCTGTTACGACAGAATAATTTTTAAGAGAACATTTTAGCCAATTTTTTTTGTGCTGAGTAGCGGGCATATTATTACCGAAGGCAAGGAGGGTTTTAAATGAATAGCGGCGTGAAGCCCTAGTTTTTCCATGCGTTCATTTCCCAGAGTGCACATCGCATATCGTCATTCAACGCGCGTGCTAACAAACCAATGAAAGGCGGAAGGGAAAATCAAGCGGGACCCAAGCTTCTCCCGACACACCCTTAGTTCCGAGAAGACGAAGACAGCCTCGACGAAGGCGATGCTCCATGGCGACGCGTAGACGTGCACAACTGGTCGCACGCGTGTAAACTCTGTGATGCAGTGGCGTTCCAGCTGGCAGTCCAAACAGGGAAACGGATTGACGCCGACGTCGTATTTTCTTGACGACAGCCTCCTTGAGAAGACGGTTATCACGCACATTAATCGTGCGCTGACAAACGTATAGCCATTCAATGGAGACTATATAGTCAGTGTTGAAAAGTAGCCGCGTGCTGTCCTTCATGGTTGTATGTATTTTTGCGGTACAAAACAATTAGGTGGTCGTTTAAACTCTCTTTAGTATTTGAGTGACTTTTTTTTGTATATACCACGACAGCTAGCTGTTATAAGATCGCAAGGAAGCACCGTACTGTCCACCACCGCCAGTGCAGTGTCCGTAAGTGCTATCATATCAGGTACGGAAAAAAAGGAAATAAGAAAACAATATCAAGATTGGGACGAGGTTTCAACCGGTGTTCACTCCATGCCAGCCCAGAATTCCACCATCCAAGCCAGACGGGTTTTTTTTTCGTTTGTTTTTCGAGCCACGCTGGCACTGGAAATTTATTTGCACAAAAATTATATACAAGCGTTATGTCGGGAAGAAACCGCGTTAATATACCCGTGCCACACGGGTAAGGAAAATCGCGCTTACCTCCTATTGCGTTCAGATTTAATTCGCGTGGTGCCACACGGATGAAGGAAATGGCATTCGCCCAAATGCCATTCGTCACCCAATGCCATAGCCAGAACACGTTAGACTTAGAAATGCGTACTCTTGATGGCACAGCTGATGAAGTAATTGTATAAAACGACATTTGATTCGACTGGAAGGAATTTTCGCGCGTATTTTTTTTTACACTAATCACTTAAACAAGTGCTTGAAAACTTCTCTTCAGCTGATAGACGCTGTAAAACAAGCGCGACAGGTGCCATTTTCTTTTCCCGCTGCGGATCTGACTAGCTTTGGCTGAGTTGCTATATATGCTCGGTTACAACATCGTGAAACAAAGTAATGAACGAAATCTAACGGCAGCGTATGCTTTTTTATACATTTATTTATTATTTTCAATTTGCTTTCCTGGAAATCCTGGGAGCTGCCGCTCCCTCCTTTGCGGCGATGCTTCAGGACACACCTGAGAATGTTCCAGGCGTGCAACCGTCGCGCCGGACTTCGTCGTCCAGGAAGCGTAGCAACGCGTCGAGCGACACCGACAGTGAGGCAACCGATTTGTATTCGGACGGCTTTGAGTCATCGGATGATGACTTCACGGTCGTCATGAATCGATCTACAAAACGAAGACTGCTGCGGACGGCATCGTCAGCAAGTGTTTCCACCGTTAAGACGGCACCACAGCGGTGGCCGCACACCATGCTGTTTATGCCTGAAGACCCTGCATCTAACTTGCGACTCCTCAACAGGCAAGTTCTTTCTGTGCTTCTCGAGGAAACCGCGCCGAATGAGATCAAAGACGTGCGGATCAATGCACGAAAGAATGTCCTTGCTGTAGACGTTATGCACCGTAGCGCACTGCAAAGCCTTCGGCACATAACAGAAATCGGCAACGTGAAAGTTCGGCCAATGGTCGCTACAGGTTGTAATGGCACTGTTGGCGTCATTTATGATGTGGATCTTTCCATCTCAACTAATGACCTGCCACTACTAATAAAGCCAGCGACTGAAGGCACCCGCATTACGCACATTACCAGACTCGGCAACTCACGCTGCTTGAGGCTTGTGTTCGAGGGAGACAGCCTTCCCTCGTATGTCAAAGTTGGCCATGTTCGCCACTCAGTGCGTCCTTACATACCGAAGCCACTGCAATGCTACAAGTGCTTCAACATGGGACACGTAAAAGGTGTCTGTGAGAACAAAATTGTGTGTCCGCGGTGCGCTGAGTCTCACTCAAAAGACGCCTGCAGTGCCACCATACTACGATGTCCAAACTGCCACGGCGCTCATGAGGCCTCATCCAAAGATTGCCCGCGGGTGCGAAACGAGCACGCGGTACTCAGGCGTATGGTGCGGGACAATTCAACGCACAGGGAAGCTGCCGCTACACTACGCCGACGACGGCGTCGTGGGCGAAGACCATCACGAAAAAACGCCTCTACCGATAGAGAGATGTCATCCTCTATCAAAGAGGCTGACCCACAAACACCGAGCTCACTGAAGACGGATACTGCCAAACAGAAGAAAGGGACAGCAGTCGCGCCTTCCGAACAGTGGCCCTCTCTTCCACGACGTCAACCTACTTCGGAGCTGCATCAAATCCCGCAGCCCTCGACGACCCCTCAAACCAGTGATGCGGTGAATGAAGATCAAGTGATAAGCTTGCTGCAATCGCTGATGAGTACCATGCGTGTCCTACTGAGTAATATGAAGACTTCTGCTGCGCAGACCGCACTGCATGTGCTGGACACCCTGAGTCCGGTGCTTGCAGCTCTAAGGTAAAACCATGGCCAGCGAGGCACCGTCGTTCGAGCGGAAGTCAAGAATGCATCTGTCTTTCAGTGGAACGCCAGAGGACTGAAGTCGCGCATGTCTGACTTTAGACAATTTGTATTTGTGAACCGCTTCCCCATTATTGTGATTTGTGAACCCAACCTGTGTGCTTCAATCAAGCTGTCAGGATATGAGTGCTTTATGTCCTCCACTCACAGAGACTGCAGCAAAGTTATTGTATTCATGCGCCATGACCTCACTTACGTTCACCACAGAGTCTCGCCTGATGAAGGGAATCAGTATGTGTGCCTTACTGTGAAGAAGGATAACGGTTGCTTTCACGATTATCGGAGCTTACTTATCTCCATCAAGCCGCCTTGACTGCGAGCGCTTACGCGGTATTCTGACATCGACTCCAAGGCCATGGGTGATCACTGGCGACTTCAATGCCCACCATTTCCTATGGGGAAGCTCCAGGGACACCTCTAGAGGAAGAAAATTGGTGTCCTTAGCCTCGGAGTACGAACTTTGCGTTTGTAACGATGGAAGCCCTACATATTTACGCGGATCAGCCTATAGCAGCTGCCTGGACCTTACATTGGTTTCTCGCTCACTTATCAGGAAAGTGCACTGGTTTTCGGATCTGGAAACGCGGGGCAGCGATCATATACCAACTTACCTGTGTATAGAAGGTTTCACCAGCCCCAAGTCCTCAAGAGGCCTCAAGTACACCGATTGGCCGAAATTCAAAATGTTAATGGAATAATGCTGTACCGACGGCTCATCATATAACCTAGAGGACTCGATAAAGAATGTCCTGCAGAATACCACGCATACACATTTGACTAGTCACAAGCGCACCGATTTCGACCTCGAGCTTGAGAAACTTCGCGCAATACGCCGTCGTGCAGAACGAAGGTACCGACGGACAAAGTGCATGGATGATTTGAGGCTGGCTAGACGCATTCAAAAGAAAATGCAGCGGCACATGGATAAACTGGCTAGGCGACGTTGGACATCCTTTTGCGAGTCGTTGGATCCACGAAAGCCCCTATCACTGATATGGCGAACTGTCCGGGGTCTTAGCACAACCTTGGGTCAGCGACACCCGTTTACATCTCTGGCACTTCACCTTCGATGCAAAGAGATTGACGTCGCAGAATCTTTCTGTAGAAGAATTGCCGGTGATTCCAATTTCACAGTATCAAGAACGGGAACTTTTGACAACCCACCGCCCTCACGTGATCCCCGTATGGAATGCCAGTTTTCTATGGATGAGCTAGAGGCGGCACTGGCTCTGTGCAGACGTTCTTCAGCACCCGGTCCTGACGGCATTACCTATCGTGCCCTTTGTAATCTTGGAGACGAAGCTCGGAAGGCACTCTTACGCCTATACAACGACTTCTGGCAGACTGGTACTGTTCCCCAGGCATGGAAGTCAAGTCGCCTCATTCCACTTCTAAAGGCTGGTAAATCTCCTTTGCATATTGCCTCATACCGTCCTATCGCACTTGCCAGTTGTGTGGGAAAAACGATGGAACGAATGATTCTAACACGAAAGGAGTGGTATTTAGAGCACTACGAAATCTATCCAGTATCCATGACCGGATTCAGGCGCGGCCATTCGTCAATCGACAACGTTGTTGATCTGGTGACATATGTTCAACACCAGAAAGCCTGTAAGAGACTGTGCGCCGCCCTGTTTCTAGACGTTAAGGGGGCTTACGACAATGTCACCCATGAAGCCATCCTTAGTGCTTTGGAAACAGTAGGTCTTGGTGGCAAGATATATATGTGGGTGTACAGCTACTTACAGCTGAGATCATTTTACGTGATGACAGCGAATGGCCCAACACCTGATTATTACAGCAGCCGAGGAGTTCCTCAGGGAGGAGTGCTAAGCCCTACTCTTTTCAACCTAACTCTCATTGGTCTAGTCGAGCAGCTACCTAGCACTGTAGAACTTTCTGTCTATGCTGATGACATCTGCATTTGGACATCAGGTGTGACAAGGCCTCAGCTTCGCACCCGCCTTCAGAAGGCTGCTACAACGGCGTCATGCTATCTTCGTAAACAAGGCCTCGAGGTGTCCTGCAGAAAATGTGCAGTGGTAGCGTTCACGCGGAAACCAATGTCTGCTTACAGTATATCGATTAATGAAGAATACATATCGTTCAGCAGAAGCCACAGGTTCTTGGGAGTCATAATAGATAGAAACCTGTCGTGGACTCCACACCTGAACTATGTGAAGAAGCGGCCTGATCGCAACATGCCACATGCTCAAATTCCTTGCAGGAAAAAATTGGGGAGTGCCCATATCATCCATGCTACAACTGTACAGAGTGCTGTTTATCGAATTCTTGCGGTACAGCTTACCTGCAATGTCTAACACCGGCAAGACCAACCTGCGCGCAATTCAGAGCATTCAAGCCCAAGCACTTAAGATATGCCTTGGAATACCCCGCAGTGCTTCAACGGCTGAAACCATTGCCATCGCTCAAGATCACTCGATAAATACGCATATTATTACCGAGACAATGCGCATGCACCTCAGGCATTATGCCAGGACCCCTTCTCACCACCTGGCGAGCTAGCTGCTGAAAGGCCCCGCACGACATACGGCACTATATTCTACAAGCATCGTTCATCATTTACTGAGACATACGCACCTGCATCAAAGCCACTGCTTCCTCCTTGGAGCTTGAGCCGGCCGCGAGTTCACTTAATGATTCCAGGAATGAGGAGAAAATCGGACTTACCGACACATGCCCTGAAACAACTGAGTCTATCCCTATTGGAAGAAAACTGCAGTAACCACGTTCATATTTACACGGATGGCTCTACTACGCCGTATAGTTCAGGTGGAGCAGTGGTTATACCATCACAAGGAATAACTCGGTGTTTTAAGACTTCACATGTCACAAGTTCGACGACGGCAGAACTCGAGGCTCTGCGCAATGCACTGGAACACATCAATTCAGAAGAAAGACCAGGTAAATGGGCTGTGTTTTCCGACTCAAAACCAGCGTTACAGTGCCTGATATCAGTTCTCCGACGCGGATGCCACGACCAGTTGACCTACCAAACCGTGAAACTTCACCACCCTTTAATACAAAAAGGCCATGACATCGTCTTTCAGTGGTTACCTGGGCATAGTGGTATAGGCGGCAATGATTCTGCAGATCATGCTGCTCGCACGTCACATAAAGAAGCGAACAGCGTTCCGATACCGCTTTCAAGAGCGGATGCGGCGAGGCAGATTCGTCAACTGGCCCGCAGTCTCACACTGACTGAGTGGAACACACCAAGCATACGACGTACACGACTGCACGAGCTCGACCCTTCACTACAACTCCGGCCTCCACCCGGCCTACATCGACGTGAAGCTTCGCTTCTCTATCGCCTTTGGCTGGGAGTTGCTTTCACTAAAGCTTATACCACGTTAATCAGAATTACTGACAGTGCGGCGTGCGATGTTTGCGGCACCGACGAAAATATCGAACACCTGCTGTGTCATTGTCCTCGATTTGCCTCAGAGAGACAAGTACTTGCCAACGCAATGCGGCGACTGGATGATCGGCCTCTTTCTGTGCAGGTGCTATTACAGCAACGTACACATGCCTCGACAGCCCACAAGGCAGTGAAAGCCCTGCTGCGTTTCCTGAGAAAGACAGGCTTGTGTGAACGCCTCTGACATGCGGTAGAGTTCTACACGCTGCAGTGAAATTACTGTCAGTCTCTCCCCCACCCCCCTTTTTTTTCCTCTCTTCCCTCTTTCTCGTCTTTCTTGTCCCCTTCCTTTATCCCCCAGTGTAGGGTAGCCAACCGGATGTCTTTCTGGTTAACCTCCCTGCCTTCTCCCTTTTTGTTGCTTCCTCCTTCCTCCTATTTATTATCTGATGTGTATGAAGCTTGTAAACTTTTGTTTGTTTTTATTGCTACTAACCCAATGCTCCTGAGCAAGGTGCTGCGACCGACATCATCAAGTCAAATGTCATTCGCTTTGGACGTGTAGCAGCGCCACCGAAAAATTGTTATTCGGGCACTGAATGCCTTCGCAACCGAATGGCATTTTCTATGCCCGTGCGGCACCGGTATTACATACACAATGTAACGTGGCAGAAGATTAAAAAAAGCAACAAGGTGTCACAGAATGCGAATTGTGTAACTAGGCACTAGGCAATATGAATTTCATGATGAGCGAGTCTCTGAATGTTTCGAACCCATCACAAAGGGTGAAGCCATAATTCCTAATCATCGTCAGCCGCTGAATCAATTAATGTAGTGTAGTGAGTACCTTGTAAGAGCGCTTGTATTCTATTAACTCCAACCGAGTTTGAAACGGGTTCTAGAAAATGCGCTCTTCCAGCTGTCAATTTGACTGGGCAACTGTGCGCCGCTTCCAGCGCAGGCCGGGCGTTTTTATCATAATTAAAATATGTTTAGGAATGATAAAGTTCAATGTTTACGCTTTCGTGGGCTTCTTTTCCGACGGGCATTCACTTGTTTTCTCGGTATAGCATCTGCCAACTATGGTACGGGAGTCCTAGTCTTCATAGAATCTGCCGTATCTAGCTGTTAAAACTTAGATTGTCTTGCAAAGCCACTTTTAACATTACATTCATATTTTAGTAGCCTAATTAAAGGATGAATTGAAAGACATGTGTTATTTCAGAAAATGTTTTTACAGCGCAGATTACGGAATAAATGAATCCGACAAAGTACCCAAAATCGCTAACCTCACCATATCAACGACGCGGGCTTATGGGGATAACACAAGGTTAGCGTAGACTATAGGATACGATAATTATAGATAGTTGTTGAATGTACTTTTCCCAGTAGGGACGGCTTTAAGCTCTCCCATAGTAGAGTACGCTGTGCTCTAAATCGTTACCCCCTTTTTCTAAACCCCCCCCCCGCCAGTGGTGAGCTGATATTGTAAATATCGTTCACCTATTACTCGGGACGGCTCAGTGCTCTCCCATCGTTGAGAACGAAGTACTCGAAATCGTGAAACACAAAAACAGAATAGCGATCTCTATGTTTCATGCTCTTCTATATACGAATGCACTCCTTGCTTCCACGCATACTCCTGGCAGCAAAGATAGAGTTCACGATTAGTTTATTAGAAGCTTCGTATGTGTCGCCTTCTGCCAACAAGAAAAGTTTTCGCCTCATGCTTGAGAACGCAGCCGTTGCCAGTGGTATCGGTGTATGTGTATACCTTTGGACAATTTGTGTTTTCTTAAGGGGTAACCACAACTTGCTGCAGTAACTTATTGGCAGCGAGATCAATCTATAGGTGGTAACCAAGGAAGTTATACTAAAGCTTCTGGAGTGGCTGGAGGCGCTCCACGGCTAACGCCGACGCACCGCCATATTGCTCCGGGCAGAAAGGGGACGGCCAGCATTGTATAAAGCGCGCGTCGGCGTGCGTGGCTTTTTTTTGTTGTTATGTTGCGTTGGGTGGCTCTAATCGAACAAGGCGGCTGTGGAAGACGACTGTGATCCCGCCACGAGATGATGGTGGGTGCTTGCGCAGCATTTGGCTGCGAAATTCGCGTGAAGCAAACACCGGGCAGAACTTTCCACGTGTAACTAGGCATTTTTCTCTCAATTTTTCTCACGTATGTTTAAGACTATGAGTGCATTCCTGTCTGGAAATATTTCCTTTTTGGTTCGCGTGCCATAGAGACACTGTGAAACATCTTTTTGTGCGCTTTACGTTTCCGAAAGATGTCGGATTGCGTAGCAAATATATTTTAGTGCGCTGTGGGGCGAAAGTTGTTGAAGGTCGCAAAATATTGTTGTCTTACGCTCAGCGCACTTTGAAGAAGACTGCTTCGGTAGAACAAAGCAATCAATGAGGCTACGCGCTGCCAGCAACAGTATTCACAGCGTCCCCAGCGTCCCCACAAAAGCCGGTGAATATGCTTCGTAGACGTAAGTGCATCGTTTTTCAAACATAATAAACTTAGCGCTCACTCTGAATTTCTGGGATTTTCAATTTCTTATATTTTCATTTGTACTGCGCTTAAAATGCTAAAATTTTCGGTAATGTCGTGAGATGCCTCTCTCTTTACGTAGAAGAAAACAAAGTGATCTCCTGTAACAAGCCAAGAAACACCTCTGCCCCCCCTCCTTCCACTCTCCCTGCAACTTTCACCCACGAAGGAGAGGTACAGACTGAAAGCTCATGAATCAGTGAACTAAGCGCGTCAGCTGAATAACAGGGTTGAGACATTCCAGCTGAACAATTAGATAAATGTAGGCTTTAAAACCACATAAAACCACATCAGGAATTGGTTGACAAGCTAAATGAGCAGAACCTTTTATCGGAAATAGTATTGTACGGTTCCCAAGCAGCATTTTCTCCGGGAATCTAGCAGCTCCTCAAACGAGTCCACGAATTTACGGAAAATGCTCTCCGGAACCAAAAACATTTGCACTGACGCTGCTGTATTATTTCCCAAGCGCCTATGATTACGGGTGGGCGAAGTTCAGCAATGCTCTACCAAAGACACACCATTGGTGAATAATAAACGCGGTGAACGGTGATCCTGGCTTCACCTCTGAATTTTTCGGGTTTATTACAAACACAGCGCAAGTAAGAGAGGAGCTACTGATTGCTGTCATAGTATAGCTGACGACATGCCTATTGAAAATATATCCAACTTATGGGCATTAAAGTTTTCGGATATGTTGACTTGGGCATGAACAGACATGGCTGATGTTCTTTTTTACTTTAGCTTCGTTGCATTTTCCTAGTTAGAACTGCAGTGAGGCGAGTGAAGCAACTGTGAACATATTGCGAACTGATATCCCAGAGTACAATTTCTTGAAACCCTTCAACGACAAGTGGAAAGGGAAAATAAATAAGATCTATAGTAAAGTCATTCCAACGTTCCCTCGCCCCTTAAGAAGAATTAAGACAGGCGCTTACATTGTTGTTGGGTAACGCATGGCTGCGAGTGGCCATAGCACAACGGCAGCGTAGACCAGGCAATCGGCGCTTCCTTCGGCCCTGAGCAATATGACCACCCCGGCTTCACTTCAATACATGGGTGGGTATGGGGACCACCACTGCTCAAGATTTAGTGTAACCTCCTTGGTGGTATAACAACACCGCGGTGGCAGGGTGGTTATAGCCGGTCGGTGGCGCATCTGCAAATCAATACAGCAGCGCATCGTTTTCAGCGGCTTGAGCTGATTGTCGGCGAAAAAAATGCGCCGACAGTAACATACTATAAATGTCTGCACTTTACATCGCCGTATAGATGGTATAGATGCACTATGCCTATTCAACGTCACTATTACAATTGATAATACGCTTCTGCACGTGAACTGGATTCTCGCCACGAGTGACAGTCTGCGCTTTCGCACTGACTGATGATTTTTTTCGTACTATTTGTACGTGTTTAGCTTGTGTTCCTCATACCACGCATTGCTTTAGCGTGAATGAATTGAATTTACTTCTTGCTCATCTGGCTCCACCCCCCTCTCAAAAGAAGAAAGAAAGAAAAAAAACATATGGTGGCTCCCTGTGAAACCCGAGAAAGACGTCGCACGGACACATAGGGATTCCCTTTCATGGAGTTGATTTGATATGTGGGGTTTAACGTTCCAAAACCACCATATGACCCTTTCGTAGAGTTCCCCCTGCCCCGTTTACCAAATCGTCAATAACGCCAATGTTTGAGAAGTGTTAACGAAGTTTGAGTGAGAGATCATGACATCGAGCACCATTCGACTTGTCTAGGGCATTACAGCAGACATTAAATTAAGCAAACATCGAACCATACTCATATGAGAGACGTTCAACTTGGCAAAGTATATCTCAAAATTTCGGCCTGAAGCTCCCACTTCCGATTCTAGGCCACCGTGTCTTTTGTCGCAACTAGTTGCGCTTAGCGGGTGGTATCATAAAGAGATTTCGGCATCAACAACGTTCCACTCACGGCAACTAAGAGCGACGGTGATTCTGGGGTGAACAGTATTTCACAGCACAGCGCGCACGGAAGGACAAGTTGGTATATACGCCTAAACAGATGCGCTGTGCTCCAAGGAGTCCGTGCCTCGAGAGCAAAGATGGTTGTCTCGAGCGACTGTAAACAAATGAACACTACGAGCGTTTCCACGTGACGGTATCTGGCCAATACCGATGCGGCGCGGCCTCGGAGAGATCGGAGCAGGGTAAAAGAGTGGAGGTGCGGAAATAACCACATACGTGGCTTCTTTGCGAAGTTTTAGGGGCTTTAGTCATCATTCATCACCTTCAGCAATGCGCATTTGTTGTTCACTAACAGCTCGTTTGTCGATGCCTGAGTATAGTTAAGTACTACATAGCCGTGTGCTGCGTTCCCCATCAAGAAGAAGGGGGGGGGGTGACAGTTATTGAAGCGCCCCTCTCCCCTACCTTCCTCCTAAGTCAATGTATGGGGCAGATTTAGCGCCTCCCTCCTTCTAGTTGACTACAGAGGGGAGAGAGGGGGGGGGTCTCCGTTCGCACGATGATCGCGCGATGGCAAACGTACCGGCTGAATGGAGAATAGTCAGAGTTAAAATATAGCTGCGCTTTCCTTCATATATGCATATACTTTCACATGTACAAAACAAGTATGTGGTTGTTTAAACTCCCTTTAGTACTTAAGCGATATATATATATATATATATATATATATATATATATATATATATATAGATACAACGACATTTGTTATGAGATCACAACGAGGTGTCCGTATTGTCCGCCACCGCCAGTGTTCGTAACTGTTATCCCATCCGATACAAGAAAAAAAAAACAAAATAAGAAAAAATATTTAGCTTGGGACGAGATTTCAAAAAGGGTCAGCTTCGTGCCAGCTCAGTATTCTACCATCAAGCCATGCTGGGTTTTGTTTATGTTTGTTTCTGAGCCATGCTGGTGCTGAAAAATTGGTTGCTCAAATATCCTATACAAGCGTTATGTTGGGAAGGAACCGCATTAACATTAGTATAACGGGGCAGAAGATTAAAGTAGAACAAGCTGTCATAGAATGCGAATTGTGTAACTAGGCGTTACGCAATGTGAATTACGCAATCTGAATGTTTCGAACCCATCACAAAAGGTTAAACTATAATTGCTCATCTTCGTCAGCCGCCGAATAAATTAATGTAGCATAGTGAGTACCTTGCAAGATGGATTGTATTATAATAGCGCCAACCGATTTAGCAGCGGGTTCTAGAAAAACCCCTCTTCCGGCTGTCAATTTGACTGGGAAACTGTGCTCCGATTCCAGCGCAGGTCGGGCTTTTTTCAATAATTTAAAATATTTTACAGACTGGTAAATTCAATGTTTACGCTTCTAATGGGCTTTCGTTGTGACGGGTACTCGTTTTCTCGGTATAGCATCTGCCAACTATGGAACTGGATTCTTTGTCTTCATAGAATCTGCCGTACCTAGCTGTTAAAACTTAAAATGTCTTACAACTGAGCCACTTTTAACATTAAATTTATCTCGTAGTTATTTGAATAAAGGATAAATAGGAAGACATCTGTTAGTTCAAAAATTTTTTACTGCACAGATTACAATATAAGTGACTCCGACAAAGTATCCAAGGTATGTAACCATGCTATACCAACAAAGGAGGCTTATGGGACATTGAAAGCGTATAGCTTATAAGATACGACGGCTGTAGACAGTTCTTCAACCATACCTCCACCAGTCGTGAACCGATTATTTGGGACGGCTCAGTGCTCTCCCATAGTTGAGTACGAAGTACTCAAAATCGTGAAACACAAAAACAGAATAGAGATCTATATGTCCCATGCTATTCTATATACGGATGCACTCCTTGCTTCCACGCATACTCCTGGCAGCAAAGATAGAGTTCACGATTAGTTTATTAGAAGCTTCGTATGTGTCGCCTTCTGCCAACAAGAAAAGTTTTCGCCTCATGCTTGAGAACGAAGCCGTTGCCAGTGGTATCGGTGTATGTGTATACCTTTGGACAATTTGTGTTTTCTTAAGAGGTAACCACAACTTCCTGCAGTAACTTATTGGGCGCGAGATCAATCTATAGGTGGTAACCAAGGAAGTTATACTAGAGCTTCTGGAGTGGCGGAGGCGCTCCGCGGCTGACGCCGACGCCCCGCCATAATGCTCCGGGCAGAAAGCGGACGGGCAGCATTGTATAAAGCGCGCGTCGGACAACTTTTGCGAAAGTATGCAGGACAACTTTCCCCAGCAGGTTTTCTTTCATTTTTTTCGTTTTTGAGAGCCCCCCCCACCGTCTTTTTTTTTGTTCACAGAATGCTGTTCTCACTTGTTGTGCTTATGCTGCCCCCAGTTCCAGTAAAAGTGCGTTGACTCGAGGGCAGTCCTGAGGCTCGGTGTCACAGAACGAGCGCTAAAAAAGAGCGCGCCACCAAATCCTTGCGACAACGGGCGGTAGAAACGCCGCGAGGTAAAAAGAAAAAAAAAAGAAAGCAAACATCCAAGGCTCCCGGGCGCGTGCTCTCCCCGCAGAAGCACGGCTTCGCAGACGAACCTCCTCACCCCACAGCGGCGGCCGGGCAAGCGCTAGAAATTTCCAGAACGAAGGAGGCGGGGTCAGACCGAGTGATTCATCCTCAGGAGAGGGCAGTCGAACCGTCTCGTGCCTCTCTCCAGCCTTCGCTGCGTATCGCGCCGACGAAAGGACGAGAAATTTCTGGAAGGTGGCGCGGAACGTATTTAATCGAGCAGCCGAGACGAGAGAACAGGAGGTGACGGAAGTTAACGCCGGAGCGCGTAGGAATTCCGCCGTGGAGTCGGCGAAGGTTCTGCCCGTAGTGACAGAACAGGAGGAGACGGAAGTGAGCGCCAGAGTGCGTAGAGAGTCCGCCGTGTAGTCGGCGAAGTTTTTGGTCCGTAGGGACGGCTCGAGCTACAGGCAAGAGCGTGGGTTTACCGCTATCGAGCGAAGACGCGGGCAACAGCTGCGTGTGTGAAGCCGACGGATTTCCGGCGAAGAAGTTTGAAGCTTGGAGAGTGGCCATTTGAGGACGCGAGGTTTCCTGGAAGAGAAACTTCGAGAGCTACGGAACGACAACAACGCTGGACTTTGAGTGAGTGATTCTCGGAAGAGTATCATTCAGACTTTTGTTCCAAGGACTTTGGACTGAATAGGTTTTCTATCTCTTTAGTCCTTAAGTGTCTTGGTTGTTCAATGCATGCGACTGCATTGTAGTGCGTATCGTTGTCTGTGTCCGTTGATTTGAGTGTGGCTGATTGTATTGTGTAGTACGTTGATTGATTGGTTTGATTGGTGACATATTGTATTTTGTGCATTCTTGTGTATTGTTTTCGATCTGCCATTTTGAGAATATAATATTTGTTTTGTTTATCAACTCTCGACTCTGACTTGTTCTTTGGGCCACAGCCGGCGTCCGCTGGCGCACCAATAAGGACCACTTCTAAATATTCCACGCTTTCGTTGTGCGTTTCGGGGGGCCGATACTTCGGCTCTTGGAATTAGCCCGGCGATCGCCTCCCTAATAAACGGGACAGGTGTGACAATTAATCTGGCGTCCGCGATACAGGACTTTTTGGTGCACAGTGTGTCCAAAGTAGTGAGAAAGAGCCTCGAGTTGTTGATAGTGCTATCGGAAGGATTTTGTGTGTTGTTCAGTGTTCTCATTAACGAGTGCAGGGGAGTGTTCCGATAGACTGATTTAGGCAGATACTTTTTGCACGCGGCAAGGTTTTATTTGCGAGTTGCGAGACACAATGGATCTCGAAAAGTTAGTTGCTCTTGGTGAAAAGATGGGTCTTTCTGGCGCCGAACTACGGAAGTGGGTCACCCAGAAGGAAAAAGAAGAAAAAGAGAGAGCCAAAGAAGAAAAAGCAGCCGAGCTGGAAAAAGAGAGGTTGGCGGTGGAAAGAGCCAAAGCGGAAAAAGAAGCTGAGTTGGAGAGAGAGAGGTTGGCAGCTGAGAGAGCGAAGGAAGAAAGAGAGCAGCAATTGAAGTTGGAGCTGGAGAGAGAGAAGTTGGCAGCCGAAAGGGCGAGAGAAGAAAGAGAAGCGAGGGGGCGCCAGCTGAAAGAAGAAAGAGAGGAAAAGGAGCGGCAGCGGCAGCACGAGATGGAACTCGAGCGGCTCCGCTTGCAACAGCGAAGCGAAACTCCCGTCCAAGCTAGAGTTGAAAGCAGCGAACGGGAAGATCACGGCTTCCGCTTGAACCCAAGCAAGCTGCTCGTAGCGTTTGATGAAAGGAAGGACGACCTAGACGCGTACCTCCACAGATTTGAGACGATTGCGAGGAGCCAGAATTGGCCGGAACAGCAATGGGCAACTGCTTTGAGTACTTGCTTGAGTGGTGAAGCGCTCAGTGTGTACGGTAGGCTGACGCCGACCGATGCAGCCAACTATGCAAAGGTGAAAGCTGCTTTGTTGAAGCGATTTAGATTCACTGTGGAAGGATTCCGGGACAGATTTCGGACAGGAAAGCCAGCTGATGGTGAGACGGCTACGCAGTATGCCGCCCGACTTTGCCATTATTTCGACAGATGGATTGAACTTTCAGGGACAGCACAGGAGTACGATGAGCTTAGAGAGCTCCTGATTAGAGAACAGTTTCTTACTAGTTGCCACCCAAGCCTGTCGCTGTACTTGAAAGAGAGGAAGGCTGAGTCACTTGAAGGAATGCTTGAATTGGCTGATCAATTCTTGGAAGCGCAAGGTGGAACTAATTTGGCCAAGGTAAAAAAGGAGTGTCCCGATGATTCGAAGAAATTGGCTCCCGAAGAAAAGAAGCGTGCACCAGAGAGCATTCCGCGATGTTTTCTGTGCAACCGAGTGGGTCATCGCGCGAAAAACTGTCGAACGATCTTTACGAGCCCTACGGCAGTAAAATGTTTCAAGTGTGGACAGACTGGGCACAAAGCAGACCCATGTCGAAACGGAGTGAGTCAAACTCACCAGGTATCCTGTGTGCAAGCAGCACCGAAATCTGATAATAATGCCGTCATTGATGGATTCGTAGAGTTGAAGAATGGGGAGAAAATTCCTATTGTGGGTGCCGTAATGTCAAAACAGCCAAACGGTGTTACGAAAGGAATGCCAACGCTGCCTGGAAAAGTTGCGGGCAAAAAGATTACGGTGTTAAGAGATACCGGCAGTTCCACTGTTATCGTGCGGAGAAATTTGGTACGGGAAAGTGAGCTAACAGGCAAAACAAAACCGGTTTGCTTAATTGACCGTACAGTTCGGATGCTTCCCGAAGCAGAAATTGAGGTTGAAACACCGTACTTCAGCGGGAAGGTTACAGCTCTATGCATGACGACCCCCCTGTATGACCTTGTCATCGGAAACATCGTCGGGGCGCGAGGGCCGAATGATCCAGAATGTTTAAGAGAAGACCCGAAGATAGAGCCCTCGCCAACCCAGCGACCGCGAGATACAGTGGAGGAACATCCCGTGATGGATCTCACTAGAGCCCAAGGTGAAGCTGCGGCGCAAGAGACAGCGAAGGAGAAGACGATCGGGTCGAATAAGTTCACGGGCCGAGCAACCGGACTTACGTCGGCACGACCTCAACCGAGCGACAGTGTAAAGGAGACGGAGTTGGCCAGCCGGGCAAAATGTAGAGGCATGATCAAGCGGGTAAATAAACAGACAAGACCCGTCGGATGTAATGACGCGTTAACGGTGTCGGAGGAGACAACGATGGCTGAGATGACGCCTCAGATATCGTCGTTGGAAAGGGCTCGCCGAAAGGGAACGTAGAAAAACAAGAAGAAATCGAGCGAGCACCGCAAGAAAGGGCGCGAGCGCCGCCCAAAGTACACAGGATAGGTGCTGAGGTGGAATCAGAATGTGTTGGGCAGTGCTGAGTGCCATACGTTGTGTTAACGTTGTGTTATCCTGTGTCACAAGTGTCAAAGTATTGTGCTGTGATGTGATGTATAGTATTGGACCATTGTTGTAATGAGAGAACTTTGTACATTCGTATTATTGGGAATGTGTGGTGCAGTGTTGTACCAGAGTCCTTCAATACTTTTCTGGTCACGAAACTTCTCCGTAACGCTATGGGAGAGCTTCATATGGGGATCAAAGCTCCCGCGCGGTGGCGCTACGAGTCTGGTGAAGGCGGCTTGGACGGCGGCGGCCGCATTTGCAGCGTTTGCAGTGCGTTGGAGCGCGAGCTTACTGGTTTGTTTGGTGTGTGGTATAGCTGTCTACACTCATCACGGACGGCAAACTATGTGAACTACCATGCCTCTGACGTGCTGCGTACCTGGTTGCCGCTCTGGCTATCGGAGTTGTACAGAAAAAGCTTCGCTGTTCTGCCTCCCAAGCGACCGCGAACAACGCGACAGGTGGAAGCGAGCCATTCCACGACAGGAGACGGGCGCTTTCAACTTCGAGTCGAAGGCCGTTCGTGTGTGCGAGAAACATTTCGACACCACGGACATTATTCGAGCCGATGAGTTTAGAATAAGCGGACAATCTGTGCTTCTGCAGCGCGAGAAGCCTAAGCTCCGCGTCGGTGCCATACCCCGGATATTTGAAAACCTGCCGGCGTATCTTACGAAGCCCAAGCCACGGTCGCGCTCACAGCGAGAAAATCCGCCTGCAAAACGTCGTCGCGTTTCGTCGCCGAACAACGATGGCACTGCAGCTTCTGTGAGCTCCAGCACAGAGCCCTGCGATCCTGAAGCAGCCGGAGATGATGGTAAGCCTCCATTCGCGTTGCCTTGTTTTCTTGTTTCACTATGTTGAGAGCCTGTATTGCCTGTGTGCTGCGTGATGTCGCATTATATTGATCCATATTTCTTCGTTTGACAGGTGGAGTGATAAGCACTGGAAGCTGCACAGAGATGGCATGCCAGACAGAGGGAAATGTCTGCTCCATCTCAGAGCTCCACGCAGTTAAGCATTGAAGGACTCTGGTTGTACTCATGTGCTTGTGGTTGTGTTTTCACGTGTTGTGTAATTGAATTACAATGTACAATTGTATTAAGTGATTTATGGTGAATGTGAAGTGTCACGAGCGACGGTTTGTGTTACAGTCGTTCAGAGTGTGTGGTGACTGTTCGCGCTCGTTTGTGAGGTTTGAATATTATAAGATAATATTCTTAAAGTGGGGGGCAGTGTCACAGAACGAGCGCTAAAAAAGAGCGCGCCGCCAAATCCTTGCGACAACGGGCGGTAGAAACGCCGCGAGGTAAAAAGAAAAAAAAAAGAAAGCAAACATCTAAGGCTCCCGGGCGCGCGCTCTCCCCGCAGAAGCACGGCTTCGCAGACGAACCTCCTCACCCCACAGCGGCGGCCGGGCAAGCGCTAGAAATTTCCAGAACGAAGGAGGCGGGGTCAGACCGAGTGATTCATCCTCAGGAGAGGGCAGTCGAACCGTATCGTGCCTCTCTCCAGCCTTCGCTGCGTATCGCGCCGACGAAAGGACGAGAAATTTCTGGAAGGTGGCGCGGAACGTATTTAATCGAGCAGCCGAGACGAGAGAACAGGAGGTGACGAAAGTTAACGCCGGAGCGCGTAGGAATTCCGCCGTGGAGTCGGCGAAGGTTCTGCCCGTAGTGACAGAACAGGAGGAGACGGAAGTGAGCGCCAGAGTGCGTAGAGAGTCCGCCGTGTAGTCGGCGAAGTTTTTGGTCCGTAGGGACGGCTCGAGCTACAGGCAAGAGCGTGGGTTTACCGCTATCGAGCGAAGACGCGGGCAACAGCTGCGTGTGTGAAGCCGACGGATTTCCGGCGAAGAAGTTTGAAGCTTGGAGAGTGGCCATTTGAGGACGCGAGGTTTCCTGGAAGAGAAACTTCGAGAGCTACGGAACGACAACAACGCTGGACTTTGAGTGAGTGATTCTCGGAAGAGTATCATTCAGACTTTTGTTCCAAGGACTTTGGACTGAATAGGTTTTATATCTCTTTAGTCCTTAAGTGTCTTGGTTGTTCAATGCATGCGACTGCATTGTAGTGCGTATCGTTGTCTGTGTCCGTTGATTTGAGTGTGGCTGATTGTATTGTGTAGTACGTTGATTGATTGGTTTGATTGGTGACATATTGTATTGTGTGCATTCTTGTGTATTGTTTTCGATCTGCCATTTTGAGAATATAATATTTGTTTTGTTTATCAACTCTCGACTCTGACTTGTTCTTTGGGCCACAGCCGGCGTCCGCTGGCGCACCAATAAGGACCACTTCTAAATTGTCCACGCTTTCGTGGTGCGGTTCGGGGGGCCGATACTTCGGCTCTTGGAATTAGCCCGGCGATCGCCTCCCTAATAAACGGGACAGGTGTGACACTCGGCGATGCAAAAAAAAAAACATCTGTGGACCTCACGTATCTTCAGTATTCACTGAGAGTGTCACAAGGGGGGTATGGGGCAAAAGCCGCCGAAGCAGCTGCACCTTGCAGTCACGTGATAATAAACTCTGCAACGCAGGTTAAAAGCCACGTGATGGAAGACTCCCTACGTGGTAAAACTGGATTTTGACATCCTTTTACTGCTTGCCTCAGAGGTGGTGGTAAAACTATGTCATGTACCATCTTTTACTCCTACACGAGGTAGTAATTTTAAACGCGAGAGAGTTTTCAGAGGTCATGAGCCGCAATAACTCCACACTCGGATAGTTTTTGCTTACAGTGTATGCTGCGGTTGTAGTGCGGAGAACTGCGTCGATGCTGAGTGACTGATGAAGGGGCAGGCAGGTCTCCATCTTGTCGACTCATGTGACGCTAAGATGACTGGGGACATGGCCTGGCTCATACGCCGTGTTTATTCCACTGTCATTTCTTATGGCTTTCTTACGCCTCCAGTGGAAATGCAGCCGCCGCAGCCGGGATTCGATCCCGCGACCTGCGGGTCAGCAGCCGAGTACGCACCCGAGTTCGATTGAGCCAACTTCGCAACTTCGTTTGCCATCCGGGCTCTCATGACGTGAAACTTCGCTGGGTCGCATGGGGTTCAGAGTGCAATTCACGAATGAGTATTCGCGTCTCATTAGAATGGCCAGCAGTGCGGCATGCAACACTTGCATCTGCGAGGCCACGCTTGAGCACATTCTATGCAGCTGCCCATCATACTGGACTCAATGACATGGTATGGAAGCCAAGCTCCGTCACCTTGATTCAAGACCACTTACAGAAAAGAAAATCCTGGGATCTTGGCCCATGGTGTTGCAAATGCGTATATAAAACCATGAAAGCTCTCTTGTGCTTTTTGAGGACCACTGGACTTCCCGAGCGCTTGAGAAAAAACACCGCGAGATCGTGCTGTGTAGTCTCAAGCTCGCCATTCATCCATATTGTTTGTTTCTTCTTCCTTCTATCTCTTTTTTTACTCTTCTTATTTTCCCTCAATATTTTTTTATATGGTTCTCCCTAGCTCCCACTGAAAATGTAGGGTAGCCAACAGAGGCAAAGCTCGGTTAACTTCCCTGCATTTCCTCTCCATGCATTCCTCTTTCTCTCTCTCTCTCTGTCTATATATATATATATCTGTGTGTGTGTGTGTGTGTGTGTGTGTTCTACTTTGATGATCTGCGCTGGCACGATATTCCTACAAAGTGAAATTCAGCTTCGCAATTTTCAATTTTGCTTTGTGAATTAAGATGAATGCATAAATATTTTGGTTTGCAACTGTTGTTGGTCGTTGGTCAGCCACCATCTCTATAGGAATGTGTCCACTGCGACGAATTTACGACTATACTGCACTCTTGCAAACGACTGAAACTTGTAACTATGTTTTTTTTCTGACGGTGGTTTCAGGTTTGTAATAACAAAACTGCTTTTACGACAGAATACTTTATAAGAGAACATTTTAGCCATTTTTTTCGTGCTGAGTAGCGGGCAAATTATTACCGAAGGTAAGAAGGGTTTTAAATGAATAGCGACGTGAAGCCCTAGTTTTTCTATGCGTTCATTTCCCAGAGCGCATTTCCGCATATCCACACTAAACGCGGGAGGAGGAGGAGGAAGCAACAAAAGGGAGAAGGCAGGGAGGTTAACCAGAAAGACATCCGGTTGGTTACCCTACACTGGGGGATTAGGGAAGGGGACAAGAAGGACGAGAAAGAGGGAAGAGAGGGAAAATAAAAAAAGGGTGGGGGAGAGACTGACAGCAATTTCACTGCAGCGTGTAGAACTCTACCGCATGTCACAGGCGTTCACACAAGCCTGTATTTCTCAGGAAACGCAGCAGAGCTTTCACTGCCTTGTGGGCTGTCGAGGCATGTGGACGTTGCTGTAATAGCACCTGCACAGAAAGAGACCGATCATCCAGTCGCCGCATTGCGTTGGCAAGTACTTGTCTATCAGAGGCAAACCGAGGACAATGGCACAGCAGGTGTTCGATATTTTTGTCGGTGCCGCAAACATTGCAAGCCGCACTGTCAGTAATTCCGATTAACGTGGTATAAGCTTTCGTGAAAGCAACTCCCAGCCAAAGGCGATAGAGAAGCGAAGCTGCACGTCGATGTAGGCCGGGTGGAGGCCGGAGTTGTAGTGAAGGGTCGAGCTCGTGCAGTCTTGTACGTCGTATGCTTGGTGTGTTCCACTCAGTCAGTGTGAGACTGCGGGCCAGTTGACGAATCTGCCTCACCGCATCCGCTCTTGAAAGCGGAATCGGAACGCTGTTCGCTTCTTTATGTGACGTGCGAGCAGCATGATCTGCAGAATCATTGCCGCCTGTACCACAATACCAGGTAACCACTGAAATACGATGTCATGGCCTTTTTGTATTAAAAGGTGGTGAAGTTTCACGGTTTGGTAGGTCAACTGGTCGTGGCATCCGCATCGGAGAACTGATATCAGGCACTGTAACGCTGGTTTTGAGCCAGAAAACACAGCCCATTTACCTGTTCTTTCTTTTGAGTTGAGTTCCAGTGCATTGCGCAGAACCTCGAGTTCTGCCGTCGTTGACGTTGTCACATGTGAAGTCTTAAAACACCGAGTTTCCCCTTGTGATGGTATAACCACTGCTCCACCTGAACTAGACGGCGTAGTAGAGCCATCCGTGTAAATGTGCACGTGGTTACTGTAGTTTTGTTCCAGTAGAAATAGACTCCGTTGTTTCAGGGATGTGTCGGTATGTCCGATTTTCTCCTCATTCCTGGAATCATTAAGTGAACTCGCGGCCGGCTGAAGCTCCAAGGAGGAAGCAGTGGCTTTGATGCAGGTGCGTATGTCTCAGTAAATGATGAACGATGCTTGTAGAATATAGTGCCGTATGTCGTGCGGGGCCTTTCAGCAGCTAGCTCGCCAGGTGGTGAGAAGGGGTCCTGGCATAATGCCTGAGGGGAATGCACATTGTCTCGGTGATAATATGCGTCTTTATTGAGTGATCTTGAGCGATGGCAATGGTTTCAGCCGTTGAAGCACTGCGGGGTAATCCAAGGCATATCTTAAGTGCTTGGGCTTGAATGCTCTGAATTGCGCGCAGGTTGGTCTTGCCGGTGTTAGATATTGCAGGTAAGATGTGCCGTAAGAATCCGATAAACAGCACTCTGTACAGTTGTAGCATGGATGGTATGGGCACTCCCCAATTCTTTCCTGCAAGGAATTTGAACATGGGGCATGTTGCGATCAGCCGCTTCTTCACATAGTTCACGTGTGGAGACCACGACAGGTTTCTATCTATTATGACTCCCAAGAACCTGTGGCTTCTGCTGAACGATATGTATTCTTCATTAATCGATATGCTGTAAGCAGACATTGGTTTCCGCGTGAACGCTACCACTGCACATTTTCCGCAGGACACCTCGAGGCCTTGTTTACGAAGGTAGCATGACGTCCTTGTAGCAGCCTTCTGAAGGCGGGCGCGAAGCTGAGGCCTCGTCGAACCTGATGTACAAATGCAGATGTCATCAGAATAGACAGAAAGTTCTACAGTGCTAGTTAGCTGCTCGACTAGACCAATGAGAGTTAGGTTGAAAAGTGTAGGGCTTAGCACTCCTCCCTGAGGAAATCCTCTGCTGCTGTAATAATCAGGTGTTGGGCCATTCGCTGTCATCGCGCAAAATGATCTCAGCTGTAAGTAGCTGTACACCCACATATATATCTTGCCATCAAGACCTACTGTTTCCAAAGCACTAAGGATCGCTAAGGAGCACTAAGGGCTGCGCGCAGTCTCTTACAGGCTTTCTGGTGTTGAACATATGTCACCAGATCAACAACGTTGTCGGTTGACGAATGGCCGCACCTGAATCCGGTCATGGATACTGGATAGATTTCGTAGTGCTCTAAATACCACTCCATTCGTGTTAGAATCATTCATTCCATAGTTTTTCCCACAAAACTGGCAAGTGCGATAGGACATTATGAGGCAATATCCAAAGGAGATTTACCAGCCTTTAGAAGTGGAATGAGGCGACTTGACTTCCATGCCTGGGGAACCGTACCAGTCTGCCAGGAGTCGTTGTATAGGCGTAAGAGTGCCTTTCGAGCTTCGTCTCCAAGATTACAAAGGGCACGATAGGTAATGCCGTCAGATCCGGGTGCTGAAGAACGTCTGCACAGTGCCAGTGCCGCCTCTAGCTCATCCATAGAAAATTGGCATTGCATATACGGAGATCACGTGAGGGCGGTGGGTTGTCAAATGTTCCAGTTCTTGATACTGTGAAATTGGAATCACCGGTAATTATTCTACAGAAAGATTCTGTGACGTCAATCTCTCTGCATCGAAGGTGAAGTGCCAGAGATGTAAACGGGTGTCGCTGACCCAAGGTTGTGCTAAGACCCCGGACAGTTCTCCATATCAGTGATAGGGGCTTTCGTGCATTCAACGACTCGAAAAAGGATCTCCAACGTCGCCTAGCCAGTTTAACCATGTGCCGCTGCATTTTATTTTGAATGCGTCTAGCCAGCCTCATATCATCCATGCAGTTTTGTCCGTCGGTACCTTCGTTTTGCACAACGGCGTATTGCGCGACGTTTCTCAAGCTCGATGTCGAAATCGGTGCGCTTGTGACTAGTCAAATGTGTATGCGTGGTATTCTGCAGGACATCCTTTATCGAGTCCTCTAGGTTATATGATGAGCCGTCGGTACAGCAGTCTTTCATTAACATTTTGAATTTCGGCCAATCGGTGTATTTGATGCCTCTTGAGGACTTGGAGCTGGTGAAACCTTCTGTACACAGGTAAGTTGGCATATGGTCGTTGCCCCGTGTTTCCAGATCCGAAAACCAGTGCACTTTCCTGATAAGTGAGCGAGAAACCAATGTAAGGTCCAGGCAGCTGCTATAGGCTGATCCGCGTAAATATGTAGGGCTTCCATCGTTACAAACGCAAAGTTCGTACTCCGAGGCTAAGGACACCAATTTTTTTCCTCTTGAGTTGTCCCTTAAGCTTCCCCATAAGAAATGGTGGGCATTGAAGTCGCCAGTGATCACCCATGGCCTTGGAGTAGATGTCAGAATACCGCGTAAGCGCTCGCAGTCAAGGCGGTTTGATGGAGATAAGTAAGCTCCGATAATCGTGAAAGCAACTTTATCCTTCTTCACAGTAAGGCACACATACTGATTCCCTTCATCGCACATTTAACGCGCGTGCTAACAAACCAATGAAAGGCGGAAGGGAAAATCAAGCGGGACCCAAGCTTCTCCCGACACACCCTTAGTTCCGAGAAGACGAAGACAGCGTCGATGAAGGCGATGCTCCATGGCGACGCGTAGACGTGCACAACTGGTCGCACGCGTGTAAACTCTGTGGTGCAGTGGCGTTCCAGCTGGCATTTAGTCCAAACAGGGAAACGGATTGACGCCGACGTCATATTTTCTTGACGACAGCCTCCTTGAGAAGACTGTTATCACGCACATTAATCGTGCGCTGACAAACGTAGCCGTTCAATGGAGACTATAAAGTCAGTGTTGAAAAGTAGCCGCGTGCTTTCCTTCATAGTTGCATGTATTTTTGCAGTATACAAAACAATTAGGTGGTCGTTTGAACTCTCTTTAGTATTTGAGCTACTTTTTTATATATATATACAACGACAGCTAGCTGTTTTAAGACCACAAGGAAGCACCATACTGTCCACCACCGCCAGTGTCCGTAAGTGCTATCATATCAGGTACGGAAAAAAAGGAAATAAGAAAAAAATATCAAGATTGGGACGAGGTTTGAACCGGTGTTCACTCCATGCCAGCCCAGAATTCCTCCATCCAAGCCAGACGGGTTCGTTTGCTTTTCGAGCCACGCTGGCACTGCAGTTATTTGCACAAAAATTCTATACAAGCGTTATGTCGGGAAGAAACCGCGTCAATACCCATGCCACACGGGTAAGGAAAATCACACTTACCTCCTGATGCCTTCAGATGTAATTCACGTGGTGCCACACGGATGAAGGAAATGGCATTTGCCCAAATGCCATTCATCGCCCAATGCCATAGCCAGAAGTCGTTAGACTTAGAAATGCGTACTCTTGATGGCACAGCTGATGAAGTAATTGTATAAAACGGCATTTGATTTGACTAGAAAGAAACTTTTCGCGTACTTTTTTTTACACTAATCACTTAAACAAGTGCTTGAAAACTTCTCTTCAGCTGGTAGACGCTGTAAAACAAGTGCGACAGGTGCCATTTTCTTTTTACGCTGCGGATCTGACTAGCTTTGGCTTGAGTTGCTATATATGCTCGGTTACAACGTCGTGAAACAAAGTAATGAACGAAATCTAACGGCAGCGTATGCTTATTTATACATATATTTATTATCTGATGTGTATGAAACTTGTAAACTTTTGTTTGTTTTTTATTGCTACTAACCCAATGCTCCTGAGCAAGGTGCTGCGACCGACATCATCAAGTCAAATGTCATTCGCTTTGGACGTGTAGCAGCGCCACCAAAAAAAATTGTTATTCAGGGACTGAATGCCTGCGCTACCGAATGACATTTTCTATGCCCGTGTGGCACCGGTATTACATGCATAATGTAACGTGGCAGCAGATTAAAAAAGCAACAAGGTGTCACAGAATGCGAATTGTGTAACTAGGCGCTACGCAATGTGAATTTTAGGATGAGTGGGTCTCTGAATGTTTCGAACCCATCACAAAGGGTGAAGCCATGATTCCTCATCATCGTCAGCCGCTGAATCAATTAATGTAGTGTAGTGAGTACCTTGTAAGAGCGCTTGTATTCTATTAACTCCAACCGTGTTTGAAACGGGTTCTAGAAGATGCGCTCTTCCAGCTGTCAATTTGACTGGGCAACTGTGCGCCGCTTCCAGCGCAGGTCGGGCATTTTTATCATAATTAAAATATTTTAAAGAACGACAAAGTTGAATGTTTACGCTTTCATGGGCTTTCTTTCCGACGGGTATTGACTTGTTTTCTCGGTATAGCATCTGCCAACTATGGTACGGGAGTCCTCGTCTTCATAGAATCTGCCGTATCTATAGCTGTTAAAATTTAGAATGTCTTACACAGCCACTTTTAACATTACATTCATCTTTTAGTAGCCTAATTAAAGGATTAATTGAAAGACATATGTTATTTCATAAAATGTTTTTACTGCACAGATTACGGAATAAATGAATCTGACAAAGTTCCCGAAATCTCTAATCTCACTATATCAACGACGCAGGCTTATGGGGATAACACAAGGTTAGCGTAGCCTATAGGATACGATAATTATCGATAGTTGTTGAATGTACTTTCACCAATAGGGACGGCTTTAAGCTCTCCCATAGTAGAGTACGCTGTGCTCTAAATTGTTACCCCCTTTTTTTACCCCCCCCCACCAGTGGTGAGCTGATATTATAAATATCGTTCACTTATTATTCGGGACGGCTCAGTTCTCTCCCTTAGTTGAGTACGAAGTACTCGAAATCGTGAAACACAAAAACAGAATAGCGATCTCTATATCCCATGCTCTTCTATATACGAATGCACTCCTTGCTTCCACGCGTACTCCTGGCAGCAAAGATAGAGTTTACGATTAGTTTATTAGAAGCTTCGTATGTGTCGCCTTCAGCCAACAACAAAAGTTTTCGCCTCATGCTTGAGACCGAAGCCGTTGCCAGTGATATAAGTGTGTGTGTGTGTATACCTTTGGAATATTTGTGTTTTCTTAAGGGGTAACCGCAACTTGCTGCAGTAACTTATTGGCGTCGAGATCAATCTATAGGTGGTAACCAAGGAAGTTATACTAAAACTTCTGGAGTGGCGGAGGCGCTCCGCGGCTGACGCCGACGCACCGCCATATTGCTCCGTGCAGAAAGCGGACGGCCAGCATTGTATAAAGCGCGTGTCGGCGTGCGTGACTTTTTGTTGTTGTTGTTGTTATGTAGCGTGTGGTGCCCCTAATCGAACAAGGCGGCTGTGGAAGACGACTGTGATCCCTCCTCGAGATGATGGTGGGTGCTTGCACAGCATTTGGCTGCGCAACTCGCGTGAAGCAAAGACCGGGCAGAACTTTCCACGAGTAACTAGGCATTTTTCTCTCAATTTTTTTCTCACGTATGTTTAAGACTATATATGAATGCATTCTTGTGTGCAAATATTTCTTTTTTGGTTCGCGTGCCATAGAGACACTGTTAAACATCTTTTTGTACGCTTTACGTTTCCCAAAGATGTCGGATTGCGTAGCAGATATATTTGAGTGCGCTGTGGGGTAAGAAGGTTGAAGGCCGAAAAATTGAGTTGTTTACGCTCAGTGCACTTTGAAGAAGACTGCTTCGATAGGACAAAGCAATCAATGAGGGTACACGCTGCCAGCAACAGTATTCACAGCGTCTCCAGCATCCCTACAAAAGCCAGTGAATATGCTTCGTAGAAGTAAGTGCATCGTTTTTCAAACATAATAAACTTAGCGCTCACTCTGAATTTCTGGGATTTTCTATTTCTTATATTTTACTGTGTACTGCGCTTAAAAAGCTAAAATTTTCGGTAATGTCGTGAGATGCCTCTCTCTTTACGTAGAAGAAAACAAAGTGATCTCCTGCAACAAGCCAAGAAACACCTTCGCCCCCCCCCTCCTTCCACTCTCCCTGCAACTTTCACCCACGAAGGAGAGGTACAGGCCGAAAGCTCATGAATCAGTGAACTAAGCGCGTCAGCTGAATAACAGGGTTGAGACATTGCAGCTGAACGATTGGATAAATGTAGGCTTTAAAACCACATACTATTGCTTCTCAGGAATTGGTTGACAAGCTAAATGAGCAGAACCTTATATCGGAAAGAGTATTGTACGGTTCCCAAGCAGCATTTTCTCCGGGAATCTATAGCAGCTCCTCAAACGAGTCCACGATATTGCGGAAAATGCTCTCCGGAACCAAAAACATTTGCACTGACGCTGCTGTGCTATTTGCCAAGCGCCTATGATTACGGGTGGGCGAAGTTCAGCAATGCTCTACCAAACTAACACATTATTTGTGAATAATAAACGCGGTGAACGGCGATCCTGGTTTCACCTCTGAATCTTTCGGGTTTATCACAAACACAGCGCAAGTAATGCCTAGTTCACACTGAAACATCCGCTTTCTACAGCGACCGAAGTTCCCCTGCCGCCGAAACGCAGCGTCGTTCGCACTGGACGCGCCCCGCGCCGCCGTATATGCCATCTACTACGGGGCGAACGCGGGATGGATGCGCTGTCACCCAGTCGTTGTCGCAGCTCGCAAACGCTACTACGCTATGCGGTGGTGTATATATCGACGATTCTCGTACGCAAGAAGCAAGCAAAGACAGTACTGCTTACTTTGCTGGCAAGTGGCTGTCTTGTAATGCACGAAGAACAGAAAAAACCACCAACGCCAGCGATGTTGGTGGGTTCGTTTTGCACTGCAAGACCGCAACAAGCTCGGTCACGCCAACAGCAAGCTCGGTCACCACTTTCCCGAAATACGGAGGCGAAGTAGGCACAGAGTAGGTTAACCTCCCGTTGGTTTCAACATTCAGTTACGTCCACTGCGGCATAACAAGTGAGTAGGACTTGGCCGCCATTTTTCAAAATTCCTTGACTAGCGCTCCTATTGGCCCGCGGTGACCGATTCGGCGGCAGACGCCGCAAAAATCGGTCCGAGAGCGATCGGCGCGGAGAGGGCCCTTTCGGCGGATCTCGCCGCCGCCGAAACGGATTCGGAGCACTTTCGGCGGCCGGAATGCTAAGTGTGAACGCGGCCTAAGAGAGGAGCTACTGATTGCTGTCATAGTATAGCTGACGAAATGCCTAATGAAGATATATTCAACTTATGGGCATTATAGTTTTCGGGTATGTTGACTTGGGCATAGACAGATATGGCTGATATTCTTTCTTTACTTAAGCTTCGCTGCATTTCCTCATTTAGAACTTCTGCAGTGAGGCGAGTGAAGCAATTGCGAACATATTGCGAACTGATATTCCAGAGTACAATTTCTACACACCCTTCAAGGAGAAGTGGAAAGGAAAAATAAATAAGATCTATAGTATACTGTAAGGAAAAACTATCCGAGTTTGGGTTTTTGTGGCTCATGACCTCTGAAAACTCTATTGCGTTTAAAATTACTACCTCGTCTAAAAGTGAAAAATGGTACATGACATAGTTTTATCACCACATCTCAGGCAAGTAGTAAAAGGATGTCAAAATCCAGTTTTACCACGTAGGGAGTTTTCTATAACGTGATTTTTAACCTGCGTTTCAGAGTTTATTACCGTGCACGTGACTGCAAGGTGCAGCAGCTTCGGTGGCTTTTGCCTCATACCACCCTTGTGACTCTCTCGGTGAATCCTGAAGGTACGCGAGGAGAACAGATGCTTTTTTGTTTTTTTTGCATCGCCATGCCTCAGGACTGACCTCGAGTCAACGAACTTTTACTGGAACTGGGGGCAGCATAAGCACAACAAGCGAGAGCAGCATTCTGTGAACGAAAAAAAAAGACGGAGGGGGGGGGCTCTCAAAAAAGAAAAAAAAAACAAAGAAAACCTGCAGTGGAAAGTTGTCCTGCATATTTTTGCAAATTGTTGGCTTTTGCTCGGCGGTGGCCTTGGAGACAGACGGCGCAAGAAGCTCGGTATCTATGTGTCTGGTTGGGCTGATTGATCTCACGTGTTTTCTACATAATCGAGCGACCGTGCGCTTCCAAGCGCCTCCGAACCTGCACGTCGCGGATATCTCGTTTCCGAGCCGAATCGCGAAGATCTGCCAGTGGTAACAAAATAAATCTGGTGTCATCATCCGTGCTTGCCTACTGGAAAAGCAATAAGCAAAATGCTTCATTCTGTCGTCGGCACCGAGCCGCGGCCACCAGTGACCATTGGGAGTGTGTCACCGGGGCAGGTGAAAGATGCATCGCATATATTTTGTTCCACAGTAGGCGATATCTGCATGAGTAAAGTGCTGTCCGAATTGCCCGTCTCATGCACCAACTGTTCTCAAACAGGTAGCACGAAGCCGAAAAGAGGCAGACGGAACCAACAAGCGGCTGCCGGTGAGCACGAAGAAAACCCGGACGGTGGTCTTTCGTTGGAAGTATGCATACACCGCCCCGTCCTCGTAAGATTGCGGTCACGTGTTCATTTGTGTGAAATGATGACGAAATTCACACAGGATATGTGTTCTGCGATCGCCAGCTGTGTTTCATCGGATAGCCGTGCTCCTCGAAAAGGCCTAGCATGCCGTCGGTAAGCAGCTTGTATGCAGGCGTGGACCGCTCTTCTACGCCCGTTGTGATGAATATGTGCTGTGTTTGTGCACCATCGCTCAATGAAAATCATTGAGCTACCACGGTTTGTGTGTACTTAGGTATATTTTATGGACTTCGGCATCAGCAGTGCTAACACGCACGGGGCTTTGAGCCCGGTGTGCCAAGTAATTATTGGATAATCAAAAAGGTGAGGTCGGGTAGATTTACAATAGAAGGTCGGTGTGACATTTAGTGCCCTGCATCCCACCATAAGTTTACGCTTGCATCTTTAAACGTTGTTGTTAATCGATGAAAAAAAAGAGCTCTCCTACCGGTACTACAAGGGCGGTCAAAAAGTCGTGCCTATATATACCGGATTGTCGAACTGTAGTCGAGCAACGCGTGCAATCTGTTCGAGTGGTGTATTATTCTGCATTTGTATTGTGTGCGTGTTTGTATGTGAAACTACGTGTCACCGATTCTGCCGTTTGTTAAATTCAATCAACTCTGCCATTTAATAAATTTGTAGACTCTGAGCGAATGCATCCGTATATTGTTATTTTTTTTACCACCGGAAATAACTCCCAGAAATCACCCTAAAAACCTTGTGAAGGCAGTAAAAATTTACTCTCTTTATACTCGCTCAAAACCTCATTTGGGTAACTAATTACTACTCTCCCTACGTTCAAAAACTCAGTTAGCACGAGAGTAATTTTTTACCTTGATAGTAGGTGGTAAAAAAAACCCAGGAAAGGTAGTGCGCTAGAGGACAAGTGGTTTACCCAGTTTCTGAGGTTATTTCAGGTCATTTTCGTTTAGTGTGATGAAAGTCACTCCAGCGTTCCCTCACCCCTTAAGAAGAATTAAGACAGGCGCTTACATTGTTGTTGGTTAACGCATGGCTGCGAGCACCCATAGCACAACGGCAGCGTGGACCAGGCAATCGGCGGCTTCCTTCGGCCCTGAGCAATATGACTGCCGCGGCTTCACTTCAATACATGGGTGGGTATGGGGACCACCACTGCTCAAGATTTTGTGAAACCTCCTTGGGGTATAACAACACCGCGGTGGCAGGGTGGTTATAGCCGGTTGGTGGCGCATCTGCAAATCAATACAGCAGCACATCGTTTTCACCGGCTTCAGCTGATTGTCTGTAAATAAAATGTGCCGACAGTAACATACTATAAATTTCTGCACTATACATCGCCGTATAGATGGTGTAGATGCACTATGCCTATTCAACGTCCCTATTACAATTGATAAAACGCTTCTGCGCGTGAACTGGATTCTCGCCACGAGTGACAGTGTGCGCTTTCACACTGACTGATGATTTTTTTCGTAATATTTGTACGTGTTTAGCTTGTGTTCCTCATACCACGCATTGCTTTAGCGTGACTGAACTAAATTTACTTCTTGCTCATCTGGCTCCACCCCCCTCTCAAAAAAAGAAAGAAAAAAAAACATATGTTGGCTCCCTATGAAACCCGAGAAAGACGTCACACGGACACATAGAGATTCCCTTTCGTGGAGTTCATTCGGTATGTGGAATTTAACGTCCCAATGTCACCATATGACCCTTTCGTATTGTTCCATCTGCCCCGTTTACCAGAGCGTCAATGACGCCAATGTTTGAGAGGCGCTAACGAAGTCTGAGTGAGAGATCATGACATCCAGCACCACTCGACTTGTCTGCGGTGTTAGAGCAGACATTGAATTGAGCAAACATCGAACCATACTCATATGAGAGACGTTCAACTTCGCAAAGTATATCTCAAAATGTCGGCCTGAAGTTCTCACTTTCCGATTCTTTGCGACCGTGTCTTTTATCGGAACTCGTTGCGCTTAACGGGGGGTATCACAAAGAGATTTCGGTCTTAACAACGTTCCACTCACGGCAACGAAGAGCGACGGTGATTCTGGGGTGAACAGTATTTCACAGCACAGCGCGCACGGAAGGACAAGTTCGTATATACGCCTAAACAGATGCGCTGTGCTCCAAGGAGTCCGTGCATCGAGAGCAAAGATGGTTGTCTCGAGCGACTGAAAACAATTGAACACTGCGAGCGTTGCCACGTGACGGTATCTGGCCAATACCGATGCGGCGCGGCCTTGGAGAGATCGGAGGAGGGGGAAAAGAGAGGAGGTGCGTAAATAACCACATACGTGGCTACTTTGCGAAGTTTTAGGGGCTTTAGTCATCATTCATTACCTTCAGCAATGCACATTTGTTGTCCACTAACAGCACGTTGTCAATGGCTGAGTATAGTTAAGTACTACATAGCCGTGTGCTGCGTTCCCCATCAAGAAGGGGGGGGAGTGATAGTTTAAATGAGCGCCCCTCTCCCCTGCCGTCCTCCTAAGTCAACGTATGAGGCAAATTTAAACCCTCCCTACTTTTACTTGACTGTAGAGGGAAGAGGGGGGGGGGGTCCTTGTGCACGATGATTGTGCGATAGCAAACGTACCGGCTGAATGCAGAGTAGTCAGAGTTAAAATGTAGCTGAGCTTTCCTTCATATTTGCATATACTTTCACTGTACAAAACAAGTAGTTGGTTGTTTAAACTCCCTTTAGTATTTAGGCGATATGTATATATATGTATATATATATGAGATCTAACAGACAATAATGCCAAGGAAAGTATAGGGGAAGATATTAGACAGAAGTGTAAAGTAAAAATGAAGAAAAGTAGGTGAAAAGATAACTTGCCATGGGCAGGATCCGAACCTGCGACCTTCGAATGACGCGTTCGATGCTCTACCACTGAGCAACCACGACAGCCATCCCCCCAGCCACTTTATTATGTTTATATGTGAATTAAGCGTGGGAGTGTCAGTCAGCGCCACCAGTAGCCATGGATGAGTTATCTCATGCCCTGATGAAGGAAGGACCCCTCCCGAAACTGTTGGGAAATAAATATATTTATCCTTGTTGACAACGCTCCCGTTGTGCCATATCCCATATATATATAAATATATATATATATATATATGTATATATATATATATATATATATATATATATATATATACATATATATATATATATATATATATATATATATATATATATATATATATATATATATATATATCTATATATATATATATATATATATATATATATAGTGGGAGTAATATTTCAATGGGCCAGTTAGTCTTCGTGAAGGTATGGGATATGGCACAACGGGAGCGTTGTCAACAAGGATAAATATATTTATTTCCCAACAGTTTCGGGAGGGGTCCTCCCTTCATCAGGGAATGAGTTATCTCATCCCCTGATGAAGGAAGGACCCCTCCCGAAACTGTTGGGAAATAAATATATTTATCCTTGTTGATAACGCTCCCGTTGTGCCATATCCCATATATATATATATATATATATATATATATATTTATATATATATATATATATATATATATATATATAAATACGACATCAAAGAGGACTCACAACCATCTTGGGAGCGTTCTCATCAGCCTGTCACGCTGCTTGCATCGCAGGACAAGCCTAGCAGTACAGTGTCGAGCACTGACAATCTACTGATCACATCACCATCTAAAAAAAAGCAGACTCATGTTCCTGAAAGAGGCCCATCTAACGAACTTTCACAAGAAGACGAGCAATTTCAACAAAGGCAACTCCTTGAACTCGAAGAACTGCAACGGCTACTCGTACAAGAACAACGATCAAGTGAAAGCTCCTCACGAGTACACTTGGGGCTGAAAGATCATCAGAGACAACAACAATCAAAGAAGCAAAGACGAAGTCGATGCCTAAGCCATCTTCGCAGAAAGCAACGTCGACAACTTTCCTGCACCAGTTCTCAAAGCCGTGTTTACGATTCAACAAACTGAGAGAAGACTACAGAAAGCTACGAAAGAGCCGTGCAGCTACCGCGTGTACAATGAAGGAACAAAGGCATCATACCATCAGCTTCGGTTCTCGCACATGCAGGCTGCAAGTACTCGTTATATCTCAGCCAGGACACAGAAAGCAGCGTCTACGACGGAGAACTTCGTGCCTACGACATCCGACTCTCAAATGCTACAAGTATTTCGACCCTTGTTCATTCATGACAAGAATCGCTGTGTCATCAGTAATTTCTACGTTCAAGGCGTGCTTCTGCTGGCCAGAACGCAATAGTCAACCTCGCCCACCAGAGTTGTCATAAAATTCATCGGACTGCTCAATCGGCCTTGAAGATTTAGTGAGATTGTGGAACTCCGTCTGGACGTGAAACTGTGAACTTGGCCATCGTTTTGTGTATTGTCTTCTTCAATTTGTTGTAGTTTGTAACCGGTGCCATATTTCGGGGGGAGGGGGAATCGTAAACATGGCGATGGCGCACAATACGGCACCTCGTTGTGATATCATAACTGTCGTTGTATATATATATATATATATATATATATATATATATACAACGACAGTTATGATATCACAACGAGGTGCCGTATTGTGCGCCATCGCCAGTGTCCGTAACTGCTATCCCATCCGATACAAGAAAAAAAAAACATAAGAAAAAATATTCAGCTTGGGACGAGATTTCGAAAAAGGCCCGCTTCGTGCCAGCTCAGTATTCTACCATCAAGCCATGCCGGGGTTCTTTATGTTTGTTTCTGAGCCATGCTGGTGCTGAAATTTCGGTTGCACTAAATCTTATACAAACGTTATGTTGGGAAGGAACCGCATTAACATAAGTAATATAACGGGGCAGAAGATTAAAGTAGCAACAAGCTGTCATAGAATGCGAATTGTGTAACTAGGCGTTACGCAATGTGAATTTTATGTTGAGTGGGTCTCTGAATGTTTCGAACCCATCACAAGGCGTTAAGCTATAATTGCTCATCTTCGTCAGCCGCCGAATCAATTAATCTAGTGTAGTGAGTACCTTGCAAGAGGTATTGTATTATAATAGCGCCAACCGAGTTAGCAGCGGGTTCTAGAAAAATCCCTTTTCCCGCTGTCAATTTGACTGGGCAACTGTGCTCGCTTCCTGCGATGGTCGGGCGTTTTTTCCATAATTTAAAATATTTTAAAGAATGGTAAATTCAATGTTTACGCTTTCATGGGCTTCCTTTCCGACGGGTATTGACTTGTTTTCTTGGTATAGCATCTGCCAACTATGGTACGGGAGTCCTCGTCTTCATAGAATCTGCCGTATCTAGCTGTTGAAATTTAGAATATGTTTTAACATTACATTTATCCTTAGTAGGTAGATTAAAGGATGAATTGAAAGACATGTGTTATTTCAGAAAATGTTTTTACTTCACAGATTACGGAATAAATGAATCCGATAAAGTACCCAAAGTGTCTATCCTCACTATATCAACAACGCAGGCTTATGGGTACAACACAAGGATAGCGTAGCCTATATGATACGCAAATTATAGACAGTTGTTGTATTTTCTTCCATACTGTCCACCTATTATTCGGGACGGCTTAGTGCTCTCCCATAGTTGAGTACGAAGTACTCGAAATCGTGAAACACAAGTACACAAGTACTCAAAATCGTGAAACACAAAAACAGAATAGCGATCTCTATGTTTCATGCTCTTCTATATACGAATGCACTCCTTGCTTCCACGCATACTCCTGCCAGCAAAGATAGAGTTCACGATTAGTTTATTAGAAGCTTCGTATGTGTCGCCTTCTGCCAACAAGAAAAGTTTTCGCCTCATGCTTGAGAACGCGGCCGTTGCCAGTGGTATCGGTGTATGTGTATACCTTTGGACAATTTGTGTTTTCTTAAGAGGTAACCACAACTTTCTGCAGTAACTTATTGGCAGCGAGATCAATCTATAGGTGGTAACCAATGAAGTTATACTAAAGCTTCTGGAGTGGCGGAGGCACTCCGCGGCTGACGCCGACGCACCGCCATATTGTTCCGGGCAGAAAGCGGTATTGTATGGTTCTCATGCAGCATTTTCTCCGGGAATCTTGCAGCTCCTCAAACGAGTCCGCTAAATTACGGAAAATGCTCTCCGGAATCAAAAAACATTTGCACTGACGCTGCTATATTATTTATCAAGCGCCCATGATTACGGGCGAAGTTCAGCATTGCTCTACCAAACCAACACACCATTCGCGAATAATAAAAGCGATGAACGGTGATCCTGGTTTCACCTCTGAATCTTTCGGGTTTATCACGAACACAGCTCAAGTAATAGAGGGGCTACTGATTGCTGTCATATAGTAGCTGACGTCATGTCTATATGGGCAATAAAGTTTTCGGATATGTTGACTTGGGCATGGACAGACATGGCTGATGTTCCTTCTTTGCTTAAGCTTCGCTGTATTTTCCCATTTAGAACTTCTGCAGTGAGGCGAGTGAAGAAATTGTGAACATATTGCGAACTGATACTCCAGAGTACCATTTCTTGACACCCTTCAAAGATAAGTGGAAAGGGAAAATAAATAAGATCTATAGTATACTGTAAGGAAAAACTATCCGAGTTTTGTGTTTTTGCGGCTCATGACCTCTGAAAACTCTCTTGCGTTCAAAATTACTACCTCGTGTGGGAGTAAAAGATGGTACATGACATAGTTTTACCACCACCTCTCAGGCAAGTAGTAAAAGGATGTCAAAATCCAGTTTTACGACGTAGGGAGTTTTCTATCACGTTATTTTTAACCTGCGTTTCAGAGTTTATTACCACGTGACTTCGGCGGCTTCGGCGGCTCTTGCCCCATACCCCCCCCCCCCCCCTGTACCGCTCTTAGTGAATCCTGAAGGTACGCGAGGACAACATATGCTTTTTTTTCTTTTTAGGGGTGAAGCTCCTCAAAGCGGTACCCGTTCGTCCCTCGTAGTACGTAACTAGTCTTACGCTTTGAGCTCCAAGAGGATGCCGGTGGGAGATTTCTCCTGTGCGTTGTTGAACAATAAAAAATCGCATCGTTCGCGTTAATTTTTAACCTCCGTTTCAGAGTTTATTACCACGTGACTGCAAGGTGCAGCAGCTTCGGTGGCTTTTGCCTCATACCACCCTTGTGACTCTCTCAGAGAATCCTGAAGGTACGCGAGGACAACAGATGTATTTTTTTGTTTTTTTTTGCATCACCGTGCCTCAGGACTGACCTTGAGTCAACGCACTTTTACTGGAACTGGAGGCAGCATGAGCACAACAAGCGAGAACGGCATTTTGCGAACGAAAAAAAAAAAAGACGGTGGGGGGGGGGCTTTCAAAAAAGAAAAAAGAACAAAGAAAACCTGCTGTGGAAAGTTGTCCTGCATATTTTTGCAAATTGTTGGCTTTTGCTCGGCGGTGGCCTTGGAGACAGACGGTGCAAGAAGCTCGGTATATATACCCCCCGCCGCGGTGGTCTAGTGGCTAAGGTACTCGGCTGCTCACCTGCAGGTCGCGGGTTCGATTCCCGTCTGCGGCGGCTGCATTTCCGATGGAGGCGGAAATGTTGTAGGCCTGTGTACTCAGATTTGGGTGCACGTTAAAGAACCCCAGGTGGTCAAAATTTCCGGAGCCCTCCACTACGGCGTCTCTCATAATCATATGGTGGTTTTGGGACGTTAAACCCCACAAATCAATCAATCAAATCAATCAATCAAGCTCGGTATATATGTCTGGTTGGGCTGATGGATCTCACGTGTTTTCTACATCATCGAGCGACCGCGCGCTTCCAAGCTCCTCCGAACCTGCACGTCGCGGATATCTCGTTTCCGAGCCGAATCGCAAGGTCTGCCAGTGGTAACAAAATCAATCTGGTCTCATCGTCCGTGCCTGCCTACTGGAGAAGCAATAAGCAAAATGCTTCACTCTGTCGTCGGCACCGAGCCGCGGCCGCCAGTGACCACTGGGAGTGTGTCGCCGGGGCAGGTGAAAGAAGCATCGCATATATTTTGTTCCACAGTAGGCGATGTCTGCATGAGTAAAGTGCTGCCCGAATTGCCCGTCTCATGCACCAACTGTTCTCAAACATGTAGCACAAAGCCGATAAAAGGCAGACGGAACCAACAAGCGGCTGTCGGTGAGCACGAAGAAAACCCGGACGGTGGTCTTTCGTTGGAAGTATGCATACACCGCCCCGTCCTCGTAAGATTGCGGTCACGTGTTCATTTGTGTGAAATGATGACGAAATTCACACAGGATATGTGTTCTGCGATCGCCAGCTTTGTTTCATCGGATAGCCGTGCTCCTCGAAAAGGTCTAGCACGCCGTCGGTAAGCAGCTTGTATGCAGGCGTGGACTGCTCTTCTACGCCCGTTGTGATGAATACGTGCTGTGTTTATGCACCGTCGCTCAATGAAAATCATTGAGCTACCATGGTTTGTGCGTACTTAGGTATATTTTATGGACTTGTGCATCAGCAGTGCTAACACGCGTGGGGCCATGAGCCCAGTGTGCCAAGTAATTATTGGATAATCAAAAATGTGAGATCGGGTAGATTTACAATAAAAGGTCGGTGTGAGATTTAGTGCCCTGCATCCCACCATAAGTTTACGCTTGCATCTTTAAATGTTGTTGTTAATTGATGAAAAAAAGAGCTCTCCTACCAGTACTACAAGGGCGGTCAAAAAGTCGTGCCTATATATACCGGATTGTCGAACTGTAGTCGAGCAACGCGTGCAGTCTGTTCGAGTGGTGTATTATTCTGCATTTGTATTGTGGGCGTGTTTTTATATGAAACTACGTGTCACCAATTCTGCCGTTTAATAAAATCAATCAACTCTGCTATTTAATAAATTTGTAGACTTTGGGCGAATGCACCCGTCAATGGTTATTTACTTACCATGCGAAAATCTCCTAGAAATCACCCTAAAAACCTTGTGAAGGCAGTAAAAATTTACTCTCTTTATACTTGCTCAAAACCTCACTGGGGTAAGTAATTACTACTCTTCCTACGTTCAAAAACTCAGTTAGCACGAGAAAAAACTTTTACCTTGATAGTAGGTGGTAAAGAAAACCCAGGAAAGGTAGTGCGCTAGAGGACAAATGGTTTACCAAGTTTCTGAGGTGATTTCAGGTCATTTTTGTTTAGTGTGAAAGTCACTCCAGCGTTCCCTCTACCCCTTAAGAAGAATTAGGACAGGTGCTTACATTGTTGTTGGGTAACGCATGGCTGCGAGTGGCCATAGCACAACGGCAGCGTGGACCAGGCAATCGGCGCTTCCTTCGGCCCTGAGCAGTATGACTACCCCGGCTTCACTTCAATACATGGGTGGGTATGCGGACCACCACTGCTCAAGATTTAGTGTAACCTCCTTGGTGGTATAACAACACCGCGGTGGCAGGGTGGTTATAGCTGGTCGGTGGCGCATCTGCAAATCAATACAGCAGTGCATTGTTTTCAGAAGCTTGAGCTGATTGTCGGTGAATAAAATGCGCCGACAGTAACATACTATAAATGTCTGCACTTTACATCGCCATATAGATGGTATAGATGCACTATGCCTATGCAACGTCACTATTACAATTGATAAAACGCTTCTGCACGTGAACTGAATTCTCGCCACGAGTGACAGTCTGCGCTTTCGCAATGACGGATGATTTTTTTTTCGTACTATTCGTACGTGTTTAGCTTGTGTTCCTCATACCACGCATTGCTTTAGCGTGAATGAACTGAATTTACTTCTTGCTCATCTGGCTCCACCCCCCTCTCAAAAAAAGAAAAAAAAAGAAAAAAAACATAGTGTGGCTCCCTGTGAAAGCTGAGAAAGACGTCGCACGGACACCTAGGGATTCCCTTTCATGGAGTTGATTTGATATGTGGGGCTTAACGTTCCAAAACCACCATATGACCCTTTCGTAGAGTTCCCCCTGCCCCGTTTACCAAATCGTCAATAACGCCAATGTTTGAGAAGTGTTAACGAAGTCTGAGTGAGAGATCATGACATCGAGCACCATTCGACTTGTCTAGGGCATTACAGCAGACATTAAATTGAGCAAACATCGAACCATACTCATATGAGAGACTTTCAACTTGGCAAAGTATATCTCAAAATGTCGGCCTGAAGCTCCCACTTCCGATTCTAGGCAACCGTGTCTTTTGTCGCAACTCGTTGCGCTTAACGGGTGGTATCATAAAGAGCTTTCGGCCTCAACAACGTTCCAGTCACGGCAACTAAGAGCGACGGTGATTCTGGGGTGAACAGTATTTCACAGCACAGCGCGCACGGAAGGACAAGTTGGTATATACGCCTTAACAGATGCGCTGTGCTCCAAGGAGTCCGTGCATCGAGAGCAAAGATGGTTGTCTCGAGCGACTGTAAACAATTGAACACTGCGAGCGTTTCCACGTGACGGTATCTGGCCAATACCGTTGCGGCGCGGCCTCGGAGAGATCGGAGGAGGGGGAAAAGAAAGGAGGTGCGCAAATAACCACATACGTGGCTACTTTGCGAAGTTTTAGGGGCTTTAGTCATCATTCATCACCTTCAGCAATGCACATTTGTTGTTCACTAACAGCGCGTTTGTCGATGCCTGAGTATAGTCAAGTACTACATAGCCGTGTGCTGCGTTCCCCATCAAGAAGAAGGGGGGGGGATATATAATTATTGGAGCGCCCCTCTCCCCTGCCTTCCTCCTAAGTCAATGTATGGGGCAGATTTAGCGCCTCCCTCCTTCTAGTTGACTATAGAGGGGAGAGAGGGGGGGTCTCCGTTCGCACGATGATCGCGCGATGGCAAACGTACTGGCTGAATGGAGAGTAGTCAGAGTTAAAATGCAGCTGAGCTTTCCTTCATATTTGCATATACTTTCACTGTACAAAACAAGTATGTGGTTGTTTAAACTCCCTTTAGTACTTAAGCGATATATATATATATATATATATATATATATATATATATATATATATATATATATATATACAACGACAGAGAGAGAGAGAGAGATAAAGATGCAAGGAAAGGCAGGGAGGTTAACCAGACGCACATCCGGTTTGCTACCCTGCACTGGGGAGGGGATAAAGGGGAGAAAAGAGGTTGCAGAAAGATGAGAAGGTACATACAATCACGAGCACACTCGGGGAGCACACACAGTTTACAGGCGGTCGCTCAGGTTTGTTGACTTAAGGTAAAGTAGCAGTGCTTTAGTTGCTTTCTGCGCAACTGAGGCAGATGCCCAAGGTCCTAGTATCTTCTGCACACAAAATGGTCCGGGGTCAAGTCGATTCAAAACCATCCGTAGCTGGCATCGCTGTGTGTCGTAGCAAGCGCAGCTGCTCAGGACGTGTTCGATGGTCTCTTCATCTCCGCAGTAGTCACATGTAGGAGTGTCTGCCATGGCAATGCGAAAGGAGTACGCCTTTGTGAATGCAACACCCAACCAAAGGCGGCATAACAGTGTCGCATCGGAGCGGGAAAGTTGTGATGGTAGCTTTAGCTTGAGCGAAGGATCCAGTTCATAAAATTGACACCTTTGGAAGCTGGTAGACGACCAGAACGTGCGTGTGAGATCTCGAGCCAGCAGGTAAAGTTGTCTTGCTGCATCATTCCTTGATAGAGGAATCGGGACTACACGGGTTTCATCATGGGCTGAGCGGGCTGCATCATCGGCTAATTGATTTCCGGTAATACCGATATGTCCAGGCAGCCATTGATATATAATATCATGCCCTCGTGCTAGAGCTTCATGATGGCAATGTCTTATTTCTTCTACCAGTTGGTCATGGCTCCTCCTACGCATGGTAGACTGCAAACTCTGAAGCGCTGCCTTCGAATCACAGAATATGACCCATTTTCCTGGAGGTTCTTGAACGAGATATTGTAAAGCAGCCCTTATAGCAGCAAGCTCTGATGCCGTAGATGTAGTCATATGCGACAACTTAAACTTGATTGTCATTTCTGCAGCCGGAATTACAGCGGCACCTGATGAGCTGCTGGATGAGACGGACCCATCAGTGTATATCTGCATTCGGTCTAAGTACAACTCATGTAATAATAGCAGTGTTGCTTGCTTCAATGCTACTCTGGAGTGACTGCTTTTCTTTTTGATTCCCAGAATTTCTAGACGCACTTGCGGCTGGTCGAGGCACCACAAAGGGCATGCCGTTCTCGCAGCTGGCGTATATTCTGATGGAATGCTGTTTAGGTGCTTGGCTATTACGTCTGAAAACGTAGCACGTGGTCTTCCGGAAGGTAGAAGGGCCAAGTGGTGGTCGGGGACACGGCTAGCATGTCGAATGTGCGCTCTGAGGCAATCCACAACTATATATGTCCTGACCGGATGGTCTTTGGCAAGCATGATTGTGGCATAAGTAGAAGCGCATCGGGGCAGTCCTAGGCAGATACGCAGTGCCTGACCCTGCAAACTCTCCAATGAATGAGTATTCATTCAACGAATGAGTATTCAACAACGACAGCTGTTATGAGATCACAACGAGGTGCCGTATTGTCCGCCACCACCAGTGTTCGTAACTGCTATTACATCCGATACAAGAAAAAAAAAACAAAATAAAAAAATACTCAGCTTGGGAGGAGATTTCAAGAAGGGCCCGCTTCGTGCCAGCTCAGTATTCTACCATCAAGCCATGCCGGGTTTTGTTTATGTTTGTTTCTGAGCCATGCTGGTGCTGAAAATTCGGTTGCTCAAAAATCCTATACAAGCGTTATGTTGGGAAGGAACCACATTAACATAAGTAGTATAACGGGGCAGAAGATTAAAGTAGCAACAAGCTGTCATAGAATGCGAATTGTGTAACTAGGCGTTACGCAATGTGAATTTTATGATGAGTGGGTGTCTGAATGTTTCGAACCCATCACAAAGGGTTAAGCTATAATTGCTCATCTTCGTCAGCCGCCGAATCAATTAATGTAGCATAGTGAGTACCTTGCAAGAGGGATTGTATTATAATAGCGCCAACCGAGTTAGCAGCGGGTTCTAGAAAAATCCCTCTTCCGGCTGTCAATTTGATTGGGAACTGTGCTGCGATTCCAGTGCAGGTCGGGCTTTTTTCCATAATTTAAAATATTTTAAAGATTGGTAAATTCAATGTTTACGCTTCTTATGGGCTTTCGTTGTGACGGGTACTCGTTTTCTCGGTATAGCATCTGCCAACTATGGAACTGGATTCTTCGTCTTCATAGAATCTGCTGTACCTAGCTTTTAAAACTTGAAATATCTTACAAGTGAGCCACTTTTAACATTACATTTATCTCGTAGTAATTTGAATAAAGGATAAATAGGAAGACATCTGTTAGTTCAAAAAAATTTTTACTGCACAGATTACAATATAAGTGACTCCGACAAAGTATCCAAGGTATCTAACCATTATATACCAAAAAAGGAGGCTTATGGGACATTGAAAGCGTATAGCTTATAAGATACGACGGCTGTAGACAGTTCTTCACCCATACCTCCACCAGTCGTGAACCGATTATTTGGGACGGCTCAGTGCTCTCCCATAGTTGAGTACGAAGTGCACGAAATCGTGAAACACAAGTACTCAAAATCGTGAAACACAAAAACAGAATAACGATCTCTATGTCCCATGCTATTTTATATACGGATGCACTCTTTACTTCTACGCATACTTCTGGCAGCAAAGATAGAGTTCACGATTAGTTTATTAGAAGCTTCGTATGTGTCGCCTTCTGCCAACAACAAAAGTTTTCCCCTCATGCTTGAGAACGCAGCCGTTGCCAGTGGTATCGGTGTATGTGTATACTTGTGACAATTTGTGTTTTCTTAAGAGGTAACCGCAACTTCCTGCAGTAACTTAGTGGGCGCGAGATCAATCTATAGGTGGTAACCAAGGAAGTTATACTAAAGCTTCTGGAGTGGCGGAGGCGCTCCGCGGCTGACGCCGACGCACCGCCATATTGCTTCGGGCAGAAAACGGACGGGCAGAATTGTATAAAGCGCGCGTCGGACAACTTTTGCGAAAGTATGCAGGACAACTTTCCACAGCAGGTTTTCTTTCTTTTTTTCGTTTTTGAGAGCCCCCCCCCCCACCGTCTTTTTTTTTGTTCACAGAATGCTGTTCTCGCTTGTTGTGCTTATGCTGCCCCCAGTTCCAGTAAAAGTGCCTTGACTCGAGGTCAGTCCTGAGGCACGGCGATGCCAAAAAAAAAAATCTGTGGTCCTCGCGTATCTTCAGTATTCACTCAGAGTGTCACAAGGGGGGTATGAGGCAAAAGCCGCCGAAGCAGCTGCACCTTGCAGTCACGTGGTAATAAACTCTGCAACGCAGGTTAAATGTCACGTGATACAAGACTCCCTACGTGGTAAAACTGGATTTCGACATCATTTTACTACTTGCCTCAGAGGTGGTGGTAAAACTATGTCATGTACCATCTTTTACTCCTACACGGGGTAGTAATTTTAAACGCAAGAGAGTTTTCAGAGGTCATGAGCCGCAAAAACTCCACACTCGGATAGTTTTTGCTTACAGTGTATGGTGCGGTTGTCGTGCGGAGAACTGGTGTCGATGCTGAGTGACTGATGAAGGGGCAGGCAGGTCTCCATCTTGTCGACTCATGTGACGCTAAGATGACTGGGGACATGGCCTGGCTCATACGCCGTGTTTATTCCACTGCCATTTCTTATGACTTTCTTACGCCTCCAGTGGAAATGCAGCCGCTGCAGCCGGGATTCTATGCCGCGACCTGCGGGTCAGCAGCCGAGTACGCACCTGAGTTCGATTGAGCGAACTTCTCAACTGCGTTTGCCATCCGGGCTCTCATGAGGTGAAACTTCGCTGTGGCGCATGGGGTTCAGAGTGCAATTCACGAATGCGTATTCGTGTCTCATTAGAATGGCCAGCAGTGCGGCATGGATCACTTACACCTGCGAGGAGACGCTTGAGCACATTCTACGTCACTGCCCATCATACTGGACTCAATGGCATGGTATGGAAGTTAAGCTCCGTCTCCTAGATTCAAGACCACTTAATATCCTGGAATATTGGCCTATGGTGTTGAACGTGCGTATAAGACCATGAAAGCTCTCTTGTGCTTTTTGAGGACCACTGGACTTCACGAGCGCTTTTGAAAAAACACCACGAGATCGTGCTGTGTAGTCTCAAGCTCACCATTCTTCCATATTGTTTGTTTCTTCTTCCTTTTATCTCTTTTTACTCTTCTTATTTTCCCTCAATATTTTCTTTTATATAGTTCCCCCTATCTCCCTCTGAAAGTGTAGGGTAGCCAACTGAGGCAAACCTCGGTTAACTTCCCTGCATTTCCTCTCCATCATGCATTCCTCTCTCTCTCTCTCTACACACACACACACACACACACACATATATATATATATATATATATATATATATATATATATATATATATATATATATATGTGTGTGTGTGTGTGTGTGTGTGTGTGTGTGTGTGTGTGCACGATATTCGTACGAAACGAAATTCAGCTTCGCAATTTTCAATTTTGCTTTGTGAATTAAGATGAATGCATAAATATTTTGGTTTACAACTGTTGTTGGTCGCTGGTCGGCAACCATCTCTATAGGAATGTGTCCACTGCAACGACTTTACGACTGTACTGTACTCTTGCGAACGACTCAAACATGTAACTATGTTGTTTTTTTCTGACGGTGGTTTCAGGTTTGTAATAACAAAACTGCTCTTACGACAGAATTATTTTTAAGAGAACATTTTAGCCAATTTTTTTTTTGTGCTGAGTAGCGGGCATATTATTACCGAAGGCAAGGAGGGCCTTTCAATAAATAGCGACGTGAAGCCCTAGTTTTTCCATGCGTTCATTTCCCAGAGTGCACATCGCATATCGTCATTCAACGCGCGTGCTAACAAACCAATGAAAGGCGGAAGGGAAAATCAAGCGGGACCCAAGCTTCTCCCGACACACCCTTAGTCTTGAGAAGACGAAGACAGCGTCGACGAAGGCGAATGCTCCATGGCGACGCGTAGACGTGCACAACTGGTCGCACGCGTGTAAACTCTGTGATGCAGTGGCGTTCCAGCTGGCAGTTAGTCCAAACAGGGAAACGGATTGACGCCGACGTCGTATTTTCTTGACGACAGCCTCCTTGGGAAGACGGTTATCACGCACATTAATCGTGCGCTGACAAACGTATAGCCGTTCAATGGATACTATAAAGTCTGTGTTGAAAAGTAGCCGCGTGCTTTATTTCATAGTTGTATGTATTTTTGCAGTACAAAACAATTAGGTGGTCATTTAAACTCCCTTTAGGCGACTTTGTATATATATATATATATATATATATATATATATATATATATATATATATATATATATATATATATATTGTCGCGACGTCAAGAGAGAGGTCGTACTCGAAGACGCTGAGAAAACAGCAGCGGGTCGGTCTTTTTGTTAACCGCGTGAGAGAGAGTTCCTCATCTTTCTCGTTGTTGCGTTCTGCATAAAAGCGTGCAGATGCGCGTATGCGCTGTCGCCTTCGTCTTTTTCGCGGGACGCATGTGACATTTGCCTCCCTCCAAAAATGTCATCGTCCCGATGCGTAGCCAAGGCACTCTACTTATAAAAACGCACATATGCACCGGCACGCACAGGACAAACGAGAGTTAGCTGGACAAGTAGGGTTTCATCCGGATGACATGCACGATTTCGGGTGAGCAGTTTCGGCGACTGGAACTGCAATCGCCGTCGGGAATAACTTCGTAGTTGATGTCGTTCAATCGTCGGGTGACTCGATATGGGCCAAAGTATCGTCGTAATAGCTTTTCTGAAAGTCCGCGTCGACGTATTGGGATCCAGACCCATACCTTGTCGCCTGGTTTGTAGGTTACCAATTTATGTCGTAGGTCGTACCGTTTCGCATCTTTGTGTTGCTGGTGACAAATACGCACGCGGGCTAGCTGTCGGGCTTCTTCGGCACGCTGACCAAATTCTTCGGCGTCAGCGTGAGTGTCGTCACACTCGTGCGGCAGCATAGCGTCCAACGTTGTAGTGACTTCGCGCCCGTGTATTAAACTAAACGGCGTCATTCCGGTAGTTTCCTGCCGGGCAGTATTATAGGCGAAGGTCACATAAGGCAAGATTTCGTCCCAGTTCTTGTGTTCTGTGTCGACATACATGCAGAGCATGTCTGCGAGGGTCTTATTAAGCCGCTCCGTTAGTCCGTTCGTTTGTGGGTGGTACGCCGTTGTTCTCCGGTGAGCTGTACCACTGAGCCTGAGAACCGACTCCAAAAGTTCTGCCACGAACGCAGTTCCTCTATCCGTGATGAGAACTGTTGGAGCACCATGCCGAAGGACGACGTTTTCTATGAAGAAATGAGCCGCTTCTGCTGCTGTGGCCCTCGGCATGGCTTTAGTTTCTGCGTAGCGAGACAAATAATCAATGGCGACAATGATCCATCTGTTCCCTGTGGTAGAAGTTGGGAATGGGCCCAGGAAATCCATTCCGATTTGGGCGAATGGCTTTGCTGGCACTTGAACGGAATGTAATAAGCCTGCCGGCCTGCCGGGTGGTGCTTTGCGTCTTTGACAGTCGGCACATGTTTGGACGTGATGCTTCACAGCAGCAGGTAGGTTAGGCCAGTAGTAACTGTTTTGCAGACGGGACAATGTTCGAGTGTAACCGAGATGACCAGAGGTGACTTCATCATGGCAGGCTTCCAGAATTTCTTTTCGCAGTGATGCAGGGACGACGAGCAAGTATGGGCTGCCGGTGGGAGAAAAGTTTTTCTTGTATAGGACGTCGTTCCTTAAACAAAAAGATGGCACTCCTCTCGCAAAAATTCGCGGCACGTCTTCCCGTCGTCCTTCTAAGAAATTGATAAGCGAAAGCAGGTCAGGGTCACGGCGCTGCTCTTGTGAGATAGTGGCCGCGTTGATGACTCCCAAGAATGCGGCGTCCATAGACTCGTCATTAATAGCGGCAGGCTCAACGGGTGACCGTGAGAGACAGTCTGCGTCGGTGTGCTTCTTCCCTGATTTATAAATAATGGTCATATCAAACTCCTGAAGCCGAAGGCTCCAGCGTGCTAAACGGCCGGATGGGTCTTTCAAGTTAGTGAGCCAGCAAAGCGAGTGGTGATCACTGACGACCTTGAATGAGCGGCCGTACAGATACGGTCGAAATTTGAGAACCGCCCAAACCACGGCGAGGCACTCTTTCTCGGTAGTCGAGTAGTTCTCTTCCGTGCGAGAAAGAGCTCTGCTGGCATAGGCTATCACTTTCTCGGAGTTATCTTGCCATTGTATCAGTACGGCGCCCAGGCCTACATTGCTTGCGTCGGTGTGAAGTGCTGTTGGCGCTTCCTGGTCAAAGTGCGCCAGAACCGGAGGTGTTTGGAGGCGTTGGCGTAATTCGTTGAACGCTGTTTGTTCCTTTTCGCTCCAAAGAAAGGGGACATCCTCTCGTGTGAGCCGCGTCAGAGGCGCCGCAATAGACGAAAAGTTGGCGATGAATCGTCGGTAATAAGCGCAGAGGCCTAAGAAGCGTCTCACTGCTCTTTTGTCATGCGGTGCGGGAAACTTTGCGACAGCGTCGATTTTGCCCGGGTCAGGTCGAACACCTTCGTGGCTGACCACGTGGCCTAAGAAGCAAAGTTCGTTGAAACCGAAGTGGCACTTCTCTGGCTTTAAAGTCAGGCCAGCCGAACGTATAGCTTCTAGAACTGCGAATAATCGACTTAGGTGTTCCTCGAATGTAGCTGAGAAGACGACAACGTCGTCTAGATAAACCAAGCATGTCTGCCACTTAAGTCCTGATAGCACAGTGTCCATTAAACGCTGAAAAGTGGCTGGCGCTGAGCATAACCCGAATGGAAGCACTTTAAATTCATAAAGACCGTCGGGCGTCACGAAAGCAGTTTTCTCACGGTCTCTCTCGTCGACCTCTATTTGCCAATAGCCACTTCGCAGGTCCATCGATGAGAAATAGCGTGCATGCCGCAGCCGATCAAGAGAGTCATCTATACGTGGCAGTGGGTATACGTCTTTCTTCGTTACTTGGTTTAACTTGCGGTAATCTATACAGAAACGCAAGCTGCCGTCTTTCTTTTTAACCAATACCACGGGGGATGCCCAGGGACTCTTGGAAGGCTGTATTACGTCATCTTGGAGCATCTTCTGAACTTGCTTTTGGATCTCCTCACGTTCTTTCGGAGCCACACGGTATGGGTTTTGACGGATCGGTCTCGTATTATCTTCAATGATGATTCGGTGCCGGGTCAGCGGTGTTTGCTTGACTTTCGACGTGCACGAAAAACAATTTTTGAACTGGTGTATCAGCTCTAGTAGGCGCTGTTTTTCCGAGGCTGACAGGGTTGAGCAAATGTTGACAGGCAAAGGTGTCGAGGCTGGGATGGTCGCCTCGTCCGGTTGTAAAGCGAAGCAATCTCTGGCTTGGTCCACGTCGTCGTAGTAGGCAATCGCGGTGCCCTTCTGGATGTGACGACGCTCGTTGCTGAAGTTGGTGATGAGGACTTCTGCCCGCCCATCAATTAGTGCCAGAATGCCTCTCGCTATTGAAACACCTTGCGTAAGCAATAGCGTGTCTATTCGCTCCGCTATCACCTCATTACGGCACGGCCGTTCACACAACACCGACACAAGGCAGCAAGATCTCGGCGAGAGCATCACATCATCGGCTACACGTAAACGTTGCAGTTGTTCTTCAGTGGTGGCGTCGACGTAAGGATGGGCGGAAAAGGAGACGATACGTTCTGGGATGTTGATGACAGCACCGTACTCTCGCAGAAAATCCATACCCAAAATCAACTCTTTACAACAGTCCGGTAAAATGACAAAAGTGGCGACGAAGTTCGAATCATCGATTACGAGCCGAGCGGTGCATTTACCGGTTGGCGTCATTAGCTGCCCACCAGCACTCCTTATGCTCGGCCCACTCCACGGCGTCTTAACTTTCTTAAGGCGGTCGGCGAGCTCTTGTCGCATAATAGAGAAGTCAGCACCAGTGTCAACCAGTGCTGTTACGTGGTGTCCGTCTATAATAACGGTGAGGTCGGCACGTACAAATTCATTGGCAGTAGTACTCGTGGTTGTTGTCGTCTTCGTCATCACCGTCGTCACGTCGTCTTTGTGTAGAGGCAAAGGGGTCTTTTTGGCGTCTCGGCAATTGGCAACCTTGCCCCCGGAGGTCGCGGCAGTTAGTTTCCCTGGCACGGGCTTGGGGAGCGGTTTCTGATGGCGTCCACGTATCTTTGGCGATTCGGGGAATTCTGACCTCGTGCAGGTGAGGGAGACCGCCAGCGACGACTTGGTGAAGACGCTTGGTTGGTCGGTAGGTGATCAGCACCATGGTCACGAGGGTCTCCAGAATAAAAAGAAGCGGGCCGAGAAAAGTTTCCAAACCGGGTTTCTCGATGCCGGCAGTAGCGCGAGATGTGGCCTGGTTCGCCGCAGTGGAAACAAAGGGGTCGACGGTCGGCGGTGCGCCACAAGTCGGTCCGACGTACTGGTGGTCGCCGCACAGGTTCACGCTGCCACCACGGCAAGGTAACGGGCCGTGGCTGAAAGGGTGGTTCTTCTGGGGCAGGCGGATGACGGCGGACGGCATCAGCATAGGTCAGTGGACGTGGTTCGGGTGGTGGCGCCGGTGAGGGAAAGGCTTGCCGTAGTTCCTGGCGCACGATTTCTGCAACAGAAGCAACTGGGGGATCGGTAGACGGAAGGCCGAGGGCCCGCAGCTCTTCCCGCAGGATTTGTCGAATCATTTGCCGTAAAGAGTTTTCAGAAACGGCGGCGTTTTGAGCGGCGGCACCAACAGGCGTTTGGTCGGGCAGGCGGTCAAAGTGGCGGCATCGTTGCCGGAGCGCCCGCTCAATGACAGTCGCCTCTTTGATGAATTCATCCACTGTTGTTGGTGGATTTCGTACAAGGCCGGCGAAAAGCGGTTCCTTAACTCCCCGCATCAGATGACGAACTTTCCTTGCCTCGGGCATGTCAGGGTCAGCGCGGCGAAACAGGCGGGCCATATCCTCAGCGAACATGGCCACGCTTTCATTCGGCTTTTGCATGCGGGCTTCGATCATCTGCTGTGCGAGATCCCGTCGGTCCGCACTGAGGAACGTCTCGAGAAGCTTTTGGCGGAAATTGTCCCAGGTTTGGAAAGTAGGCTCCCTGTTCTCGTACCATGTGCGAGCGCTATTTTCCATTGCGAAGTAGGCACGGCCAAGTTTTTCTTGCACGCTCCAACGATTCACCACAGCGGTCCGCTCGAACTGGTCGAGCCAGTCCTCGACATCTTCATACGGTTCTCCACGGAAGACTTCGGGAACACGAGGAGTCTCAAAAGTTACCTGGTAAGGGTGAGTCGTCTGGGCCGGAGGAAGATTCGCAGACGCTGAAGGGGCTGCCATGCTGGTAACAGGAGATGCCGTCAAGAGTTCTGGGCTTAGGCCTAATAGGCGCCGGCTGAATCCGGTGTACTGGAGTCGCAACAAGACGTTGAGGCTCCGGACTGGGTGTACGGTCCCGAACAACGCTTTCTTGCATCAGGTTGCAGGCCCCAGCACCTCCACCAGTGTCGCGACGTCAAGAGAGAGGTCGTACTCGAAGACGCTGAGAAAACAGAAGCGGGTCGGTCTTTTTGTTAACCGCGTGAGAGAGAGTTCCTCATCTTTCTCGTTGTTGCGTTCTGCATAAAAGCGTGCAGATGCGCGTATGCGCTGTCGCCTTCGTCTTTTTCGCGGGACGCATGTGACAATATATATATATATATATATATATATATATATATATATATATATATATATATATATATATATATATCAATACATATATATATATACAACGACAGCTAGCAGTTATAAGATCGCAAGGAAGCACCTTACTGTCCACCACCGCCAGTGTCCGTAAGTGCTATCATATCAGGTACGGAAAAAAAGGAAATAAGAAAAAAATATCAAGATTGGGACGAGGTTTCAACCGGTGTTCACTCCGTGCCAGCCCAGAATTCCACCATCTAAGCCAGACGGGTTTTTTTTTTCGTTTGTTTTTCGAGCCACGCTGGCAATGAAAATTTATTTGCACAAACATTCTATACAAGCGTTATGTCGGGAAGAAACCGCGTTAATATACCCGTGCCACACGGGTAAGGAAAATCGCGCTTACCTCCTAATGCCTTCAGATGTAATTCGCCTGGTGCCACACGGATGAAGGAAATGGCATTCGCCCAAATGCCATTCATCACCAAAGCCATAGCCAGAACTCATTAGACTTAGAAATGCGTACTCTTGATGGCACAGCTGTTGAAGTAATTGTATAAAACGGAAGCTGGTAGACGCTGTAAAACAAGTGCGACAGGGGCCATTTTATTTTTCCGCTGCGGATCTGACTAGCTTTGGCTTAAGTTTCTATATATATGCTCGGTTACAAGAGATAGAGAGAGATAAAGATACAAGGAAAGGCAGGGAGGTTAACCAGACGCACATCCGGTTTGCTACACTGCACTGGGGAAGGGATGAAGGGGAGAAAAGAGGTTGCACTAAACCTCTTTACAACATCGTAAAACAAAGTAATGAACTAAATCTAACGGCAGCGTATGCTTATTAATACATTTATTTATTATCTGATGTGTATGAAGCTTGTAAACGCTTGTTTATTTTTTATTGCTACTAACCCAATGCTCCTGAGCAAGGTGCTGCGACCAACATCATCAAGTCAAATGTCATTCGCTTTGGACGTGTAGCAGCGCCATCAAAAAAAAATGTTTTTCGGGGACTGAATGGCATCGCTACCGATTGACATTTTCTATGCCCGTGTGGCACCGGTATTACATACACAATGTAACGTTGCAGAAGATTAAAAAAAGCAACAAGGTGTCACAGAATGCGAATTGTGTAACTAGGCGCTACGCAATGTGAATTTCATGAAGAGTGGGTCTCTGAATGTTCCAAACCCATCACAAAGGGTGAAGCCATAATTCCTCATCATCGTCAGCCACTGAATCAATTAATGTAGTGTAGTGAGTACCTTGTAAGAGCGCTTGTATATTAACTCCAACCGAGTTTGAAACGGCTTCTAGAAGATGCGCTCTTGCAGCTGTCAATTTGACTGGGCAACTGTGCGAAGCTTCCAGCGCAGGTCGAGCATTTTTATCATAATTAAAATATTTCTAAGGATGATAAAGTTCAATGTTTACGCTTTCATGGGCATCCTTTCCGACGGGTATTCACTTGTTTTCTCGGTATAGCATCTGCCAACTATGGTACGGGAGTACTCGTCTTCATAGAATCTGCCGTATCTATAGCTGTTAAAACTTAGAATGTCTCACAGAGCCACTTTTAACATTACATTCATCTTTTAGTAGTTTAATTAAAGGATGAATTGAAAGACAGGTGTTATTTCAGAAAGTGTTTTTACTGCGCAGATTACGGAATAAATGAATCCGACAAAGTACCCAAAATCACTTACCTCACTATATCAACGACGCGGGCTTATGGGGATAACACAAGGTTAGCGTAGCCTATAGGATACGATAATTATAGATATTTGTTGAATGTACTTCCACCAATAGGGACGGCTTTAAGCTCTCCCATAGTAGAGTACGCTGTGCTCTAAATCGTTACCCCCTTTTTCTAAACCCCCCCCCCCGCCAGTGGTGAGCTGATATTGTAAATATCGTTCACCTATTACTCGGGACGGCTCAGTGCTCTCCCATAGTTGAGTACGAAGTACTCGAAATCGTGAAACACAAAAACAGAATAGCGATCTCTATATCCCATGCTCTTCTATATACGAATGCACTCCTTGCTTCCACGCGTACTCCTGGCAGCAAAAATAGAGTTTACGATTAGTTTTTTAGAAGCTTCGTATGTGTCGCCTTCAGCCAACAACAAAAGTTTTCGCCTCATGCTTGAGAACGAAGCCGTTGCCAGTGATATAGGTGTGTGTGTGTGTATACCTTTGGAATATTTGTGTTTTCTTAAGGGGTAACCGCAACTTGCTGCAGTAACTTATTGGCGGCGAGATCAATCTATAGGTGGTAACCAAGGAAGTTATACGAAAACTTCTGGAGTGGTGGAGGCGCTCCGCGGCTGACGCCGATGCACCGCCATATTGCTCCGGGCAGAAAACGGACGGGCAGCATTGTATAAAGCGCGTGTCGGCGTGCATGGCTTTTTGTGTCGTTGTTGGTTATGTTGTGTGCGGTGCCTCTAATCGAACAAGGCGGCTGTGGAAGACGACTGTGATCCCTCCACGAGATGATGGTGGGTGCTTGCACAGCATTTGGCTGCGCAACTCGCGTGAAGCAAACACCGGGCAGAACTTTCCACGTGTAACTAGGCATTTTTCTGTCAATTTTTCTCGCGTATGTTTAAGACTATGAATGCATTCGTGTGTGCAAATATTTCCTTTTTTTTCGCGTGCCATAGAGACACTGTTAAACATCTTTTTGTACGCTTTACGTTTCCCAAATATGTCGGATTGTGTAGCAGATATATTTGAGTGCTATGTGAGGCGAGAGTTGTTGAAGGTCGAAAAATAGAGTTGTCTTACGCTCAGCGCACTTTGAAGAAGACTGCTTCGATAGGACAAAGCAATCAATGAGACTACACGCTGCCAGTAACGGTTATCACAGCGTCCCCAGCGTCCCCACAAAAGCCGGTGAATATGCTTCGTAGACGTAAGTGCATCTTTTTTCAAACATAATAAACTCAGCGCTCACTCTGAATTTCTAGGACTTTCAATTTCTTATATTTTGATGTGTACTGCGCTTCAAATGCTAAAATTTTCGGTAATGTCGTGAGATGCCTCTCTCTTTACGTAGAAGAAAACAAAGTGATCTCCTGTAACAAGCCAAGAAACACCTCTGCCCCCCCCCCCTCCTTCCACTCTCCTTGCAACTTTCACCCATGAAGGAGAGGTACAGACCGAAAGCTCATGAATCAGTGAACTAAGCGCGTCAGCTGAAAAACAGGGTTGAGACATTGCAGATGAACAATTGGATAAATGTAGGTAATAAAACCACATACCATCGCTTCTCAGGAATTGGTTGACAAGCTAAATGAGCAGAACCTTTTACCGGAAAGAGTATTGTACGGTTCTGAAGCAGCATTTTCTCCGGGAATCTAGCAGCTCCTCAAACGAGTCTACGAAATTACTGAAAATGCTCTCCGGAACCAAAAACATTTGCACTGACGCTGCAGTATTATTTGCCAAGCGCCTATCATTACGGGTGGGCGAAGTTCAGCAATGCTCTACCAAAGACACACCATTGGTGAATAATAAACGCGGTGAACGGTGATCCTGGCTTCACCTCTGAATCTTTCGGGTTTATTACAAACACAGCGCAAGTAAGAGAGGAGCTACTGATTGCTTTCATAGTATAGCTGACGACATGCCTATTGAAAGTATATCCAACTTATGGGCATTATAGTTTTCGGATGTGTTGACTTGGGCATAGACAGACATGGCTGATGTTCTTTCTTTACTTAAGCTTCACTGCATTTCCTCATTTAGAACTTCTGCAGTAAGGCGAGTGAAGCAATTGTGAACATATTGCGAACTGATATCCCAGAGTACAATTTCTTGAAACCTTTCAACGACAAGTGGAAAGGGAAAATAAATAAGATCTATAGTAAAGTCATTCCAACGTTCCCTCGCCCCTTTAGAAGATTTAAGACAGGCGCTTACATTACTGTTGGGTAACGCATGGCTGCGAGTGGCCATAGCACAACGGCAGCGTGGACCAGGCAATCGCCGCTTCCTTCGGCCCTGAGCATTATGACCGCCCCGACTTCACTTCAATACATGGGTGGGTATGGGTGACCACCACTGCTCAAGATTTAGTGTAACCTCCTTGGTGGTATAACAACACCGCGGTGGCAGGGTGGTTATAGCCGGTCGGTGGCGCATCTGCAAATCAATACAGCAGCGCATCGTTTTCAGCGGCTTGAGCTGATTGTCGGCGAAAAAAAATGCGCCGACAGTAACATACTATAAATGTCTGCACTTTTCATCACCATATAGATGGTATAGATGCACTATGCCCATCCAACGTCACTTTTACATGTGATAAAACGCTTCTGCCCGTGAACTGGATTCTCGCCACGAGTGACAGTTTGCGTTGTCGCACTGACTGATGATTTTTTCGTACTATTTGTACGTGTTTAGCTTGTGTTCCTCATACCCCGCATTGCTTTAGCGTGACTGAACTGAATTTACTTCTTGCTCATCTGGCTCGCCCCCCCCCCTTTCAAAAAAAAAAAGAAAGAAAAACACATATGGTGGCTCCCTGTGAAACCTGAGAAAGACGTCGCACGAACACATAGAGATTCCCTTTCGTGGAGTTGATTTGATATGTGGGGTTTAACGTCCCAAAACCACCATATGACCCTTTCGTAGAGTTCCCCCTGCCCCGTTTACCAAATCGTCAATGACGCTAATGTTTGAGAAGCGCTAACGAAGTCTGAGTGAGAGATCATGACATCCAGCACCACTCGACTTGTCTGCGGTGTTAGAGCAGACATTGAATTGAGCAAACTTCGAACCATACTCATATGAGAGACGTTCACCTTCGAAAAGTATATCTCGAAATGTCGGCCTGAAGCTCTCACTTTCCGATTCTAATCAACCGTGTCTTTTGTCGCAACTCGTTGCGCTTAACGGGTGGTATCATAAAGCAATTTCGGCCTCAACAATGTTCCACTCACGGCACCGAAGAGTGACGATGATTCTGGGGTGAACAGTATTTCACAGCACAGCGCGCACGGAAGGACAAGTTGGTATATACGCCAAAACAGATGCGCTGTGCTCCAAGGAGTCCGTGCCTCGAGAGCAAAGATGGTTGTCTCGAGCGACTGTAAACAAATGAACACTGCGAGAGTTTCCACGTGACGGTATCTGGCCAATACCGATGCGGCGCGGCCTCGGAGAGATCGGAGCAGGGGGAAAAGAGTGGAGGTGCGTAAATAACCACATACGTGGCTTCTTTGCGAAGTTTTAGGGGCTTTAGTCATCATTCATCACGTTCAGCAATGCGCATTTGTTGTTCACTAACAGCTCGTTTGTCGATGCCTGAGTATAGTTAAGTACTACATAGCCGTGTGCTGCGTTCCCCATCAAGAAGAAGGGGGGGGGGGTGACAGTTATTGGAGCGCCCCTCTCCCCTGCCTTCCTCCTAAGTCAATGTATGGGGCAGATTTAGCGCCTCCCTCCTTCTAGTTGACTATAGAGGGGAGAGAGGGGGGGGGGTCTCCGTTCGCACGATGATCGCGCGATGGCAAACGTACCGGCTGAATGGAGAATAGTCAGAGTTAAAATATAGCTGCGCTTTCCTTCATATTTGCATATACTTTCACTGTACAGAACAAGTATGTGGTTGTTCAAACTCCCTTTAGTACTTAAGCGATATATATATATATATATATATATATATATATATATATATATATATATATATATATATATATACAACGACAGCTGTTGTGACATCACAACGAGGTGCCGTATTGTCTGCCGCCGCCAGTGTTCGTAACTGCTATCCCATCCGATACAAGAAAAAAAAACAAAATAAGAAAAAATATTCAGCTAGGGACGAGATTTCAAAAAGGGTCCGCTTCGTGCCAGCTCAGTATTCTACCATCAAGCCATGCCGCGTTTTGTTTATGTTTGTTTATGAGCCATGCTGGTGCTGAAAATTCGGTTGCTCAAAAATCCTATACAAGCGTTATGTTGGGAAGGAACCGCATTAACATAAGTAATATAACGGGGCAGAAGATTAAAGTAGCAACAAGCTGTCATAGAATGCGAATTGTGTAACATAGGCGTTACGCAATGTGAATTTTATGATGAGTGGGTCTCTGAATGTTTCGAACCCATCACAAAGGGTTAAGCTATAATTGCTCATCTTCATCAGCCACCGAATCAATTAATGTAGTGTAGTGAGTACCTTGCAAGATGGATTGTATTATAATAGCGCCAACCGAGTTAGCAGCGGGTTCTAGGAAAATCCCTTTTCCCGCTGTCAATTTGACTGGGCAACTGTGCCCGCTTCCAGCGCAGGTCGGGCGTTTTCCCCATAATTTAAAATATTATAAAGAATGGTAAATTCAATGTTTACGCTTCTCATGGGCTTTCGTTGTGACGGGTACTCGTTTTCTCGGTATAGCATCTGCCAACTATGGAACTGGATTCTTCGTCTTCATAGAATCTGCCGTACTTAGCTGTTAAAACTTTAAATGTCTTACAACTGAGCCACTTTTACATTAAATTTATCTGGTAGTAATTTGAATAAAGGATAAATAGAAAGGCATGTGTTATTTCAAAAAAAGCCCCCCCCCCACACCACCGTCTTTTTTTTCGTTCACAGAATGCTGTTCTCACTTGTTGTGCTTATGCTGCCCCCAGTTCCAGTGAAAGTGCGTTGACTCGAGGTCAGTCCTGAGGCACAGCGATGCCAACAAAAAAAAACATCTGTGGTCCTCGCGTATCTTCAGTATTCACTGAGAGTGTCACAAGGGGGGTATGGGGCAAAAGCCGCCGAAGCAGCTGCACCTTGCAGTCACGTGGTAATAAACTCTGCAACGCAGGTTAAATGTCACGTGATAGAAGACTCCCTACGTGGTAAAACTGGATTTTGACATCATTTTACTACATGCCTCAGAGGTGGTGGTAAAACTATGTCATGTACTATCTTTTACTCCTTCACGAGGTAGTAATTTTAAACGCGAGAGAGTTTTCAGAGGTCATGAGCCGCAAAAACTCCACACTCGGATAGTTTTTGCTTACAGTGTATGGTGCGGTTGTCGTGCGGAGAACTGCGTCGATGCTGAGTGACTGATGAAGGGGCAGGCAGGTCTCCATCTTGTCGACTCATGTGACGCTAAGATGACTGGGGACATGGCCTGGCTCATACGCCATGTTTATTCCACTGTCATTTCTTATGACTTTCTTACGCCTCCGGTGGAAATGCAGCCGCCGCAGCCGGGATTCGATCCCGCGACCTGCGAGTCAGCAGCCGAGTACGCACCTGAGTTCGATTGAGCGAACTTCTCAACTGCGTTTGCCATCCGGGCTCTCATGAGGTGAAACTTCGCTGTGTCGCATGGGGTTCAGAGTGCAATTCACGAAAGCGTATTCGTGTCTCATTAGAATGGCCAGAAGTGGGGCATGCATCACTTACACCTGCGAGGAGACGCTTGAGCACATTCTATGTCACTGCCCATCATACTGGACTCAATGGCATGGTATGGAAGTTAAGCTCCATCTCCTAGATTCAAGACCACTTACAATCCTGGAATATTTGTCTATGGTGTTGAACGTGCGTATAAGACCATGAAAGCTCTCTTGTGCTTTTTGAGGACCACTGGACTTCACGAGCGCTTGTGAAAAAACACCACGAGATCGTGATGTGTAGTCTCAAGCTCACAATTCATCCATCTTGTTTGTTTCTTCTTCCTTTTATCTCTTTTAGGGGCGAAGCTCCTTATGGCGTGGCTTGGGCGTCCCTCGTATGTAACCACCAGTGGCACATACCCGAAATAGGTATAACACTTGACCTCCAAGGTGGTGCCAGTGAGAGATCTCTTCTGTGCGTTGTTTAACAATAAAAATAGTGCTCAATGTACGTGGCAATGGCTGCTAATGGGGAATGAGAGACATGAACATTCGGCTTTTAGTCAACGCGCACGCTGCGATCCCCATTAGCAGCCATTGGCATGTACATTGAGCACTATCAGACAAGAAAGGGATGCTACATTATACTCGCTGGGTGTAACCTCCTTAGCTTTAGAAAGGTTTGGCGAGCGTTGAGCCGCAGTGCCATGAATACAATGAACTTGTATATACCATGAATGAACTCAAGGTGGTTAAAAATGAGAAGTAGATACGAAGCGCAAGCCGCAAGAAAGTAAAAGCCGAATTCTCCTGTCTCTCATTTCTCATTAGCAGCCATTGGCATGTAAATTGAACCCTATCTGACAGGGAAAGGTTGCTACGTTATACTCACTGGGCGTAACCTCCTTGGTTTTCGAAAGGTTTAGCGAGCGTTTGGTCGCAGTGCCATGAATACAGTGAACTAGAATATACCATGAACTCGAGGTGGTTAAAGGTGGGAAGTGGACCCAAAGCGCAGGCCGTAAGAAAGTGTGCGTGTGCCACCTCTCGTTTAGTCCTTGGAATGTCCGCTGGATTGCGGTGCTTCTATATGGGGAATATATGATAAAAATTTGCGAGATGTTGGGACTTGGAGTGTTGAATAGATGAACGAACGGACACACAAACAGATGCATGGATGGACGCATGAACGGACGCAGGGGCGGATGCACGAAAGTACGCAGGGACGGGCGCACAAACAGACGCATGGACGGTCACACAGACGGACGCATGGACGGACGAATGCTTCGCCCCACTCTCCATCATTCACTCCGTGGATATGCTGCCATTTTTTTACTCTTCTTATTTTCCCTCAATATTTTCTTTTATATGGTTCCCCTATCTCCCTCTGAAAGTGTAGGGTAGCCAACTGAGGCAAAGCTCGGTTAACTTCCCTGCATTTCCTCTCCATCATGCATTCCTCTCTCTCTCTCTCTCTCTCTCTCTCTCTCTATATATATATATATATATATATATATATATATATATATATATATATATATATATATATATATATATATATATATATATATATATACGTGTGTGTGTGTTCTAGTTTGATCTTTGATGGTCTGCGCTTGCACGATATTCGTACAAAACGAAATTCAGCTTCGAAATTTTCAATTTTGCTTTGTGAATTAAGATGAATGCATAAATATTTTGGTTTACAACTGTTGTTGTTCGTTGGTCGGCCACCATCTCTATAGCAATGTGTCCACTGCAACGATTTTACGACTATACTGTACTCTTGCGAACGACTCAAACATGTAACTATGTTTGTTTTTTTCTGACGGTAGTTTCAGGTTTGTAATAACAAAACTGCTCTTACGACAGAATTATTTTTAAGAGAACATTTTAGCCATTTTTTCGAGCTGAGTAGCGGGCATATTTTTACTGAAGGCAAGGAGGGTTTTCAATAAATAGCGACGTGAAGCCCTAGTTTTTCCATGCGTTCATTTCCCAGAGTGCATATCGCATATCGGTATTCAACGCGCGTGCTAACAAACCAATGAAAGGCGGAAGGGAAAATCAAGCGGGACCCAAGCTTCTCCCGACACACCCTTAGTTCCGAGAAGACGAAGACAGTGTCGACGAAGGCGATGCTCCATGGCGACGCGTAGACGTGCACAACTGGTCGCACGCGTGTAAACTCTGTGGTGCAGTGGCGTTCCAGCTGGCAGTTAGTCCAAACAGGGAAACGGATTGACGCCGACGTCGTATTTTCTTGACGACAGCCTCCTTGAGAAGACGGTTATCACGCACATTAATCGTGCGCTGACAAACGTATAGCCGTTCAATGGAGACTATATAGTCAGTGTTGAAAAGTAGCCGCGTGCTTTTTTTCATAGTTATATGTATTTTTGCAGTACAAAACAATTAGGTGGTCGTTTTAACTCTCTTTAGTATTTGAGCAACTTTTATATATATATATATACAACGACAGCTAGCTGTTATAAGATCGCAAGGAAGCACCGTACTGTCCACCACCGCCAGTGCAGTGTCCGTAAGTGCTATCATATCAGGTACGGAAAAAAAGGAAATAAGAAAAAAAATATCAAGATTGGGACGAGGTTTCAACCGATGTTCGCTCCATGCCAGCCCAGAATTCCACCATCCAAGCCAGACGGTTTATTTTTTCGTTTTTTTTAGAGCCACGCTGGCACTGCAGTTATTTGCACAAAAGTTCTATACAAGCGTTATGTCGGGAAGAAACCGCGTTAATATACCCGTGCCACACGGGTAAGGAAAATCGCAATTACCTCCTAATGCCTTATGTAATTCGCGTGGTGCCACACGGATGAAGGAAATGGCATTTGCCCAAATGCCATTCATCGCCCAATGCCATAGCCAGAAGTCGTTAGACTTAGAAATGCGTACTCTTGATGGCACAGCTGATGAAGTAATTGTATAAAACGGCATTTGATTTGACTAGAAAGAAACTTTTCGCGTATTTTTTTTTACACTAATCACTTAAACAAGTGCTTGAAAACTTCTCTTCAGCTGGTAGACGCTGTAAAACAAGTGCGACAGGTGCCATTTTCTTTTTACGCTGCGGATCTGACTAGCTTTGGCTTGAATTGCTATATATGCTCGGTTACAACGTCGTGAAACAAAGTAACGAACGAAATCTAACGCCAGCGTATGCTTATTTATACATTTATTTATTATCTGATGTGTATGAAGCTTGTAAACTCTTGTTTGTTTTTTATTGCTACTAACCCAATGCTCCTGAGCAAGGTGCTGCGACCGACATCATCAAGTCAAATGTCATTCGCTTTGGACGTGTACCAGCGCCACCGAAAAATTGTTATTCGGGGACTGAATGCCTTCGCTACCGAATGACATTTTCTATGCCCGTGTGGAACCGGTATTACATACACAATGTAACGTGGCAGAAGATTAAAAAAGCAACAAGGTGTCACAGATTTCGAATTGTGCAACTAGGCGCTACGCAATATGAATTTCATGATGAGTGGGGTCTCTGAATGTTTCGAACCCATCACAAAGGGTTAAGCCATAATTCCTCATCATCGTCAGCCGCTGAATCAATTAATGTAGTGTAGTGAGTACCTTGTAAGAGCACTTGTATTATATTAACTCCAACCAAGTTTACAACGGGTTATAGAAAATGCGCTCTTCCAGCTGTCAATTTGACTGGGCAACTGTGCGCCGCTTCCAGCTCAGGTCGGGCGTTTTTATCATAATTAAAATATTTTTAAGAACGAGAAAGTTCAATGTTTACGCTTTCATGGGCTTCCTTTCCGACGGGCATTCACTTGTTTTCTCGGTATAGCATCAGCCAACTATGGTACGGGAGTCCTCGTCTTCATAGAATCTGCCGTATCTAGCTGTTAAAACTTAGAATGTCTTACAGAGCCACTTTTAACATTACATTCATCTTTTAGTAGTTTAATTAAAGGATGAATTGAAAGACAGGTGTTATTTCAGAAAGTGTTTTTACTGCGCAGATTACGGAATAAATGAATCCGACAAAGTACCCAAAATCACTTACCTCACTATATCAACGACGCAGGCTTATGGGGATAACACAAGGTTAGCGTAGCCTATAGGATACGATAATTATAGATAGTTGTTGAATGTACTTTTCCCAGTAGGGACGGCTTTAAGCCCTCCCATAGTAGAGTACGCTGTGCTCTAAATCGTTACCCCCTTTTTCTAACCCCCCCCCCCAGTTGTGAGCTGATATTGTAAATATTGTTCACCTATTACTCGGGACGGCTCAGTGCTCTCCCATAGTTGAGTACGAAGTACTCGAAATCGTGAAACACAAAAACAGAATAGCGATCTCTATATCCCATGCTCTTCTATATACGAATGCACTCCTTGCTTCCACGCGTACTCCTGGCAGCAAAGATAGAGTTTACGATTAGTTTATTAGAAGCTTCGTATGTGTCGCCTTCTGCCAACAAGAAAAGTTTTCGCCTCATGCTTGAGACCGAAGCCGTTGCCAGTGATATAGGTGTCTGTGTATACCTTTGGAATATTTGTGTTCTCTTAAGGGGTAACTGCAACTTGCTGCAGTAACTTATTGGCGGCAAGATCAATCTATAGGTGGTAACCAAGGAAGTTATACTAAAGCTTCTGGAGTGGCGGAGGCGCTCCGCGGCTGACGCCGACGCACCGCCATATTGCTCCGGGCAGAAAGCGGACGGCCAGCATTGTATAAAGCGCGCGTCGGCGTGCGTGGCTTTTTTGTTGTTGTTATGTTGCGTGCGGTGCCTCTAATCGAACAAGGCGGCTGTGGAAAACGACTGTGATCCCTCCACGAGATGATGGTGGGTGCTTGCACAGCATTTGGCTGCGCAACTCGCGTGAAGCAAACACCGGGCAGAACTTTCCACGTGTAACTAGGCATTCTTCTCTGAATTTTTTCTCACGTATGTTTAAGACTATATATGAATGCATTCTTGTGTGCAAATATTTCCCCTTTTGCGTACGGGTGCCATAGAGAAACTGTGAAACATCTTTTTGTACGCTTTACGTTTCCCAAAGATGTCGGATTGCGTAGCAAATATATTTGAGTGCCATGTGGGGCGAGAGTTGTTGAAGGTCGAAAAATAGAGTTGTCTTACACTCAGCTCACTTTGAAGAAGACTGCTCCGATAGGACAAAGCAATCAATGAGACTACACGCTGCCAGTAACGGTATTCACAGCGTCCCCAGCATCTCTACAAAAGCCAGTGAATATGCTTCGTAGAAGTAAGTGCATCGTTTTTCAAACATAATGAACTTAGCGCTCACTCTGAATTTCTGGGATTTTCAATTTCTTATATTTTCATTTGTACTGCGCTTCAAATGCTGAAATTTTCAGTAATGTGGTGAGATGCCTCTCTCTTTACGTAGAAGAAAACAAAGTGATCTCCTGTAACAAGCCAAGAAACACCTTCGCCCCCCCCCCCCCACTCCTTCCACTCTCCCTGAACTTTCACCCACGAAGAAGAGCTACAGGCCGAAAGCTCATGAATCAGTGAACTAAGCGCGTCAGCTGAATAACAGGGTTGAGACATTGCAGCTGAACGATTGGATAAATGTTGGCTTTAAAACCACATACTATTGCTTCTCTGAAGCTGTAGCTCTCTGAAGTTTCTTTTCCAGGAAACCTCGCCGGAGTTTCTCTTCCAGGAAAACTCCCGTCTTCAATAGGCCACTCTCCAAGCTTCAAACTTCTTCGCCGGAAATCCGTCGGCTTCACACACGCAGCTGTTGCCCGCGTCTTCGCTCGATAGCGGTAAACCCACGCTCTTGCCTGTAGCTCGAGCCGTCCCTACGGACCAAAAACTTCGCCGACTACACGGCGGAATCTCGACGCGCTCTGGCGTTAACTTCCGTCACCTCCTGCTTTCTCGTCTCGGCCGCTCGATTAAATACCTTCCGCGCCACCTTCCAGAAATTTCTCGTCCTTTCGTCGGCGCGATACGCAGCGAAGGCTGGAGAGAGGCGAGACGGTTTGTCAGCCCTCCGCGTCGGGTGACTCAGCTCGGCGTAGCCACGCCTCCTTCGTTCTGGAAATTTCTAGCGCTTGCCCGGCCGCCGCTGTGGGGTGAGGAGGTTCGTCTGCGAAGCAGTGCTTCTGCGGGGAGAGCGCGCGCCCGGGAGCCTTGGATGTTTGCTTTCTTCTTTTTTTTTCTTTTTACCTCGCGGCGTTTCTACCGCCCGTTGTCGCAAGGATTTTGCGGCGCGCTCTTTTTTTAGCGCTCGTTCTGTGACACTGCCCCCCACTTTAAGAATATTATCTCATAATATTCAAAACCACACAAACGAGCGCGAAAAGTCACCACACTCTCTCACAGACTGTAATACCATCAGTCACTCATGACACTTCACATTCACAATAGATCACTTAATACAATCGTACATTGTAGTTCAATTCCACAACACATGAAATATAGCCACAGGTACATGCCTACAACACTTCATCACACATTCCAAACAATACAAACGTACAAAGTTCTGTCTATACAACAATTATACAACACTATACATCACATCATCGCACAGCACACTGACTCGCTCAACATCCACTTGAGACACAGGATAACAAGAACATTAACACAACATATGTCACTCAGCCCTGCCAAACACAATCTGATTCCACCTCAGCACCTATCCTGTGTGTTTCGAGCTGCGCTTGCGTCCTTTCTTGCGGTGCTCGCTCGATCTCTTCTTGTGTTTCCACGTTCTTTTTCGGCGAGCCCTTTCCAACGACGATATCTGAGGCGTCGTCTCAGCCATCGTTGTCTCTTCCGACACCGTTAACGCGTCATTACATTCGACGGGTCCTGTCTGTTCATTTACCCGCTTGATCATGCCTCTACATTTTGCCCGGCGGGCCAACTCCGTCTCCTTTACACTGTCGGTCGGTTGAGGTCGTGCCGACGTAAGTCCGGTTGCTCGGCCCGTGAACTTATTCGACACGATCGTCTTCTCCTTCGCTGTCTCTTGCGCCGCAGCTTCACCTTGGGCTCTAGTGAGATCCGTCACGGGATGCTCCTCCACTGTATCTCGCGGCCGCTGTGTTGGCGAGGGCTCTATCTTCGGGTTTTCTCCCAAACATTCGGGATCATTCGGCCCTCGCGCCCCGTCGATGTTTCCGATGACAAGGTCATACAGGGGGGTCGTCATGCATAAAGCAGTAACCTTCCCGCTGAAGTACGGGGTTTCCACCTCAATCTCTGCTTCGGGAAGCATCCGAGCTGTACGGTCAATTAGGCAAACCGGTTTCATTTTGCCTGTTAACTCACTTTCCCGTACCAGATTTCTCCGCACGATAACAGTGGAGCTGCCGGTATCTCTTAACACCGTAATCTTTTTGCCCGCAACTTTTCCAGGCAGCGCTGGCATTCCTTTCGTAACACCGGTTGGCTGTTTTGACATTACAGCACCAACAATAGGACTTTTCTCCCCGTTTTTCAACTCTACGAATCCATCAGTGACGGCATTATTATTAGATTTCGGTGCCGCTTGAACACAGGATACCTGGTGAGTTTGACTCACTCCGTTCCGACATGCATCTGCTTTGTGCCCAGCCTGACCCCACTTAAAACATTTTACAACTGTAGGGCTCGTAAAGATCGTTCGACAATTTTTCGCGCGATGACCCACTCGGTTACACAAAAAACATCGCTGAATGCTCTCTGGTGCACGCTTCTTTTCTTCGGGAGCCAATTTCTTCGAATCGTCGGGACACTCCTTCTTGACCTTGGCCAAATTAGTGCCACCTTGCGCTTCCAAGAATTGATCAGCCAATTCAAGCATTCCTTCGAGTGATTCAGCTCTCCTCTCTTTCAAGTACAGCGACAGGCTTGGGTGGCAACTAGTAAGAAATTGTTCTCTAATTAGGAGCTCTCTAAGCTCCTCGTACTCCTGTGCGGTCCCTGAAAGTTCAATCCATCGGTCGAAATAATGGCAAAGTCGGGCGGCATACTGCGTAGCCGTCTCACCATCAGCTGGTTTTCCTGTCCGAAATCTGTCCCGGAAACCTTCCACGGTAAATCTAAATCGCTTCAGCAAAGCAGCTTTCACCTTTGCATAGTTGGCTGCATCGGTCGGCGTCAGCCTACCGTACACACTGAGTGCTTCACCACTCAAGCAAGTACTCAAAGCAGTTGCCCATTGCTGTTCCGGCCAATTCTGGCTCCTCGCAATCGTCTCAAATCTGTGGAGGTACGCGTCTAGGTCGTCCTTCCTTTCATCAAATGCTACGAGCAACTTGCTTGGGTTCAAGCGGAAGCCATGATCCTCTCGTTCGCTGCTTTCAACTCTAGCTTGGACGGGAGTTTCACTTCGCTGTTGCAAACGGAGCCGCTCGAGTTCCATCTCGTGCTGACGCTGCCGTTCCCTTTCCTCTCTTTCTTCTTTCGCCCTTTCAGCTGCCAGCTTTTCTCTCTCCAACTCCAACTTCAATTGTTGCTCTCTTTCTTCCTTCGCTCTCTCAGCTGCCAACCTCTCTCGTTCCAACTCAGCTGCTTTTTCTTCCTTGGCCCTCTCAGCTGCCAACCTCTCTCTCTCCAACTCAGCTTCTTTTTCCGCTTTGGCTCTTTCGACCGCCAACCTCTCTCGTTCCAACTCAGCTGCTTTTTCTTCCTTGGCTCTCTCAGCTGCCTCTTTCTCCTTCTGGCTTACCCATTTCCGTAGTTCGGCGCCGGAAAGACCCATCTTCTCACCAAGCGCAACTAACTTTTCGAGATCCATTGTGTCTCGCAACTCGCAAATAAAACCTTGCCGCGTGCAAAAAGTATCTGCCTAAATCAGCCTATCGGAACACTCCCCTGCACTCGTTAACGAGAACACTGAACAACACACAAAATCGTTCTGATAGCACTATCAACAACTCGAGGCTCTTTCTCACTACTTTGGACACACTATGCACCAAAAGGTCCTGAATCGCGGACGCCAGATTAATTGTCACACACGTCCCGTTAATTAGGGAGGCGATCGCCGGGCTAATTCGAAGAGCCGAAGTATCGGCCCCCCGAACCGCACCACGAAAGCGTGGACAATTTTGAAGTGGTCCTTTTTGGTGCGCCAGCGGACGCCGGTCGTGGCCCAAAGAACAAGTCAGAGCCGAGAGTTGATAAATAAACAAATTATAATCTCAATAATGGCAGATCGAAAACAATACATAAGAATGTACACTCCACAATAGTTGCATACAATATGATACCAATCAAACCAATCAATCAACGTACTACACAACACAATCAGCCACACTTGAAACAACGGACACGGACAACAATACGCACTACAATGCAGTCACATGCATTGAACAACCAAGACACTTAAGGACTAAAGCGATAGAAAACCTATTCAGTCCAAAGTCATTGGAACAAAAGTCTGAATGATACTCTTCCGAGAATCACTCACTCAAAGTCCAGCGTTGTTGTCGTTCCGTAGCTCTCTGAAGTTTCTTTTCCAGGAAACCTCGCCGGAGTTTCTCTTCCAGGAAAACTCCCGTCTTCAATAGGCCACTCTCCAAGCTTCAAACTTCTTCGCCGGAAATCCGTCGGCTTCACACACGCAGCTGTTGCCCGCGTCTTCGCTCGATAGCGGTAAACCCACGCTCTTGCCTGTAGCTCGAGCCGTCCCTACGGACCAAAAACTTCGCCGACTACACGGCGGAATCTCGACGCGCTCTGGCGTTAACTTCCGTCACCTCCTGCTTTCTCGTCTCGGCCGCTCGATTAAATACCTTCCGCGCCACCTTCCAGAAATTTCTCGTCCTTTCGTCGGCGCGATACGCAGCGAAGGCTGGAGAGAGGCGAGACGGTTTGTCAGCCCTCCGCGTCGGGTGACTCAGCTCGGCGTAGCCACGCCTCCTTCATTCTGGAAATTTCTAGCGCTTGCCCGGCCGCCGCTGTGGGGTGAGGAGGTTCGTCTGCGAAGCCGTGCTTCTGCGGGGAGAGGCGCGCCCGGGAGCCTTGGATGTTTGCTTTCTTCTTTTTTTTTCTTTTTACCTCGCGGCGTTTCTACCGCCCGTTGTCGCAAGGATTTGGCGGCGCGCTCATTTTTAGCGCTCGTTCTGTGACAATTACTACTCTCCCTACGTCCAAAAACTCAGTTAGCACGAGAGTAAATTTTTACCTTGATAGTAGGTGGTAAAAAAAAACCCAGGAAAGGTAGTGCGCTAGAGGACAAGTGGTTTACCCAGTTTCTGAGGTTATTTCAGGTCATTTTCGTTTAGTGTGATGAAAGTCACTCCAGCGTTCCCTCACCCCTTAACAAGATTTAAGACAGGCGCTTACATTGTTGTTGGGTAACGCATGGCTGCGAGCGCCCATAGCACAACGGCAGCGTGGACCAGGCAATCGGCGGCTTCCTTCGGCCCTGAGCAATAATGACAACCCCGGCTTCACTTCAATACATGGGTGGGTATGGGGACCACCACTGCTCAAGATTTAGTGTAACCTCCTCGGTGGTATAACAACACCGCGGTGGCAGGGTGGTTATAGCCGGTCGGTGGCGCATCTGCAAATCAATACAGCAGCGAATTGTTTTCAGCGGCTTGAGCTGATTGTCGGTGAATAAAATGCGCCGACAGTAACATACTATAAATGTCTACACTTTATATCACCGGATAGACGGTGTAGATGCACTATGCCCATCCAAAGTCACTATTACACTTGGTAAAACGCTTCTGCACGTGAATTGGATTCTCACCACGAGTGACATTCTGCGTTTTCGCACTGACTGATGATTTTTTTCGTACTATTTGTACGTGTTTAGCTTGTGTTCCTCATACCACGCATTGCTTTAGCGTGACTGAACTGAATTTACTTCTTGCTCATCTGGCTCCACCCCCCTCTCAAAAAAAGAAAGAAAGAAAAACACATACGGTGTCTCCATGTGAAACCTGAGAAAGACGTCGCACGGACACATAGGCATTCCCTTTCGTGGAGTTGATTTGATATGTGGGGTTTAACGTTCCAAAACCACCATATGACCCTTTCGTAGAGTTCCCCCTGCCCCGTTTACCAAATCGTCAATAACGCCAATGTTTGAGAAGTGTTAACGAAGTCTGAGTGAGAGATCATGACATCGAGCACCATTCGACTTGTCTAGGGCATTACAGCAGACATTAAATTAAGCAAACATCGAACCATACTCATATGAGAGACGTTCAACTTGGCAAAGTATAACTCAAAATTTCGGCCTGAAGCTCCCACTTCCGATTCTAGGCCACCGTGTCTTTTGTCGCAACTCGTTGCGCTTAACGGGGGGTATCATAAAGAGATTTTGGCCTCAACAACGTTCCAGTCACGGCAACTAAGAGCGACGGTGATTCTGGGGTGAACAGTATTTCACAGCACAGCGCGCACGGAAGGACAAGTTGGTATATACGCCTAAACAGATGCGCTGTGCTCCAAGGAGTCCGTGCCTCGAGAGCAAAGATGGTTGTCTCGAGTGACTGTAAACAAATGAACACTGCGAGCATTTCCACGTGACGGTATCTGGCCAATACCGATGCGGCGCGGCCTCGGAGAAATCGGAGGAGGGGGAAAAGAGTGGAGGTGCATAAATAACCACATACGTGGCTTCTTTGCGAAGTTTTAGGGGCTTTAGTCATCATTCATCACGTTCAGATATGCGCATTTGTTGTTCACTAACAGCTCGTTTGTCGATGCCTGAGTATAGTTAAGTACTACATGGCCGTGTGCTGCGTTCCCCATCAAGAAGAAGGGGGGGGGGGGGGTGACAGTTATTGGAGCGCCCCTCTCCCCTGCCTTCCTCCTAAGTCAATGTATGGGGCAGATTTAGCGCCTCCCTCCTTTTAGTTGACTATAGAGGGGAGAGAGGGGGGGGGGTCTCCGTTCGCACGATGATCGCGCGATGGCAAACGTATCGGCTGAATGGAGAATAGTCAGAGTTAAAATATAGCTGCGCTTTCCTTCATATTTGCATATACTTTCACTGTACAGAACAAGTATGTGGTTGTTCAAACTCCCTTTAGTACTTAAGCGATATATATATATATATATATATATATATATATATATATATATATATATATATATATATATATATATATATATATATACAACGACAGCTGTTATGACATCAAAACGAGGTGCCGTATTGTCCGCCGCCGCCAGTGTTCGTAACTGCTATCCCATCCGATACAAGAAAAAAACAAAATAAGAAAAAAAATATTCAGCTAGGGACGAGATTTCAAAAAAGGCCTGCTTCGTGCCAGCTCAGTATTCTACCATCAAGCCATGCCGGGGTTCTTTATGTTTGTTTCTGAGCCATGCTGGTGCTGAAATTTCGGTTGCACTAAATCTTATACAAACGTTATGTTGGGAAGGAACCGCATTAACATAAGTAATATAACGGGGCAGAAGATTAAAGTAGCAACAAGCTGTCATAGAATGCGAATTGTCTAACTAGGCGTTACGCAATGTGAATTTTATGTTGAGTGGGTCTCTGAATGTTTCGAACCCATCACAAAGGGTTAAGCTATAATTGCTCATCTTCGTCAGCCGCCGAATCAATTAATGTAGTGTAGTGAGTACATTGCAAGAGGTATTGTATTATAATAGCACCAACCGAGTTAGCATCGGGTTCTAGGAAAATCCCTTTTCCCGCTGTCAATTTGACTGGGCAATTGTGCCCGCTTCCAGCGCAGGTCGGGCGTTTTTTCCCATTATTTAAAATATTATAAAAAATGGTAAATTCAATGTTTACGCTTCTCATGGGCTTTCGTTGTGACGGGTACTCGTTTTCTCGGTATAGCATCTGCCAACTATGGAACTGGATTCTTCGTCTTCATAGAATCTGCCGTACTTAGCTGTTAAAACTTTAAATGTCTTACAACTGAGCCACTTTTAACATTAAATTTATCTGGTAGTAATTTGAATAAAGGATAAATAGAAAGGCATGTGTTATTTCAAAAAAATTTTTACTGCACAGATTACAATATAAGTGACTCCGACAAAGTATCCAAGGTATCTAACCATGCTTTACCAAAAAAGGAGGCTTATGGGACATTGAAAGCGTATAGCTTATAAGATACGACGCCTGTAGACAGTTCTTCACCCATACCTCCACCAGTCGTGAACCGATTATTAGGGACGGCTCAGTGCTCTCCCATAGTTGAGTACGAAGTACTCGAAATCGTGAAACACAAAAACAGAATAGTGTTGCGAACGACGGGCCGATCCCGCCGGAGCCACCACTGTTGCGAAACCACCTCCGGAATCCCACCGCTGACCTCCACTGTTGCGAAAGACGGCGACGCCAACACGGCCCCGAAGGCGCCACTGCTTTCAACTCCGCCGGGAAGGTCACCAGCCGTTTGGTAGCGTATGTTTCTCAGCTCGCGACTGCTTCTGCGCAGAGCTGATAAGACGAGCGGACGAGACGACGGTGAGTTAAACAAGGTTTATGTACAGCATATATACAGAGGCGTTACAATTTCGGCACTGGGGCCGACAGAGACTCGAAGAGCCGAGCTCTCCTCTCTAACACATAGGTCAGCCCTTCGCCTAAGACCGCTGACTCACACACATGTCGGCTCTCCGACACGGGGACTCCTCTCCTAGGACCGCCGATCGCGACGCGCCGCAGGGCTTCTTTTATTTACACCGGGTCCAACCAAAATGTCCAATCAGAAGCGCCGCTGGTCGTCAGGGCAGATTCCTCCAATGGGGCGCCGCGCCATGCGTCAGACCACCAGACACGAGGACACCGGCTCGCTGTCACGTGCGCCGCTGACTCAATGCACGTGGGCCAGAGAAGCGCCGCGCGTGTTTACGCCGTTGAGTTGTTCGCGCCAGGCAGACTGCGGGCTGGCCTTGACCAGATTGCCTTTTTCAGAGGCACGGACGTTTGACGAGGACTCGCTGGCATAACAATAGCGATCTCTATGTCCCATGCTATTCTATATACGAATAGAATATAGACAGAGTTCACGATAAGTTTATTAGAAGCTTCGTATGTGTCGCCTTCTGCCAACAAGAAAAGTTTTCGCCTCATGCTTGAGAACACAGCCGTTGCCAGTGGTATCGGTGTATGTGTATACCTTTGGACAATTTGTGTTTTCTTAAGGGGTAACCGCAACTTTCTGCAGTAACTTATTGGCGGCGAGATCAATCTATAGGTGGTAACCAAAGAAGTTACACAAAGCTTCTGGAGTGGCGGAGACGCCCCGCGGCTGACGCCGACGCACCGCCGTATTGCTCCGGGCAGAAAGCGGACGGGCAGCATTGTATGAAGCGCGCGTCGGACAACTTTTGCGAAAGTATGCAGGACAACTTTCAACAGCAGGTTTTGTTTCTTTTTTTTTTCGTTTTTGAGCGCCCCCCCCCCACCTTCTTTTTTTTCGTTCACAGAATGCTGTTCTCACTTGTTGTGCTTATGCTGCCCCCAGTTCCAGTGAAAGTGCGTTGACTCGAGGTCAGTCCTGAGGCACGGCGATGCCAAAAAAAAAAACATCTGTGGTCCTCGCGTATCTTCAGTATTCACTGAGAGTGTGTCACAAGGGTGGTATGGGGCAAAAGCCACCGAAGCAGCTGCACCTTGCAGTCACGTGGTAATAAACTCTGCAACGCAGGTTAAAAGTCACGTGATAGAAGACTCCCTACGTGGTAAAACTAGATTTTGACATCATTTTACTATTTGCCTCAGAGGTGGTGGTAAAACTATGTCATGTACCATCTTTTACTCCTACGCGAGGTAGTAATTTTAAGCGCGAGAGAGTTTTCAGAGGTCATGAGCCGCAAAAACTCCACACTCGGATACTTTTTGCTTACAGTGTATGGTGGGGTTGTCGTGCGGAGAACTGCGTCGATGCTGAGTGACTGATGAAGGTGCAGGCAGGTCTCCATCTTGTCGACTCATGTGACGCTAAGATGACTGGGGACATGGCCTGGCTCATACGCCGTGTTTATTCCACTGTCATTTCTTATGGCTTTCTTACGCCTTCAGTGGAAATGCAGCCGCCGCCGCCGGGATTCTATGCCGCGACTTGCGGGTCAGCAGCGGAGTACACACCTGAGTTCGATTGAGCCAACTTCTCAACTGCGTTGAGAAGTTGGCTCAATCGAGAAGGTGGCTCAATTGAGAAGGTGGCTCAATAATCAAATATATATATATATATATATATATATATATATATATATATATATATATATATATATATATATATATATATATATATATATATATATATATATATATATATATATACGTGTGTGTGTGTGTTCTACTTTGATCTTTGATTGTCTTCGCTCGCACGATATTCGTACAAAACGAAATTCGGCTTCGCAATTTTCAATTTTGCTTTGTGAATTAAGATGATTGCATAAATATTTTGGTTTACAACTGTTGTTGGTCGTTGGTCGGCAACCATCTCTATAGGAATGTGTCCACTGCAACGATTTTACGACAATACTGTACTCTTGCGAATGACTCAAACATGTAACTATGTTTGTTTTTTCTGACGGTAGTTTCAGGTTTGTAATAACAAAACTGCTCTTATGACAGAATTATTTTTCAGAGAACATTTTAGCCATTTTTTCGAGCTGAGTAGCGGGCATATTTTTACTGAAGGCAAGGAGGGTTTTCAATAAATAGCGACGTGAAGCCCTAGTTTTTCCATGCGTTCATTTCCCAGAGTGCACATCGCATATCGTCATTCAACGCGCGTGCTAACAAACCAATGAAAGGCGGAAGGGAAAATCAAGCGGGACCCAAGCTTCTCCCGACACACCCTCAGTTCCGAGAAGACGAAGACAGCGTCGATGATGGCGATGCTCCATGGCGACGCGTAGACGTGCACAACTGGTCGCACGAGTGTAAACTCTGTGGTGCAGTGGCGTTCCAGCTGGCAGTTAGTCCAAACAGGGAAACGGATTGACGCCGACGTCGTATTTTCTTGACGACAGCCTCCTTGAGAAGACTGTTATCACGCACATTAATTGTGCGCTGACAAACGTAGCCGTTCAGTGGAGACTATATAGTCAGTGTTGAAAAGTAGCCGCGTGCTGTCCTTCATGGTTGTATGTATTTTTGCGGTACAAAACAATTAGGTGGTCGTTTAAACTCTCTTTAGTATTTGAGCGACTTTGTTATATATATATATATATATATATATATATATATATATATATATATATATATATAGAGATATATATATAGATATATATATAGATATGTATATATATATATATATATGTATATATCTATATATATATATATATATATATATATATATATATATATATATATATATATATATATATATATATATCTATATATATATACAACGACAGCTAGCTGTTATAAGATCACAACGAGGCACCGCGTACTGTCCACCACCGCACCACCGCCAGTGTCCGTAAGTGCTATCATATCAAGTACGTAAGAAAGAGGAAATAAGAAAAAATATCAAGATTAAGGACGAGGTTTGAACCGGTGTTCGCACCGTGCCAGCCCAGTATTCTACCATCCAAGCCAGACGGTTTCTTTTTCGTTTGTTTTGAGCCACGCTGGCACTGAAAATTTATTTGCACAAAATTCTATACAAGCGTTATGTCGGGAATAAACCGCGTTAATACCCGTGCCACACGGGTAAGGAAAATCGCACTTACCTCCTAATGCCTTATGATGTAATTCGCGTGGTGCCACACAGATGAAGGAAATGGATTTCGCCCAAATGCCATTCATCACCCAATTGCATAGCCAGAACTCGTTAGACTTAAAAATGCGTAGTCTTGATGGCACAGCTGATGAAGTAATTGTATAAAACGGCATTTGATTCGACTGGAAGGAAACTTTTCGCGTATTTTATTTACACTAATCACTTAAACAAGTGCTTGAAATCTTCTCTTCAGCTGGTAGACGCTGTAAAACAAGTGCGACAGGTGCCATTTTCTTTTTACGCTGTGGATCTGACTAGCTTTGGCTTGAGTTGCTATATATGCTCGGTTACAACGTCGTGAAACAAAGTAATGAACGAAATCTAACGGCAGCGTATGCTTATTTATACATATATTTATTATGTGATGTGTATGAAGCTTGTAAACTCTTGTTTGTTTTTTATTGCTACTAACCCAATGCTCCTGAGCAAGGTGCTGCGACCGACATCATCAAGTCAAATGTCATTCGCTTTGGACGTGTAGCAGCGCCACCGAAAAAAATGTTATTCAGGGACTGAATGCCTTCGCTACCGAACGACATTTCCAATGCCCGTGTGGCACCGGTATTACATACACAATGTAACGTGGCAGAAGATTAAAACAGCAACAAGGTGTCACAGAATGCGAATTGTGCAACTAGGCGCTACGCAATATGAATTTCATGATGAGTGGGGTCTCTGAATGTTTCGAACCTATCACAAAGGGTGAAGCCATATTTCCTCATCATCGTCAGCCGCTGAATCAATTAATGTAGTGTAGTGAGTACCTTTTAAGAGCGCTTGTATTCTGTTAACTCCAACCGAGTTTGAAACGGGTTCTAGAAAATGCGCTCTTCCAGCTGTCAATTTGACTGGGCAACTGTGCGCCGCTTCCAGCGCAGGTCGGGCATTTTTATCATATTTAAAATATTTTCAAGGACGATAAAGTTCAATGTTTACGCTTTCATGGGCTTCCTTTCCGACGGGTATTGACTTGTTTTCTCGGTATAGCATCTGCCAACTATGGTACGGGAGTACTCGTCTTCATAGAATCTGCCGTATCTAGCTGTTAAAACTTAGAATGTCTTACAGAGCCACTTTTAACATTACATTCATCTTTTAGTAGTTTAATTAAAGGATGAATTGAAAGACATATGTTATTTCATAAAATGTTTTTACTGCACAGATTACGGAATAAATGAATCTGACAAAGTACCCAAAATCTCTAAGCTCACTATATCAACGACGCAGGCTTATGGGGATAACACAAGGTTAGCGTAGCCTATAGGATACGATAATTATAGATAGTTGTTGAATGTACTTTTCCCAGTAGGGACGGCTTTAAGCTCTCCCATAGTAGAGTACGCTGTGCTCTAAATCGTTACCACCTTTTTCTAAACCCCCCCCCCCCCAGTGGTGAGCTGATATTGTAAATATCGTTCACCTATTACTCGGGACGGCTCAGTGCTCTCCCATAGTTGAGTACGAAGTACTCGAAATCGTGAAACACAAAAACAGAATAGCGATCTCTATATCCCATGCTCTTCTATATACGAATGCACTCCTTGCTTCCACGCGTACTCCTGGCAGCAAAGATAGAGTTTACGATTAGTTTATTAGAAGCTTCGTATGTGTCGCCTTCAGCCAACAACAAAAGTTTTCGCCTCATGCTTGAGAACGAAGCCGTTGCCAGTGATATAGGGTGTGTGTGTGTGTGTATACCTTTGGAATATTTGTGTTTTCTTAAGGGGTAACCGCAACTTGCTGCAGTAACTTATTGGCGGCGAGATCAATCTATAGGTGGTAACCAAGGAAGTTATACGAAAACTTCTGGAGTGGCGGAGGCGCTCCGCGGCTGACGCTGATGCACCGCCATATTGCTCCGGGCAGAAAACGGACGGGCAGCATTGTATAAAGCGCGTGTCGGCGTGCATGGCTTTTTGTGTCGTTGTTGGTTATGTTGCGTGCGGTGCCTCTAATCGAACAAGGCGGCTGTGGAAGACGACTGTGATCCCTCCACGAGATGATGGTGGGTGCTTGCACAGCATTTGGCTGCGCAACTCGCGTGAAGCAAACACCGGGCAGAACTTTCCACGTGTAACTATATAGGCATTTTTCTGTCAATTTTCCTCGCGTATGTTTAAGACTATGAATGCATTCGTGTGTGCAAATATTTCCTTTTTGGTTCGCGTGCCATAGAGACACTGTGAAACATCTTTTTGTGCGCTTTACGTTTCCCAAATATGTCGGATTGTGTAGCAGATATATTTGAGTGCGCTGTGGGGCGAGAGTTGTTGAAGGTCGAAAAATATTGTTGTCTTACGCTCAGCGCACTTCAAGAAGACTGCTTCGATTGGACAAAGCAATCAATGAGGCTACGCGCTGCAAGCAACAGTATTCACAGCGTCCCCAGCATCCCTACAAAAGCCAGTGAATATGCTTCGTAGAAGTAAGTGCATCGTTTTTCAAACATAATAAACTTAGCGCTCACTCTGAATTTCTGGGATTTTCAATTTCTTATATTTTCATATTGTACTGCGCTTCAAGTGCTAAAATTTTCGGTAATGTCGTGAGATGCCTTCTCTCTTTACGTAGAAGAAAACAAAGCGATCTCCTGTAACAAGCCAAGAAACACCTCTGCCCCCCCCCCCTCCTTCCACTCTCCTTGCAACTTTCACCCATGAAGGAGAGGTACAGACCGAAAGCTCATGAATCAGTGAACTAAGCGCGTCAGCCTAATAACAGGGTTGAGACATTGCAGCTGAACGATTGGATAAATGTAGGCTTTAAAACCACATACTATTGCTTCTCAGGAATTGGTTGACAAGCTAAATGAGCAGAACCTTTTATCGGAAAGAGTATTGTACGGTTCTCAAGCAGCATTTTCTCCGGGAATCGAGCAGCTCCTCAAACGAGTCCACGAAATTACGAAAAAATGCTCTCCGGAACCAAAAACATTTGCACTGACGCTGCTGTATTATTTGCCAAGCGCCTATGACTACGGGTGGGCGAAGTTCAGCAATGCTCTACCAAACTAACACATTATTCGTGAATAATAAACGCGGTGAACGGCGATCCTGGTTTCACCTCTGAATCTTTCCGGTTTATCACAAACACAGCGCAAGTAATGCCTAGTTCACACTGAAACATCCGCTTTCTACAGCGACCGAAATTCCCCTGCCGCCGAAACGCAGCGTCGTTCGCACTGGACGCGCCCCGCGCCGCCGTATATGCCATCTACTACGGGGCGAACGCGGGATGGATGCGCTGTCACCCGGTTGTTGTCGCGGCTCGCAAACGCTACTACGCTATCCGGTGGTGTATATTTTGACGATTCTCGTACGCAAGAAGCAAGAAAAGACAGTACTGCTTACTTTGCTGGCAAGTGGCTGTCTTGTAATGCACGAAGAACATAAAAAACCACCAACGCCAGCGGCGTTGGTGGGTTCGTTTTGCACTGCAAAACCGCAACAAGCTCGGCCACGCCAACAGCAAGCTCGGTCATCACCTTCACAAAATACGGAGGCGAAGTAGGCACAGAGTAGGTTAAACTCCCGTTGGTTTCAACATTCAGTTACGTGCACTGCGGCATAACAAGTGAGTAGGGCTTGGCCGCCATTTTTCAAAATTCCTTGACTAGCACTCCTATTGGTCCGCGGTGACTGATTTAGCGGCAGACGCCGCAAAAATCGGTCCGAGAGCAATCGGCGCGGAGAGGGCCCTTTCGGTGGATCTCGCCACCGCCGAACCGGATTCGGAGCAGTTTCGGCGGCCGGAATGCTCAGTGTGAACGCGGCCTAAGAGAGGAGCTACTGATTGCTGTCATAGTATAGCTGACGACATGCCTATTGAAAATATATCCAACTTATCGGCATTATAGTTTTCGGATATGTTGACTTGGGCATAGACAGACATGGCTGATGTTCTTTATTTACTTAAGCTTCGCTGCATTTCCTCATTTAGAACTTCTGCAGTGAGGCGAGTGAAGCAATTGTGAACATATTGCGAACTGATATTCCAGAGTACAATTTCTTCACACACTCCAATAACAAGTGGAAAGGGAAAATAAATAAGATTTATAGTATACTGTAAGGAAAAACTATCCGAGTTTGGGGTTTTCGCGGCTCATGACCTCTGAAAACTCTCTTGCGTTTAAAATTACTACCTCGTGTAAAAGTGAAAGATGGTACAAAAATAGTTTTACCACCACATCTCAGAGAAGTAGTAAAAGGATGTCAAAATCCAGTTTTACCACGTAGGGAGTTTTCTATCACGTGATTTTTTAACCTCCGTTTCAGAGTTTATTACCACGTGACTGCAAGGTGCAGCAGCTTCGGTGGCTTTTGCCTCATACCACCCTTGTGACTCTCTCAGTGAATCCTGAAGGTACGCGAGGACAACAGATGTATTTTTTTGTTTTTTTTGCATCACCGTGCCTCAGGACTGACCTTGAGTCAACGCACTTTTACTGGAACTGGAGGCAGCATGAGCACAACAAGCGAGAACGGCATTTTGCGAACGAAAAAAAAAAGACGGTGGGGGGGGGGCGGCTTTCAAAAAAGAAAAAAGAACAAAGAAAACCTGCTGTGGAAAGTTGTCCTGCATATTTTTGCAAATTGTTGGCTTTTGCTCGGCGGTGGCCTTGGAGACAGACGGTGCAAGAAGCTCGGTATATATACCTCCGCCGCAGTGGTCTAGTGGCTAAGGTACTCGGCTGCTGACCTGCAGGTCGCGGGTTCGATTCCCGGCTGCGGCGGCTGCATTTCCGATGGAGGCGGAAATGTTGTAGGCCTGTGTACTCAGATTTGGGTGCACGTTAAAGAACCCCAGGTGGTCAAAATCTCCGGAGCCCTCCACTACGGCGTCTCTCATAATCATATGGTGGTTTTGGGACGGTAAACCCCACAAATCAATCAATCAAATCAATCAATGAAGCTCGGTATATATGTCTGGTTGGGCTGATGGATCTCACGTGTTTTCTACATCATCGAGCAACTGTGCACTTCCAAGTGCCTCCGAACCTGCACGTCGTGGATATCTCGCTTCCGAGCCGAATCGGAAGGTCTGCCAGTGGTAACAAAATCAATCTGGTGTCATCGTCCGTGCTTGCCTACTGGAGAAGCAATAAGCGACATGCTTCACTCTGTCGTCGGCACCGAACCGAGACAGACAGTGACCAGTGGGAGTGTGTCGCCGGGGCAGGTGAAAGAAGCATCGCATATATTTTGTTCCACAGTAGGCGATGTCTGCATGAGTAAAGTACTGCCCGAATTGCCCACCTCATGTACCAACTGTTCTCAAACATGTAGCAAGGAGCCGATAAGAGGCAGACGGAACCAACAAGCGGCTGCCGGTGAGCCCGAAGAAAACCCGGACGGTGGTCTTTCGTTGGAAGTATGCATACACTGCCCCGTCCGCGTAAGATAGCGGTCACGTGTTTATTTGTGTCTGAAATGACGATGAAACTCGCACAGTATATGTGTTATGTGATCGCCAGCTGTGTTTCATCGGATAGCCGTGCTCCTCGAAAAGGCCTAGCACGCCGTCGGTAAGCAGCTTGTATGCAGGCGTGGACCGCTCTTCTACGCCCGTTGTGATGAATACGTGCTGTGTTTGTGCACCGTCGCTCAATGAAAATCATTGAGCTACCATGGTTTGTGCGTACTTAGGTATATTTTATGGACTTGTGCATCAGCAGTGCTAACACGCGTGGGGCCATGAGCCCGGTGTGCCAAGTAATTATTGGATAATCAAAAAGAAGAGATTGGGTAGATTGATAATAAAAGGTCGGTGTGACATTCAGTGCCCTGCAGCCCAACTAAAGTGTACGCTTGCACCTTCAACCGTTGTTGTTAAACGATAAAAAAAAGAGCTCTCTTACTGGTACTACAAGGGCGGTCAAAAAGTCGTGCCTATATATACCGGATTGTCGAACTGTTGTCGAGCAACGCGTGCAGTCTGTTCGAGTGGTGTATTATTCTGCATTTGTAGTGTGTGCGTGTTTGTTTGTGAAACTACGTGTCACCAATTCTGCCGTTTAATAAATTCAATCAACTCTGCTATTTAATAAATTTGTAGACTCTGAGCGAATGCATCCGTATATTGTTATTTTTTTACCACCGGAAATAACTCCCAGAAATCACCCTAAAAACCTTGTGAAGGCAGTAAAAATTTACTCTCCTTATACTCGCTCAAAACCTCATTTGGGTAACTAATTACTACTCTCCCTACGTTCAAAAACTCAGTTAGCACGAGAGTAAATTTTTACCTTGATAGTAGGTGGTAAAAAAAACCCAGGAAAGGTAGTGCGCTAGAGGACAAGTGGTTTACCCAGTTTCTGAGGTTATTTCAGGTCATTTTCGTTTAGTGTGATGAAAGTCACTCCAGCGTTCCCTCACCCCTTAAGAAGAATTAAGACAGGCGCTTACATTGTTGTTGGTTAACGCATGGATGCGAGCGCCCATAGCACAACGGCAGCGTGGACCAGGCAATCGGCGGCTTCCTTCGGCCCTGAGCAATAATGACAACCCCGGCTTCACTTCAATACATGGGTGGGTATGGGGACCACCACTGCACAAGTTTTAGTGAAACCTCCTTGGTGGTATAACAACACCGCGGTGGCAGGGTGGTTATAGCCGGTCGGTGGCGCATCTGCAAATCAATACAGCAGCACATCGTTTTCAGCGGCTTCAGCTGATTGTCTGTGAATAAAATGTGCCGACAGTAACATACTATAAATTTCTGCACTTTACATCGCCGTATAGATGGTATAGATGCACTATGCCTATTCAACGTCACTATTACAATTGATAAAACGCTTCTGCACGTGAACTGGATTCTCGCCACGAGTGACAGTCTGCGTTTTCGCACTGACTGATGATTTTTTTCGTGCTATTTGTACGTGTTTAGCTTGTGTTCCTCATACCACGCATTGCTTTAGCGTGACTGAACTGAATTTACTTCTTGCTCAGCTGGCTCCACCCCCCTCTCAAAAAAAGAAAGAAAAAAAAACATATGTTGGCTCCCTATGAAACCCGAGAAAGACGTCGCACGGACACATAGAGATTCCCTTTCGTGGAGTTCATTCGGTATGTGGAATTTAACGTCCCAATGTCACCATATGACCCTTTCGTATTGTTCCATCTGCCCCGTTTACCAGAGCGTCAATGACGCCAATGTTTGAGAGGCGCTAACGAAGTCTGAGTGAGAGATCATGACATCCAGCACCACTCTACTTGTCTGCGGTGTTAGAGCAGACATTGAATTGAGCAAACATCGAACCATACTCATATGAGAGACGTTCAACTTCGCAAAGTATATCTCAAAATGTCGGCCTGAAGTTCTCACTTTCCGATTCTTTGCAACCGTGTCTTTTATCGGAACTCGTTGCGCTTAACGGGGGGTATCATAAAGAGATTTCGGTCTTAACAACGTTCCACTCACGGCATCGAAGAGCGACGGTGATTCTGGGGTGAACAGTATTTCACAGCACAGCGCGCACGGAAGGACAAGTTGGTATATACGCCTAAACAGATGCGCTGTGCTCCAAGGAGTCCGTGCATCGAGAGCAAAGATGGTTGTCTCGAGCGACTGTAAACAAATGAACACTGCGAGCGTTCCCACGTGACGGTATCTGGCCAATACCGATGCGGCGCGGCCTCGGAGAGATCGGAGGAGGGGGAAAAGAAAGGAGGTGCGCAAATAACCACATACGTGGCTACTTTGCGAAGTTTTAGGGGCTTTAGTCATCATTCATCACGTTCAGATATGCGCATTTGTTGTTCACTAACAGCTCGTTTGTCGATGCCTGGGTATAGTTAAGTACTACATAGCCGTGTGCTGCGTTCCCCATCAAGAAGAAGGGGGGGGGGGTGACAGTTATTGGAGCGCCCCTCTCCCCTGCCTTCCTCCTAAGTCAATGTATGGGGCAGATTTAGCGCCTCCCTCCTTTTAGTTGACTATAGAGGGGAGAGAGGGGGGGGGGCTCCGTTCGCACGATGATCGCGCGATGGCAAACGTATCGGCTGAATGGAGAATAGCCAGAGTTAAAATATAGCTGCGCTTTCCTTCATATTTGCATATACTTTCACTGTACAGAACAAGTATGTGGTTGTTCAAACTCCCTTTAGTACTTAAGCGATATATATATATATATATATATATATATATATATATATATATATATATATATATATATATATATATATATATATATGTATGTATGTATGTATATATACAACGACAGCTGTTATGACATCACAACGAGGTGCCGTATTGTCCGCCGCCGCCAGTGTTCGTAACTGCTATCCCATCCGATACAAGAAAAAAAACAAAATAAGAAAAAAATATTCAGCTAGGGACGAGATTTCAAAAAGGGTCCGCTTCGTGCCAGCTCAGTATTCTACCATCAAGCCATGCCGCGTTTTGTTTATGTTTGTTTCTGAGCCATGCTGGTGCTGAAAATTCGGTTGCTCAAAAATCCTATACAAGCGTTATGTTGGGAAGGAACCGCATTAACATAAGTAATATAACGGGGCAGAAGATTAAAGTAGCAACAAGCTGTCATAGAATGCGAATTGTGTAACATAGGCGTTACGCAATGTGAATTTTATGATGAGTGGGTCTCTGAATGTTTCGAACCCATCACAAAGGGTTAAGCTTTAATTGCTCATCTTCGTCAGCCGCCGAATCAATTAATGTAGTGTAGTGAGTACATTGCAAGAGGTATTGTATTATAATAGCACCAACCGAGTTAGCATCGGGTTCTAGGAAAATCCCTTTTCCCGCTGTCAATTTGACTGGGCAACTGTGCCCGCTTCAAGCGCAGGTCGGGCGTTTTTCCCATAATTTAAAATATTATAAAGAATGGTAAATTCAATGTTTACGCTTCTCATGGGCTTTCGTTGTGACGGGTACTCGTTTTCTCGGTATAGCATCTGCCAACTATGGAACTGGATTCTTCGTCTTCATAGAATCTGCCGTATTTAGCTGTTAAAACTTTAAATGTCTTACAACTGAGCCACTTTTAACATTAAATTTATCTGGTAGTAATTTGAATAAAGGATAAATAGAAAGGCATGTGTTATTTCAAAAAAAGTTTTACTGCACAGATTACAATATAAGTGACTCCGACAAAGTATCCAAGGTATCTAACCATGCTTTACCAAAAAAGGAGGCTTATGGGACATTGAAAGCGTATAGCTTATAAGATACGACGCCTGTAGACAGTTCTTCACCCATACCTCCACCAGTCGTGAACCGATTATTTGGGACGGCTCAGTGCTCTCCCATAGTTGAGTACGAAGTACTCGAAATCGTGAAACACAAAAACAGAATAGCGATCTCTATGTCCCATGCTATTCTATATACGAATAAAATATAGACAGAGTTCACGATAAGTTTATTGGAAGCTTCGTATGTGTCGCCTTCTGCCAACAAGAAAAGTTTTCGCCTCATGCTTGAGAACACAGCCGTTGCCAGTGGTATCGGTGTATGTATATACCTTTGGACAATTTGTGTTTTCTTAAGGGGTAACCGCAACTTTCTGCAGTAACTTATTGGCGGCGAGATCAATCTATAGGTGGTAACCAAAGAAGTTACACAAAAGCTTCTGGAGTGGCGGAGACGCCCCGCGGCTGACGCCGACGCACCGCCATATTGCTCCGGGCAGAAAGCGGACGGGCAGCATTGTATGAAGCGCGCGTCGGACAACTTTTGCGAAAGTATGCAGGACAACTTTCAACAGCAGGTTTTCTTTCTTTTTTTTTCGTTTTTGAGAGCCCCCCCCCCCCCACCGTCTTTTTTTTCGTTCACAGAATGCTGTTCTCACTTGTTGTGCTTATGCTGCCCCCAGTTCCAGTGAAAGTGCGTTGACTCGAGGTCAGTCCTGAGGCACGGCGATGCCAAAAAAAAAAAAAACATCTGTGGTCCTCGCGTATCTTCAGTATTCACTGATAGTGTCACAAGGGGGGTATGGGGCAAAAGCCGCCGAAGCAGCTGCACCTTGCAGTCACGTGGTAATAAACTCTGCAACGCAGGTTAAAAGTCACGTGATAGAAGACTCCCTACGTGGTAAAACTGGATTTTGACATCATTGTACTACTTGCCTCAGAGGTGGTGGTAAAACTATGTCATGTACCATCTTTTACTCCTACACGAGGTAGTAATTTTAAGCGCGAGAGAGTTTTCAGAGGTCATGAGCCGCAAAAACTCCACACTCGGATACTTTTTGCTTACAGTGTATGGTGGGGTTGTCGTGCGGAGAACTGCGTCGATGCTGAGTGACTGATGAAGGGGCAGGCAGGTCTCGATCTTGTCGACTCATGTGACGCTAAGATGACTGGGGACATGGCCTGGCTCATACGCCGTGTTTATTCCACTGTCATTTCTTATGACTTTCTTACGCCTCCAGTGGAAATGCAGCCGCCGCAGCCGGGATTCGATCCCGCGACCTGCGAGTCAGCAGCCGAGTACGCACCTGAGTTCGATTGAGCCAACTTCTCAACTGCGTTTGCCATCCGGGCTCTCATGACGTGAAACTTCGCTGTGTCGCATGGGGTTCAGAGTGCAATTCACGAATGCGTATTCGTGTCTCATTACAATGGCCAGCGGTGCGGCATGCATCACTTACACCTGCGAGGAGACGCTTGAGCACATTCTATGTCACTGCCCATCATACTGGAATCAATGGCATGGTATGGAAGTTAAGCTCCGTCTCCTAGATTCAAGATCACTTACAATCCTGGAATATTGGCATATGGTGTTGAACGTGCGTATAAGACCATGAAAGCTCTCTTGTGCTTTTTGTGGACCACTGGACTTCACGAGCACTTGTGAAAAAACACCACGAGATTGTGCTGTGTAGTCTCAAGCTCACCATTCATCCATCTTGTTTGTTTCTTCTTCCTCCTATCTCTTTCTTACTCTTCTTATTTTCCCTCAATATTTTCTTTTATATGGTTCCCCTTATCTCCCACTGAAAATGTATACGGTATAGCGAACTGAGGCAAAGAACTTCCCTGCATTTCCTCTCTATGCACTCCTCGCTCTCTTTATATATATATATATATATATATATATATATATATATATATATATATATATATATATATATATATATCCCGATGAAGGCTAGACTCTAGGCCGAAATAACGTCGAAATAAACCATAAACCACGTTGTGACCGCTCACGGATCTACTGGACTATATATATATATATATATATATATATATATATATATATATATATATATATATATATATATATATATATATATATATATATATGTGTGTGTGTGTGTGTGTGTGTGTGTGTGTGTGTGTGTGTGTGTTCTACTTTGACGGTCTGCGCTGGCACGATATTCGTACAAAATGAAATTCAGTTTCGCCATTTTCAATTTCGCTTTGTGAATTAAGATGAATGCATAAATATTTTGGTTTGCAACTGTTGTTGGTCGTTGGTCGGCTACCATCTCTATAGCGATGTGTCCACTGCGATGATTTTACGACTATACTATACTCTTGCGAACGACTGAAACATGTAATTGTGTTTTTTTTTCTGACGGTGGTTTCAGGTTTGTAATAACAAAAGTGCTCTTATACGACAGAATTATTTTTAAGAGAACATTTTAGCCATTTTTTTGTGCTGAGTAGCGGACATATTATTACTGAAGGCAAGGAAGGTTTTCAATAAATAGCGACGTGAAGCCCTAGTTTCACAATGCGTTCATTTCCCAGAGCACATTTCGCATATCGGCATTTCACGCGCGTGCTAACAAACCAATGAAGGGCGGAAGGGAAAATCAAGCGGGACCCAAGCTTCTCCCGACACACCCTTAGTTCCGAGAAGACGAAGACAGCGTCGACGAAGGCGATGCTCCATGGCGACGCGTAGCGTCACCCCCTGAAGCTTTTCAGGCCTGCGCGTCACGAGACGTGACGTCGACGACGTCACATCGCGCCGGCCGGCCGGCCGCCCTTCGCTGGGTGGCTGCGCCAGCCGCGAGCGCTTGCCGCGAGCGCCCTTCACGCCTACCGACTCGGGCGAGGTGCCTTGACACCATGTCCGCACGATTTATCAAGGTATCGATTGATTGTATGGTTTAATGCGCCGACGCAACGCAGGCGATGAAGCGCGCCGTAGGGGAGGGCTCAGGATCAAGTTTGACTACCTGGGAATCTTTATTGTGTGCCGAAATCTCGTACACACGGGCGTTTTTGCTTTTCGCCTCCATCAGAAATGCGGCCGCCGCAGCCGGGTATCGAAACCGCGCCCTAGTGCTCAGCAGCGCTACGCCTTAGCCACTGAGCCACCGCGGCGGGGGAACTTATCAAGGTATCAAGAAATAATGAATATCGTGAATGGAATAATGCATATTTATTTATCACAGCCAGACGCCGTCTGTACAAATATCACAGTGCGCATTGTTCTCGGTCCAGGCAGGCGACAGGCAACACAAGATGTTGCCCTTAATGCTGAAAATATGCCAAAAGTACAAAACACAATATCTTGCCACATAAAACTCAGAAAACAAAACAGATTGTAACAGCAAAAACATCCCCGAGCTTTGGAACAGAAAAAGCACACTTTCATTTAAATTGTAGGTTAGAGGAAAACATACCATTCGTTTATCATAGTAGCAGTAGCAACACAAGGTATCAGGTTCAAACACTTGCCAAAAAATACAATACATAAGAACACTGGTGACTAAATTGCGGTCCACAGCATGATAAATGACAGAAAGAAAAATAATTGTACTGCCACAGGTAGGTGCATGTCCTAGGGAAAAAAAATCAAACAAAAATCTAAGAAAAAACAAATCACAGTGCACAACATGTCTGTACACAGAGTGCACAAGGAAAGTGTACACAGCTTAGGTACCAAAACGGACTGTACAACTGCTACAGTAGGCACCGAGGCAGTTCGAGTTAAAAAAAAAGAAAAAAGTACAGCACTTTTAAAAGCTAACAACTTGTAAAGAGATACAAAACTGGAAACAAGGCTCATTTTACATAAGGCAGAAGTATACCAAGGAAATCAAGTCATGACATGCAATCAAATACACTCTGTGCAGTTTCACAAGAATAAATGTGAAGAGAAAGACGCGACGCTTGGAAAATTACTTTCCAAGAAAAATTCGGGCCTTTCTATTTTTCGCCTTCTGATCTTTTTCAATGCGTAAAAGATTGTTCCTTTGCTTGCACAAGTTGTGGAGCATTATATTTGCTGCACAGTTTGCAACCAATGTGATGAGGAGCTCGTAGGTGTGCCCGTTTTCACACGTATCTATGTCCTCAAGCCTTGGCAGAGAGTCCAGTGTAAGTTGCCGAACGACATTCTTTTGGTTCGTCCCATGGAGAAACTGGGTAGAGGTACTTTCCGTCATGAGCTTTCTAACTACAACCTCCGTGTACATAACTACTGTGATTACAAGAGCAGAAGGAAATTTGAGGCCACCCCGATCCAGTTGTGCGATAAAAGAATGGGTGTCCTCTTCTGTTTCGGCCGTATTTCGGGTAACGACCAACTGCCTCTGGCAGCTTTCACACTTGAGAACTTTCATTGCAGCGTGTGCACAATACCCACCAACATAACCAATCACCGGCATTTGTGCTCTGAGCTCATCAAGGTGAGCATCGCTAACATGAACACTAAAAGAAGTGCCCGCATCCCTGACACTGTCCGTCTCTTCGATGCCTCTGAGATCATCGTTGCTCATCCTTGGAAGGGCATTTTGAAGGCGAATCATTCCCTCGGTTTCGCAAAGCTGGCGAACAGATATGTGATACTGCCCACCAGCCATCTGCCTGTACTGTCCAAAGCGACTCTCGAGGGGATCCGTCTGGACTTTCCCTAGCAGAATATACTTAAAGTGAAGCTCACTAACGCAGTACTTTACCAATGCCAAAAGGGATTGAGCAGAGAGCCTCGAGGCACTCAATGTCTCCTGGGTAAGTACTCCGGTGTCGTGCCTAATAAAATTCCCACACATCGAGCCATGTGATGAAAGCGCTTAGAAAGCTTGCCTTTGGGTCATCTGTGTGGTTTGACATGGGCTCTTCGTAAACATTACGGTGATGGAAGCCCTTACTAGATGTCTTTACATTGACAATGCTCCACCAACGAAGAATTATTTTGATGAACTCGGCGGTTGCATGTAGCATGTTGAAAATCAGTATGACCCTTGCGAGCGGCCAGGGCTTCGGCTACGTGCTGATTAAAAACCTGCAGTACGAGTTTGACGTCCTGTCGTTCAAAGCTGCTTGGATTTAGAGCTTTTGACGTCAAGCCATACCCAGACTTCAGAAGCAGGGGTGACTCCTCTTCATGCAAATCTCTCAAATGCTTAAATGAAGCAGTCATCTTGCATTCGGGATGAACTTCTTTGTTCGAAAGCTCGAAGCGTGGGTAGAAAAAGCAAGTTCCGTTATTTTTCTGGTTGAGCCAGTTATTTCTTATGCATTTAAATAGATGTACAACATCCACCACGTAAAATAACGGCCGATCTGGGTCTGCCGGATGCGGGTAAACATGGCTAAGCTTTGGTTCTGGCAGAAACATCTTCATTGCCTTCCTGTTCAGCGAGTTATTGTCACAGACAACGGCTATGACCCTGTATCCAATTTCTTCTAAGCCCAAGATCACCTTCTTCAGCATGCAATGAAGATCTTCACCCTGTAAGGTTTTTACCGGAAGAATGTGCGCCACCTCCTTGAATGCGCTCAGCAAACTTTGTATCATAAACACGTGCACCGATGTGGCCGCTTCGTTGGAGTTAACTGCTGCACCACATATGTTCCCACCTTTGTAATCTAAACAAGGTTTGATATGAATCTCGTCAAGCATCAGCGTCATAGTGTGTTCATGTGCCTGCAGATGTTTGAATCTCTGAGACACATACTGAAGGAAAGTGCCGTCAGAAGAATCAACTTGTGGGCACAGTTGAATACACGAGCACACATTTCTAATAGTGCTTGGGTGGGGCAAAGTTAGTGCACCTGTGCTTCTCAGGAACTTGTAGGCATGTGATGATATTGTACGCAAGATGCATGCAAAGACCATCACCTGTGCGCTATACTGAATGCGCTTTGCAGAAAGGAGTAGTAGCTGCTCCTTCATAAAGTTCACCGTCTCTTTCTTGCCTTCATCAATGCTGGCTTCCAATTTGTCCAGAAGGGAATGTATTGCTTGAGCCAGGTGGCGATACGTGCAGCGCTCCTCAGACAGCATCGACAGGTTGTTCAAAATTTCCAACAAGGAACTTACTTTTTGAACTGAGTCTGGTACAACAGCGCTACCAAGGTTCTTGATTGGTGAACCTTGATAGCAGGCAAAGACTTCAAGGTTTGCAAACACGGTCAATGACGCATTCAAACAAGGTTCACGATAGTCGATAATGTTCAAAAACATGGAGCACTCTTCTTTATGAATCACAGTCGACTTCGGAGACACTGACACCCCTTGCAGGCGAGCCCTTAGTTCTTCGAGGGACGAAAACTGGTCTCGTTCTTGCTCCGCTTCATATGACGCCAGCGACTCTTCTACAGCACGGGCGAGTTGGGAGGCTTCTTGTCGGCTCCTCTTGGCGTCAGGGGTTTCTCTCGTGCTCTGGTCTCGTACTGATAGGTAGGACGGACAGCCGGGAAATACCATTGGGACAGATCCAGGACGCAACCGTGGTACTGGGAGTGCAACTTCAATAACTCTCCCAGTCCTTGGATCCGTGTACGATGTCGTCTTCTCGATGCATGAAGCGTCGAAATGATCCGCGCACACCTGCACAAACGTTTCAAGAACGTCTGAGACGCCACTTCTCAACAGAAAAAAATGCGCTCCCGTTTGCATGACCGTGTTTACAGTCCGTGTAGCTAAAACAAAGTCTACCTACGTTTCGCAAGCATCTAAATAAAAGCGCTGCGCTAAGCGGTACAAGCAACATGAAAAGAAACACGGGAGCGTGATGTCACCGCACTCCACGAAGCGCTTCCACCGAGAGCTTGCAAGAATGGACGACACCACGGCACTGTTAGTGAACAAAGCGCAGCTGACCATCCTTGCTGCGAACGTGCCTTTCTGGGCGATTCTCATCAACTGCTGGCGTCAGCGCTTCGCGAGGCCCGGCGGCCACACGCTCAAGTATTTCCCATCATAGGTGATTTCTACCCGAACAAGCAACGACAAGCTAAGAAAAGGAGCATCTCAAATTTTTACCTTAGTGCACGAAGTCGGCACGAAGTCCTTCCTAGGAATGGCGCGTAGCCATTGTTTGAGAGCGTCGGCGTCTTTAGGGAAGGAAAACACTTGTATCTTCTTTCCTGTTTTGTAGTTGCCGGTGCATCCTGGAACACAACACTTATTCGGCATTGTCGCATCACTCCAGCATCACGCACGGAAACGAAATTGCCGCAAAACAACAACGGAAAGCAACAAACGTGAAACACCGTCAACACCACGCCGCCGAACCGTCACCCCCGCCGCCCGCGCTGCGCTCGCTGCCGCTGCGGCTTCCCCGAGAGTCGGCCGGCCGGAAATGACGTCAGATTGCTGGGCGCAGGCCTGAAAAGATTTTCCGGGGGTGACGCGCGTAGACGTGCACAACTGGTCGCACGCGTGTAAACTCTGTGGTGCAGTGGCGTTCCAGCTGGCAGTTAGTCCAAACAGGGAAACGGATTGACGCCGACGTCGTATTTTCTTGACGACAGCCTCCTTGAGAAGACGGTTATCACGCACACTTGTGCGCTGACAAACGTATAGCCGTTCAATGGAGACTATAAAGTCAGTGTTAAAAAGGAGCTGCGTGCTTTCCTTCATAGTTGTATGTATTTTTGCGGTACAAAACAATTAGGTGGTCGTTTAAACTCTCTTTAGTATTTGAGCGACTTTTATATATATATATACAACGAGAGCTAGCTGTTATAAGATCGCAAGGAAGCACCGTACTGTCCACCACCGCCAGTGTCCATAAGTGCTATCATATCAGGTACCGAAAAAAGGGAAATAAGAAAAAAATTTCAAGATTGGGACGAGATTTCAACTGGTGTTCGCTCCATGCCAGCCCAGAATTCCACCATCCAAGCCAGACGGTTTTTTTTTCGTTTGTTTTTCGAGCCATGCTGGCACCTGAAATTTATTTGCAAAAAAATTCCATACAAGCGTTATGTCGGGAAGAAACCGCGTTAATATACCCGTGCCACACGGGTAAGGAAAATCGGACTTACCTCCTAATGCCTTCAGATGTAATTCGCGTGGTGCCACACGGATGAAGGAAATGGCATTCGCCCAAATGCCATTCATCACCCAATGCCATAGCCAGAACTCGTTAGACTCAGAAACGTGTACTCCTGATGGCACAGCTGATGAAGTAATTGTATAAAATGACATTTGATTCGACTGGAAGGAATTTTTTCGCGTATTTTTTTTTTACACTAATCACTTAAACAAGTGCTTGAAAACTTCTCTTCAGCTGGTAGACGCTGTCAAACAAGTGCGACAGGTGCCATTTTCTTTTCCCGCTGTGGATCTGACTAGCTTTGGCTTGAGTTGCTATATATGCTCGGTTACAACGTCGTGAAACAAAGTAACGAACAAAATCTAACGCCAGCGTATGCTTATTTATACATTTATTTATTATCTGATGTGTATGAAGCTTGTAAACACTTGTTTGTTTTTATTGCTACTAACCCAATGCTCCTGAGCAAGGTGCTGCGACCGACATCATCAAGTCAAATGCCATTCGCTTTGGACGTGTAGCAGCGCCACCGAAAAAAATGTTATTCAGGGACTGAATGCCTTCGCTACCGAATGACATTTTCTTTGCCCGTAGTGGCACCGGTATTACATACACAATGTAACGTGGCAGAAGATTAAAAAAGCAACAAGGTGTAACAGAATGCGAATTGTGTAACTAGGCGCTACGCAATATGAATTTCATGATGAGTGGGTCTCTGAATGTTTCGAACCCATCGCAAAGGGTTAAGCCATAATTCCTCATCATCGTCAGCCGCTGAATCAATTAATGTAGTGTAGTGAGTACCTTGTAAGAGCACTTGTATTATATTAACTCCAACCAAGTTTGCAACGGGTTATAGAAAATGCGCTCTTCCAGCTGTCAATTTGACTGGGCAACTGTGTGCCGCTTCCAGCGCAGGTCGGGCATTTTTATCATAATTAAAATATTTTTAAGAACGATAAAGTTCAATGTTTACGCTTTCATGGGCTTCCTTTCCGACGGGCATTGACTTGTTTTCTCGGTATAGCATCTGCCAACTATGGTACGGGAGTACTCGTCTTCATAGAATCTGCCGTATCTAGCTGTTAAAACTTAGAATGTTTTACAAAGCCACTTTTAACAAACATTCATCTTTTAGTAGCTTAATTAAAGGATAAATTGAAAGACATGTGTTATTTCAGAAAATGTTTTTACTGCGCAGATTACTGAATAAATGAATCCGACAAAGTACCCAAAATCACTAAGCTCACTATATCAACGACGCAGGCTTATGGGGATAACACAAGGATAGCGTAGCCTATAGGGTACGATAATTATGGAGAGTTCTTGAGTTCACTTAAATCAGTGACGCAAGGCCACTCTTACGGGACGGCTTTAAGCTCTCCCATAGTGGAGTACCCTGTACTCTAAATCGTTACCCCCTTTTCTAATCCCCCCCCCCCACCAGTGGTGAGCTGATATTGTAAATATCGTTCACCTGCTATTCGGGACGGCTCAGTGCTCTCCCATAGTTGAGTGCGAAGTACTCGAAATCGTGAAACACAAAAACAGAATAGCGATCTCTATGTCCCATGCTATTCTATATACGAATAGAATATAGACAGAGTTCACGATAAGTTTATTAGAACCTTCGTATGTGTCGCCTTCTGCCAACAAGAAAAGTTTTCGCCTCATGCTTGAGAACGCGGCCGTTGCCATTGGTATCGGTGTATGTGTATACCTTTGGACAATTTGTGTTTTCTTAAGAGGTAACCACAACTTTCTGCAAGTAACTTATTAGCGGTGAGATCAATCTATAGGTGGTAACCAAGGAAGTTATACTAAAGCTTCTGGAGTGGCGGAGGCGCTCCGCGGCTGACGCCGACGCACCGCCATATTGCTCCGGGCAGAAAATGGACGGGCAGCATTGTATAAGGCGCGCGTCGGCATGCGTGGCTTTTTGTGTTGTTGTTGGTTATGTTGCGTGCGGTGCCTCTAATCGAACAAGGCGGCTGTGGAAAACCACTGTGATTCATCCTAAAGATGATGGTGGGTCCTTGCGCAGCATTTGGCTGCGAAATTCGCGTGAAGCAAAGACCGGGCAGAACTTTCCACGTGTGACTAGGCATTTTCCTCTCAATTTTTCTCACGTATGTTTAAGACTATAAATGCATTCCCTGTGTGAAAATATTTCCTTTTTGGTTTGCGTGCCATATAGACACTGTTAAACATCTTTTTGTACGCTTTACGTTTCCCAAAGATGTCGAATTGCGTAGCAAATATATTTGAATGCGCTGTGGGGCGAGAGTTGTTGAAGGTCGAAAAATATTGTTGTCTTACGCTCAGCGCACTTTGAAGAAGACTGCTTTGGTAGGACAAAGCAATCAATGAGGCTACGCGCTGCCAGTAACGGTATTCACAGCGTCCCCAGCATCCCTACAAAAGCCAGTGAATATGCTTCGTAGAAGTAAGTGCATCGTTTTTCAAACATAATAAACTTAGCGCTCACTCTGAATTTCTGGGATTTTCAATTTCTTATATTTTCATGTGTACTGCGCTTAAAATGCTAAAATTTTCGGTAATGTCGCAAGATGCCTCTCTCTTTACGTAGAAGAAAACAAAGCGATCTCATGTAACAAGCCAAGAAACACCTCTGCCCCCCCCCCACTCCTTCCACTCTCCCTGCAACTTTCACCCACGAAGGAGAGGTACAGGCCGAAAGCTCATGAATCAGTGAACTAAGCGCGTCAGCTGAATAACAGGGTTGAGACATTGCAGCTGAACGATTGGATAAATGTAGGCTTTAAAACCACATACTATTGCTTCTCAGGAATTGGTTCACAAGCTAAATGAGCAGAACCTTTTATCGGAAAGAGTATTGTACGGTTCCCAAGCAGCATTTTCTCCGGGAATCTAGCAGCTCCTCAAACGAGTCCACGAAAATACGGAAAATGCTCTCCAGAATCGTAAACATTTGCACTGACGCTGCTGTATTATTTGCCAAGCGCCTATGATTACGGGTGGGCGAAGTTCAGCAATGCTCTACCAAACTAACACATTATTCGTGAATAATAAACGCGGTGAACGGCGATCCTGGTTTCAGCTCTGAATCTTTCGGGTTAATCACAAACATAGCGCAAGTAAGAGAGGAGCTACTGATTGCTTTCATATAGTAGCTGACGTCATGTCTATTTAAATTATAGCCAACGTATGGACAATAAAGTTTACGTATATGTTTACTTGGGCATGCACAGAAATGTCTGATGTTCTTTCTTTACTTTAGCTTTGCTGCAGTTCCTCATTTAGAACTTTTGCAGTGAGGCGAGTGAAGCAATCGTGAACATATTGCGAACTGATATCCCAGAGTGCCATTTCTTTACACCCTTCAAGGACAAGTGGAAAGGAAAAATAAATGAGTTATTTATGTTGGGTTTTGTGGCGCAAAAGCGATTAAGGCTATGCTGCGCCAGACTGATGGTGAGAATACCTACAGCGGACAGGTATATGACAATGACCCTGAAATGTCTGGACGGCGATGACTTATGGGATATGATGAGCGGTGTAGCGTGGCTGTATAAAGGCCTAAAAGGATTGGCTCCGTAAACGCGTGAGGTATATATCTCTTCTAAGATCATGTGTGTGATGCTCGGGGTGGTCAATGTGTACGGTTGGTGCATGAGGTTATATCAAAACCGTAACGGCTTTTACATAGCACTAATGCCATACCCGTGTCCTTATACCAAAGGGCCGGGAGGCAAGTGCCTCGTTGTAAATTCAAGCTGCAGCAGATGCCTCTCCGAAGAGGCTGTGCTACGAGTCACATCAGTCAAGTTTTTCTGTGTCTGTAGCGGTAGCATAGTTTAGTGTAGTTAGACCTTGTTCAGAAGTTGTGCTTCATTTAAAAAGCTGATCACACCAGCTATGGGTATTAGGGCGTCATCGCCCAAGAGTAGCATTATATGAAAGGGGAAATTTAACCTGTAAAACATACGGAAATGTTTTTCTCATAATGTTTCCATATGAGGGCAAGCTATTAAAATGTACCTTACAGTTAGTTGCTCCTGACACTTATCGCATGTTGGGGCTTCTTCGCATGCCAATAGATAGTTATGTGTGATGTGCGTATGACGTATTCGTAGTCGACATGTAACTACTTCGATAAAACGTGGTTGATGAAGTCTTCCATTACCAAGAACAGGTTTAATTAGGTGAAGTTTGTTGTTTTGTCATGATTTACATTCCTGCTGCCAGTGAAAGGTGGTGGCCCGGCGAACAGCTTGAATCCCATCTCTGGCAGGTATGTTGGTTTTTGACTCGCGTATCTCTTTTGCTGTTGCAGCTAGTTGGTCTGCCCTTTCATTACCTGGGATCCCGACATGACTCGGGACCCAACAGAGGCGTATGGTGTGTGTGGGATAGCATGTTTAAAATATCGCCTATGAATGGCTAATACTGAGATTTATAACTGAGACTTTTCAGCGCGCTTAAGGAGTCTGTAAATATTACAGCTTTTTATGTTTGGGCTTATAATGTATCGTACTGCCATTCATAACGCATAGCACTCAGCGGTGTGGATGGATACGAACTGCGGTAGTCCAGTTATTTGCTCGTGTGTTGCTCCTACCACGCTGCTTCCGACATAAGCAGATGTCTTCGAACCATCAGTGTAAAATTCTTCGTAAGTGTTGTACGTTTCTTGTAATGTCAGGTTATATGTGTGAGTAAAAAATTCAAGAATTTGGAGAAGTCACTCCATGGGGCCAAACTGGGTGGCCTTCTGTCGATGGAGAGTGCTTCGTTAGGGACATTTAGGGCGTGAAACTTTTCTTCAAATCTTAGTATTAGTGTCTTAATTGAACTTGGCTTGTTGGCGTAGTGTTGTCGTAGGTCGCAGCGTGTGACAATACTGTGGCATATATGATCTGGTGAAGAACGAACTCTAAGGACATACGTGAGCATTAGTTGCGTTCTCCTATATTCCAAGGATGGCTCGTTACTTTGGGCGTATAAGCTCGAAATAGGTGAGGTTCGATAGGCACCTGTTGCGAGGCGGAACCCTTTGTTATGGACAGGGTCTAGACGCTTAAGGTACGAGTCTCTTGCTGAACCGTAGATTATACTACCGTAGTCTAATTTGCTGCGTACTAAAAAGCGGTAGATGAGCAGGAGGCACTTACGGTCGGAACCCCAGTGCTTTCGGGACAAGACTTTGAGGACATTGAAGGCATTGTTGGATTTCACCTTGATATTAATAATGTTTGGAAGAAAATTGAGCTTCTTATCAAATACGACCCCCCGAAACTTCTGTTCTTGTTTCATTGGAAATACTGTTTCGTTTATTTTAAGTACAGGGTCTGGTTGTAAGCCTCGTTTCTGGGAGAACGCTACAGCAACCGTCTTTTCCTCAGAAAACCGGAAGCCGTGTTTGTTGGCCCATTGTGCTAGCTTGTTTAGTGCTATTTGAATCTGTCGCTCTCACGTCGCCATGTTAGATGACCGGCACGCAATTTGGAGATCATGTACATATAGTGAGTGCATAAGAGTACCTGGTATGACCTGGTTCACAGAGTTCATTTTGACGACAAAAGAGGGTTGTGCTTAAGACACAGCCCTGCACACTAAAGGAAAATGACCTGAAATAACCCCAAAAACTGGGTAAGCCATTTTTCCTCTAGCGCACTACCTTTCTTGTTTTTTTTTACCACCTACTATCAAGATGAAAATTTACTCTCGTGCTGAGTTTTTGAACGTAGGGAGAGTAGTATTTATTTACCCCATTGAGGTTTTGAGCGAGTATAGAGAGACTAAATTTTACTGCCTTCACAAGGTTTTTGAGGTGATTTCTGGGAGTTATTTCCGGTGGTAAAAAAGAAAAATTCACGGGTGCGTTCACCCAGAGTCGGCAAATTTACTAAATAGCAGAATTGATTCAATTCATTAAACGGCAGAATTGGTGACACATAGATTCACATACAGACAAACACGCACACACAACAAATGCAGAATAATACACAACTCGAACAGACTGCACGCGTTGCTCGTGTACACTTCGACAATCCGGTATATATAGGCACGACTTTTTGACCGGCCGTGTAGTACCGTTAGGAGAGCTCTTTTTTTGCATCGTTTAACAACAACGGTTGAAGATGCAAGCGTAAACTTTAGGTGGGCTGCAGGGCACTGAATGTCACACCGACCTTTTAATATAAATCTACCCAATCTCTTCTTTTTGATTATCCAATAATTACTTGGCACACCGGGCTCATGGCCCCACGCGTGTTAGCACTGCTGATGCACAAGTCCATAAAATATACCTAAGTACGCACAAACCATGGTAGCTCAATGATTTTCATTGAGCGACGGTGCACAAACACAGTAGCAGCACGTATTCATCACAACGGGCGTAGAAGAGCGGTCCACGCCTGCATACACGCTGCTTACCGACGGCCTGCTAGGCCTTTTCGAGGAGCACGGCTATCCGATGAAACACAGCTGGCGATCACAGAACACATATACTGTGTGAGTTTCGTCGTCCTTTCAGACACAAATGAACACGTGACCGCTATCTTACGGGGACGGGGCAGTGTTTGCATACTTCCAACGAAAGACCACCGTCCGGGTTTTCTTCGTGCTCACCGGCAGCCGCTTGTTGGTTCCGTCTGCCTCTTATGGGCTCCTTGCTACATGTTTAAGAACAGTTGGTGCATGAGGCGGGCAATTCGGGCAGTACTTTACTCATGCAGACATCGCCTACTGTGGAACAAAATATATGCGATGCTTCTTTCACCTGCCCCAGCGACACACTCCCACTGGTCACTGGCTGTCTCGGCTCTGTGCCAACGACAGAGTGAAGCATGTCGCTTATTGCTTCTCCAGTAGGCAATCAGGGACGATGACACCAGATTTAATTTATTTTGTTACCACTGGAGGACCTTCAGATTCGGCTCGGAACCGAGATATCCACGACCAACGTTTCTAGAACTAGGTAAGTTGAAAAACTGAGTGATGTTGTGCGGCGCCGCCACTTCCAGAGACAAATGTGGCGCTGCTGTCGCATCCGGATTCACTCACTGCATGCTCGCTCGCGTAACTCCCGTAACCTCCGTCGGCTGTGCATGTTGCAGTGTGTCGCCAGATGTGGAGGCTTCTTTCTGCTTGAACAGTTTTGTGCTTCAGTGTGCCTGTTCCGCTTTGTATGTGTTGTGTGTTTTCATCATGCCCACTTGTTGCGTTCCCGGCTGTACGAGTGGCGACAGGAAATGAGAGACACCACGACATTTCTTTTGTGCCCCGCGTGCCCCTGAGCAGCGAGAGGCATGGGACCACGCTATTCCTCGTGGGGATGAGAAAATGCCTAGCACATCACGTGTGTGTGATACACACCTTCATGAGGAGAACATCCTCAAGACTTTCATTCACGTCATCAATAGTAAGAAGGTACAAATCTCCAGAGGAAAGAGGGACCTCGTCGAAGGATACATTCCAAGGATATTCTCGAATTTGCCCGCTTACCTTTCAAAATCCGCGACAAAAAAGCGAAACCTGCCCGATAGGAGTGGGGCACTTTCCAGAATGTCATCGGTGAAGAAGAATAGACTATCTTCGAGCACTGAGTTCAAAGACGGTGAAATAAGTCCCGACATGCTGTCAACGAGGGGCGTTATAATTTTGCTTTAAGACATAAAAAACGCTTCTTTGCATGCTGGTGGAAAGTTGTTGAGAATAGCGAGACAAGACGTCTTGTGGCGTTTCTAGTGCTCAAAGAAGAAAAAAAGCGCTGTTGGTGGAGAAATGCGTAATCACAGCAGAAGACACGACAGTCACCATCAGCAGCCGTCCCCATCGCTTTAGTTAAGTCGTCCGGCAATGCAGATACCATCACCCGATTGGCCGAACTTCTGGAGGACATAGAAAATCTGAAAGTGTGTTTGTGTTTTCACAATGCGTCAGCAGGCAGCCTCGTGAGTAATGCCTACGAAGGGCTCACCGATACCCTAAAGTGCGGTCCCTGCTCGAAGCTTTGACTTCAGCTGTGTTAACAGGTTTCATTAGAGGAACTCAAGAAGAAGCAGAGGGAAGACATGCTTAAAAAAAGCGCCGTACGCGCAGCTTCTCGACGGCCTAAGTTGCTAAAGAATGTGACTGACATGAAAAAAAAAAGAAAGCTTACTACAGAATCAGACAAAAGCCACGGGATTGCGCCACATAGTTGTAATTTATTTTAAGGCACAAAAGCACAGTAACATAAGAGGATACAAGTCATTGTAATTGGGTTTTTCGCAACTAAAAATTATATGCGAACGTACACCAACTAGCAACTAACGGACAGACTCGTATGTTATGCTATCAAGCATCGTTTATCGTGGGCACGTCAAAAAGCCATAATTAGACTGTATTTGCCTAACACCGCTGAATAATACGCGGTATTAAGTTTCTGCGGCAGCGAAAATCCCGATAATATACTGTTGGCAAAGCTCCTTCAGAACGGCCGCCACGGCGTATCGCCAGGACGACTGCGTGTTTTCGTCTGCTAGCGGAAGCTTGTTGCGCCGCCAGCGCCACAAAACCGGAAATTGTCTCGGCGCCGTGTGATAGGTTGTCTGACGCGGAGAGTTTTGCAACTTCCCTAGTTCTAGAAACGTTGTCTACGACGTGCAGGTTCGGAGGCGCTTGGAAGCGCACGGTCGCTCGATTATGTAGAAAACACGTGAGATCCATCAGCCCAACCAGACACATAGATACCGAGCTTCTTGCGCCGTCTGTCTCCAAGGCCACCGCCGAGCAAAAGCCAACAATTTGCGAAAATATGCAGGACAACTTTCCACAGCAGCTTTTCTTTCTTTTTTTCGTTTTTGAGAGTCCCCCCTTCCACCGACTTTTTTTTTTCATTCACAGAATGCTGTTCTCGCTTGTTGTGCTTATGCAGCAGCCCCCAGTTCCAGTAAAAGTGCTTTGACTCGAGGTCAGTCCTGAGGCATGGCGATGCCAAAAAACAAAACAAAACAAAAACACATCCTTGGTCCTCGCGTATCTTCAGTATTCACTGAGATTGATTGATTTGTGGGGTTTAAAATCCCAAAACCACCATATGATTATGAGAGACGCCGTAGTGGAGGGCTCCGGAAATTTCGACCACCTGGGGTTCTTTAACGTGCACCCAAATCTGAGTACACGGGCCTACAACATTTCTGCCTCCATCGGAAATGCAGCCGCCGCAGCCGGGATTCGAACCCGCGACCTGCGGGTCAGCAGCCGAGTACCTTAGCCACTAGCGAGACCACCACGGCGGGGCTAGTATTCACTGAGAGCGTCACAAGGGGGGGGGGGGGGTATGGAGCAAAAGCCGCCGAGGCAGCTGCACGTTGCAGTCACGTGGTAATAGACTCTGCAACGCAGGTTAAAAATCACGTGATAGAAGACTCCCTATGTAGTAAAACTGGATTTTGACATCATTTTACTACTTGCCTCAGAGGTGGTGGTAAAACTATGTCATGTACCATCTTTTACTCCTACGCGAGGTAGTAATCTTAAACGCGAGAGAGTTTTCAGAGGTCATGAGCCGCAAACACCCAAAACTCGGATAGTTTTTGCTTACAGTGCATGGTGCGGTTGTCGTGCGGAGAACTGCGTCGATGCTGAGTGACTGATGAACGGGCAGGAAGGTCTCCATCTTGTCGACTCATGTGACGCTAAGATGACTGGGGACATGGCCTGGCTCATACGCCGTGTTTATTCCACTGTCATTTCTTATGGCTTTCTTACGCCTCCAGTGGAAATGCAGCCGCCACAGCCGGGATTCGATCCCGCGACCTGCGAGTCAGCAGCCGAGTAGGCACCAGAGTTCGATTGAGCTAACTTCTCAGCTGCGTTTGCCATGCATCCGGGCTCTCATGACGTGAAACTTCGCTGTGTCGCATGGGGTTCAGAGTGCAATTCGCGAAAGCGTATTCGTGTCTCATTAGAATGGCCAGATGTGCGGCATGCATCACTTACACCTGCGAGGAGACGCTTGAGCACATTCTATGTCACTGCCCATCATACTGGACTCAACGGCATGGTATGGAAGTTAAGCTCCGTCTCCTAGATTCAAGACCACTTAAAATCCTGGAATATTGGCCTGTGGTGTTGAACGTGCGTATTAGTCCATGAAAGCTCTCTTGTGCTTATTGAGGACCACTGGACTTCATGAGCGCTTGTGAAAAAACACCACGAGATCGTGCTGTGTAGTCTCAAGCTCACCATTCATCCATCTTGTTTGTTTCTTCTTCCTCCTATCTCTTTCTTACTCTTCTTATTTTCCCTCAATATTTTCTTTTATATGGTTCCCCTTATCTCCCACTGAAAATGTATACGGTATAGCGAACTGAGGCAAAGAACTTCCCTGCATTTCCTCTCTATGCACTCCTCGCTCTCTTTATATATATTTATATATATATATATATATATATATATATATATATATATATATATATATATATATATATATATATATATATATATATATATATATATATATATATATATATATATCCCGATGAAGGCTAGACTCTAGGCCGAAATAACGTCGAAATAAACCATAAACCACGTTGTGACCGCTCACAGATCTACTGGACTATATATATATATATATATATATATATATATATATATATATATATATATATATATATATATATATATATATATATATATATATGTGTGTGTGTGTGTGTGTGTGTGTGTGTGTGTGTGTGTGTGTGTTCTACTTTGACGGTCTGCGCTGGCACGATATTCGTACAAAATGAAATTCAGTTTCGCCATTTTCAATTTCGCTTTGTGAATTAAGATGAATGCATAAATATTTTGGTTTGCAACTGTTGTTGGTCGTTGGTCGGCTACCATCTCTATAGCGATGTGTCCACTGCGATGATTTTACGACTATACTATACTCTTGCGAACGACTGAAACATGTAATTGTGTTTTTTTTTTCTGACGGTGGTTTCAGGTTTGTAATAACAAAAGTGCTCTTATACGACAGAATTATTTTTAAGAGAACATTTTAGCCATTTTTTTGTGCTGAGTAGCGGACATATTATTACTGAAGGCAAGGAAGGTTTTCAATAAATAGCGACGTGAAGCCCTAGTTTCACAATGCGTTCATTTGCCAGAGCACATTTCGCATATCGGCATTTCACGCGCGTGCTAACAAACCAATGAAGGGCGGAAGGGAAAATCAAGCGGGACCCAAGCTTCTCCCGACACACCCTTAGTTCCGAGAAGACGAAGACAGCGTCGACGAAGGCGATGCTCCATGGCGACGCGTAGCGTCACCCCCTGAAGCTTTTCAGGCCTGCGCGTCACGAGACGTGACGTCGACGACGTCACATCGCGCCGGCCGGCCGGCCGCCCTTCGCTGGGTGGCTGCGCCAGCCGCGAGCGCTTGCCGCGAGCGCCCTTCACGCCTACCGACTCGGGCGAGGTGCCTTGACACCATGTCCGCACGATTTATCAAGGTATCGATTGATTGTATGGTTTAACGCGCCGACGCAACGCAGGCGATGAAGCGCGCCGTAGGGGAGGGCTCAGGATCAAGTTTGACTACCTGGGAATCTTTATTGTGTGCCGAAATCTCGTACACACGGGCGTTTTTGCTTTTCGCCTCCATCAGAAATGCGGCCGCCGCAGCCGGGTATCGAAACCGCGCCCTAGTGCTCAGCAGCGCTACGCCTTAGCCACTGAGCCACCGCGGCGGGGGAACTTATCAAGGTATCAAGAAATAATGAATATCGTGAATGGAATAATGCATATTTATTTATCACAGCCAGACCCGTCTGTACAAATATCACAGTGCGCATTGTTCTCGGTCCAGGCAGGCGACAGGCAACACAAGATGTTGCCCTTAATGCTGAAAATATGCCAAAAGTACAAAACACAATATCTTGCCACATAAAACTCAGAAAACAAAACAGATTGTAACAGCAAAAACATCCCCGAGCTTTGGAACAGAAAAAGCACACTTTCATTTAAATTGTAGGTTAGAGGAAAACATACCATTCGTTTATCATAGTAGCAGTAGCAACACAAGGTATCAGGTTCAAACACTTGCCAAAAAATACAATACATAAGAACACTGGTGACTAAATTGCGGTCCACAGCATGATAAATGACAGAAAGAAAAATAATTGTACTGCCACAGGTAGGTGCATGTCCTAGGGAAAAAAAAATCAAACAAAAATCTAAGAAAAAACAAATCACAGTGCACAACATGTCTGTACACAGAGTGCACAAGGAAAGTGTACACAGCTTAGGTACCAAAACGGACTGTACAACTGCTACAGTAGGCACCGAGGCAGTTCGAGTTAAAAAAAAAGAAAAAAGTACAGCACTTTTAAAAGCTAACAACTTGTAAAGAGATACAAAACTGGAAACAAGGCTCATTTTACATAAGGCAGAAGTATACCAAGGAAATCAAGTCATGACATGCAATCAAATACACTCTGTGCAGTTTCACAAGAATAAATGTGAAGAGAAAGACGCGACGCTTGGAAAATTACTTTCCAAGAAAAATTCGGGCCTTTCTATTTTTCGCCTTCTGATCTTTTTCAATGCGTAAAAGATTGTTCCTTTGCTTGCACAAGTTGTGGAGCATTATATTTGCTGCACAGTTTGCAACCAATGTGATGAGGAGCTCGTAGGTGTGCCCGTTTTCACACGTATCTATGTCCTCAAGCCTTGGCAGAGAGTCCAGTGTAAGTTGCCGAACGACATTCTTTTGGTTCGTCCCATGGAGAAACTGGGTAGAGGTACTTTCCGTCATGAGCTTTCTAACTACAACCTCCGTGTACATAACTACTGTGATTACAAGAGCAGAAGGAAATTTGAGGCCACCCCGATCCAGTTGTGCGATAAAAGAATGGGTGTCCTCTTCTGTTTCGGCCGTATTTCGGGTAACGACCAACTGCCTCTGGCAGCTTTCACACTTGAGAACTTTCATTGCAGCGTGTGCACAATACCCACCAACATAACCAATCACCGGCATTTGTGCTCTGAGCTCATCAAGGTGAGCATCGCTAACATGAACACTAAAAGAAGTGCCCGCATCCCTGACACTGTCCGTCTCTTCGATGCCTCTGAGATCATCGTTGCTCATCCTTGGAAGGGCATTTTGAAGGCGAATCATTCCCTCGGTTTCGCAAAGCTGGCGAACAGATATGTGATACTGCCCACCAGCCATCTGCCTGTACTGTCCAAAGCGACTCTCGAGGGGATCCGTCTGGACTTTCCCTAGCAGAATATACTTAAAGTGAAGCTCACTAACGCAGTACTTTACCAATGCCAAAAGGGATTGAGCAGAGAGCCTCGAGGCACTCAATGTCTCCTGGGTAAGTACTCCGGTGTCGTGCCAATAAAATTCCCACACATCGAGCCATGTGATGAAAGCGCTTAGAAAGCTTGCCTTTGGGTCATCTGTGTGGTTTGACATGGGCTCTTCGTAAACATTACGGTGATGGAAGCCCTTACTAGATGTCTTTACATTGACAATGCTCCACCAACGAAGAATTATTTTGATGAACTCGGCGGTTGCTGTAGCATGTTGAAAATCAGTATGACCCTTGCGAGCGGCCAGGGCTTCGGCTACGTGCTGATTAAAAACCTGCAGTACGAGTTTGACGTCCTGTCGTTCAAAGCTGCTTGGATTTAGAGCTTTTGACGTCAAGCCATACCCAGACTTCAGAAGCAGGGGTGACTCCTCTTCATGCAAATCTCTCAAATGCTTAAATGAAGCAGTCATCTTGCATTCGGGATGAACTTCTTTGTTCGAAAGCTCGAAGCGTGGGTAGAAAAAGCAAGTTCCGTTATTTTTCTGGTTGAGCCAGTTATTTCTTATGCATTTAAATAGATGTACAACATCCACCACGTAAAATAACGGCCGATCTGGGTCTGCCGGATGCGGGTAAACATGGCTAAGCTTTGGTTCTGGCAGAAACATCTTCATTGCCTTCCTGTTCAGCGAGTTATTGTCACAGACAACGGCTATGACCCTGTATCCAATTTCTTCTAAGCCCAAGATCACCTTCTTCAGCATGCAATGAAGATCTTCACCCTGTAAGGTTTTTACCGGAAGAATGTGCGCCACCCTCCTTGAATGCGCTCAGCAAACTTTGTATCATAAACACGTGCACCGATGTGGCCGCTTCGTTGGAGTTAACTGCTGCACCACATATGTTCCCACCTTTGTAATCTAAACAAGGTTTGATATGAATCTCGTCAAGCATCAGCGTCATAGTGTGTTCATGTGCCTGCAGATGTTTGAATCTCTGAGACACATACTGAAGGAAAGTGCCGTCAGAAGAATCAACTTGTGGGCACAGTTGAATACACGAGCACACATTTCTAATAGTGCTTGGGTGGGGCAAAGTTAGTGCACCTGTGCTTCTCAGGAACTTGTAGGCATGTGATGATATTGTACGCAAGATGCATGCAAAGACCATCACCTGTGCGCTATACTGAATGCGCTTTGCAGAAAGGAGTAGTAGCTGCTCCTTCATAAAGTTCACCGTCTCTTTCTTGCCTTCATCAATGCTGGCTTCCAATTTGTCCAGAAGGGAATGTATTGCTTGAGCCAGGTGGCGATACGTGCAGCGCTCCTCAGACAGCATCGACAGGTTGTTCAAAATTTCCAACAAGGAACTTACTTTTTGAACTGAGTCTGGTACAACAGCGCTACCAAGGTTCTTGATTGGTGAACCTTGATAGCAGGCAAAGACTTCAAGGTTTGCAAACACGGTCAATGACGCATTCAAACAAGGTTCACGATAGTCGATAATGTTCAAAAACATGGAGCACTCTTCTTTATGAATCACAGTCGACTTCGGAGACACTGACACCCCTTGCAGGCGAGCCCTTAGTTCTTCGAGGGACGAAAACTGGTCTCGTTCTTGCTCCGCTTCATATGACGCCAGCGACTCTTCTACAGCACGGGCGAGTTGGGAGGCTTCTTGTCGGCTCCTCTTGGCGTCAGGGGTTTCTCTCGTGCTCTGGTCTCGTACTGATAGGTAGGACGGACAGCCGGGAAATACCATTGGGACAGATCCAGGACGCAACCGTGGTACTGGGAGTGCAACTTCAATAACTCTCCCAGTCCTTGGATCCGTGTACGATGTCGTCTTCTCGATGCATGAAGCGTCGAAATGATCCGCGCACACCTGCACAAACGTTTCAAGAACGTCTGAGACGCCACTTCTCAACAGAAAAAAATGCGCTCCCGTTTGCATGACCGTGTTTACAGTCCGTGTAGCTAAAACAAAGTCTACCTACGTTTCGCAAGCATCTAAATAAAAGCGCTGCGCTAAGCGGTACAAGCAACATGAAAAGAAACACGGGAGCGTGATGTCACCGCACTCCACGAAGCGCTTCCACCGAGAGCTTGCAAGAATGGACGACACCACGGCACTGTTAGTGAACAAAGCGCAGCTGACCATCCTTGCTGCGAACGTGCCTTTCTGGGCGATTCTCATCAACTGCTGGCGTCAGCGCTTCGCGAGGCCCGGCGGCCACACGCTCAAGTATTTCCCATCATAGGTGATTTCTACCCGAACAAGCAACGACAAGCTAAGAAAAGGAGCATCTCAAATTTTTACCTTAGTGCACGAAGTCGGCACGAAGTCCTTCCTAGGAATGGCGCGTAGCCACTTGTTTGAGAGCGTCGGCGTCTTTAGGGAAGGAAAACACTTGTATCTTCTTTCCTGTTTTGTAGTTGCCGGTGCATCCTGGAACACAACACTTATTCGGCATTGTCGCATCACTCCAGCATCACGCACGGAAACGAAATTGCCGCAAAACAACAACGGAAGCAACAAACGTGAAACACCGTCAACACCACGCCGCCGAACCGTCACCCCCGCCGCCCGCGCTGCGCTCGCTGCCGCTGCGGCTTCCCCGAGAGTCGGCCGGCCGGAAATGACGTCAGATTGCTGGGCGCAGGCCTGAAAAGATTTTCCGGGGGTGACGCGCGTAGACGTGCACAACTGGTCGCACGCGTGTAAACTCTGTGGTGCAGTGGCGTTCCAGCTGGCAGTTAGTCCAAACAGGGAAACGGATTGACGCCGACGTCGTATTTTCTTGACGACAGCCTCCTTGAGAAGACGGTTATCACGCACACTTGTGCGCTGACAAACGTATAGCCGTTCAATGGAGACTATAAAGTCAGTGTTAAAAAGGAGCTGCGTGCTTTCCTTCATAGTTGTATGTATTTTTGCGGTACAAAACAATTAGGTGGTCGTTTAAACTCTCTTTAGTATTTGAGCGACTTTTTTATATATATATACAACGAGAGCTAGCTGTTATAAGATCGCAAGGAAGCACCGTACTGTCCACCACCGCCAGTGTCCATAAGTGCTATCATATCAGGTACCGAAAAAAGGGAAATAAGAAAAAAATTTCAAGATTGGGACGAGATTTCAACTGGTGTTCGCTCCATGCCAGCCCAGAATTCCACCATCTAAGCCAGACGGTTTTTTTTTTCGTTTGTTTTTCGAGCCATGCTGGCACCTGAAATTTATTTGCAAAAAAATTCCATACAAGCGTTATGTCGGGAAGAAACCGCGTTAATATACCCGTGCCACACGGGTAAGGAAAATCGGACTTACCTCCTAATGCCTTCAGATGTAATTCGCGTGGTGCCACACGGATGAAGGAAATGGCATTCGCCCAAATGCCATTCATCACCCAATGCCATAGCCAGAACTCGTTAGACTCAGAAACGTGTACTCCTGATGGCACAGCTGATGAAGTAATTGTATAAAATGACATTTGATTCGACTGGAAGGAATTTTTTCGCGTATTTTTTTTTTACACTAATCACTTAAACAAGTGCTTGAAAACTTCTCTTCAGCTGGTAGACGCTGTCAAACAAGTGCGACAGGTGCCATTTTCTTTTCCCGCTGTGGATCTGACTAGCTTTGGCTTGAGTTGCTATATATGCTCGGTTACAACGTCGTGAAACAAAGTAACGAACAAAATCTAACGCCAGCGTATGCTTATTTATACATTTATTTATTATCTGATGTGTATGAAGCTTGTAAACACTTGTTTGTTTTTATTGCTACTAACCCAATGCTCCTGAGCAAGGTGCTGCGACCGACATCATCAAGTCAAATGCCATTCGCTTTGGACGTGTAGCAGCGCCACCGAAAAAAATGTTATTCAGGGACTGAATGCCTTCGCTACCGAATGATATTTTCTTTGCCCGTGTGGCACCGGTATTACATACACAATGTAACGTGGCAGAAGATTAAAAAAGCAACAAGGTGTAACAGAATGCGAATTGTGTAACTAGGCGCTACGCAATATGAATTTCATGATGAGTGGGTCTCTGAATGTTTCGAACCCATCGCAAAGGGTTAAGCCATAATTCCTCATCATCGTCAGCCGCTGAATCAATTAATGTAGTGTAGTGAGTACCTTGTAAGAGCACTTGTATTATATTAACTCCAACCAAGTTTGCAACGGGTTATAGAAAATGCGCTCTTCCAGCTGTCAATTTGACTGGGCAACTGTGTGCCGCTTCCAGCGCAGGTCGGGCATTTTTATCATAATTAAAATATTTTTAAGAACGATAAAGTTCAATGTTTACGCTTTCATGGGCTTCCTTTCCGACGGGCATTGACTTGTTTTCTCGGTATAGCATCTGCCAACTATGGTACGGGAGTACTCGTCTTCATAGAATCTGCCGTATCTAGCTGTTAAAACTTAGAATGTTTTACAAAGCCACTTTTAACAAACATTCATCTTTTAGTAGCTTAATTAAAGGATAAATTGAAAGACATGTGTTATTTCAGAAAATGTTTTTACTGCGCAGATTACTGAATAAATGAATCCGACAAAGTACCCAAAATCACTAAGCTCACTATATCAACGACGCAGGCTTATGGGGATAACACAAGGATAGCGTAGCCTATAGGGTACGATAATTATGGAGAGTTCTTGAGTTCACTTAAATCAGTGACGCAAGGCCACTCTTACGGGACGGCTTTAAGCTCTCCCATAGTGGAGTACCCTGTACTCTAAATCGTTACCCCCTTTTCTAATCCCCCCCCCCACCAGTGGTGAGCTGATATTGTAAATATCGTTCACCTGCTATTCGGGACGGCTCAGTGCTTTCCCATAGTTGAGTGCGAAGTACTCGAAATCGTGAAACACAAAAACAGAATAGCGATCTCGATGTCCCATGCTATTCTATATACGAATAGAATATAGACAGAGTTCACGATAAGTTTATTAGAACCTTCGTATGTGTCGCCTTCTGCCAACAAGAAAAGTTTTCGCCTCATGCTTGAGAACGCGGCCGTTGCCAGTGGTATCGGTGTATGTGTATACCTTTGGACAATTTGTGTTTTCTTAAGAGGTAACCACAACTTTCTGCAGTAACTTATTAGCGGTGAGATCAATCTATAGGTGGTAACCAAGGAAGTTATACTAAAGCTTCTGGAGTGGCGGAGGCGCTCCGCGGCTGACGCCGACGCACCGCCATATTGCTCCGGGCAGAAAATGGACGGGCAGCATTGTATAAGGCGCGCGTCGGCATGCGTGGCTTTTTGTGTTGTTGTTGGTTATGTTGCGTGCGGTGCCTCTAATCGAACAAGGCGGCTGTGGAAAACCACTGTGATTCATCCTAAAGATGATGGTGGGTCCTTGCGCAGCATTTGGCTGCGAAATTCGCGTGAAGCAAAGACCGGGCAGAACTTTCCACGTGTGACTAGGCAATTTCCCCTCAATTTTTCTCACGTATGTTTAAGACTATAAATGCATTCCCGTGTGAAAATATTTCCTTTTTGGTTTGCGTGCCATATAGACACTGTTAAACATCTTTTTGTACGCTTTACGTTTCCCAAAGATGTCGAATTGCGTAGCAAATATATTTGAATGCGCTGTGGGGCGAGAGTTGTTGAAGGTCGAAAAATATTGTTGTCTTACGCTCAGCGCACTTTGAAGAAGACTGCTTTGGTAGGACAAAGCAATCAATGAGGCTACGCGCTGCCAGTAACGGTATTCACAGCGTCCCCAGCATCCCTACAAAAGCCAGTGAATATGCTTCGTAGAAGTAAGTGCATCGTTTTTCAAACATAATAAACTTAGCGCTCACTCTGAATTTCTGGGATTTTCAATTTCTTATATTTTCATGTGTACTGCGCTTAAAATGCTAAAATTTTCGGTAATGTCGCAAGATGCCTCTCTCTTTACGTAGAAGAAAACAAAGCGATCTCATGTAACAAGCCAAGAAACACCTCTGCCCCCCCCCCACTCCTTCCACTCTCCCTGCAACTTTCACCCACGAAGGAGAGGTACAGGCCGAAAGCTCATGAATCAGTGAACTAAGCGCGTCAGCTGAATAACAGGGTTGAGACATTGCAGCTGAACGATTGGATAAATGTAGGCTTTAAAACCACATACTATTGCTTCTCAGGAATTGGTTCACAAGCTAAATGAGCAGAACCTTTTATCGGAAAGAGTATTGTACGGTTCCCAAGCAGCATTTTCTCCGGGAATCTAGCAGCTCCTCAAACGAGTCCACGAAAATACGGAAAATGCTCTCCAGAATCGTAAACATTTGCACTGACGCTGCTGTATTATTTGCCAAGCGCCTATGATTACGGGTGGGCGAAGTTCAGCAATGCTCTACCAAACTAACACATTATTCGTGAATAATAAACGCGGTGAACGGCGATCCTGGTTTCAGCTCTGAATCTTTCGGGTTAATCACAAACACAGCGCAAGTAAGAGAGGAGCTACTGATTGCTTTCATATAGTAGCTGACGTCATGTCTATTTAAATTATAGCCAACGTATGGACAATAAAGTTTACGTATATGTTTACTTGGGCATGCACAGAAATGTCTGATGTTCTTTCTTTACTTTAGCTTTGCTGCAGTTCCTCATTTAGAACTTTTGCAGTGAGGCGAGTGAAGCAATCGTGAACATATTGCGAACTGATATCCCAGAGTGCCATTTCTTTACACCCTTCAAGGACAAGTGGAAAGGAAAAATAAATGAGTTATTTATGTTGGGTTTTGTGGCGCAAAAGCGATTAAGGCTATGCTGCGCCAGACTGATGGTGAGAATACCTACAGCGGACAGGTATATGACAATGACTCTGAAATGTCTGGACGGCGATGACTTATGGGATATGATGAGCGATGTAGCGTGGCTGTATAAAGGCCTAAAAGGATTGGCTCCGTAAACGCGTGAGGTATATATCTCTTCTAAGATCATGTGTGTGATGCTCGGGGTGGTCAATGTGTACGGTTGGTGCATGAGGTTATATCAAAACCGTAACGGCTTTTACATAGCACTAATGCCATACCCGTGTCCTTATACCAAAGGGCCGGGAGGCAAGTGCCTCGTTGTAAATTCAAGCTGCAGCAGATGCCTCTCCGAAGAGGCTGTGCTACGAGTCACATCAGTCAAGTTTTTCTGTGTCTGTAGCGGTAGCATAGTTTAGTGTAGTTAGACCTTGTTCAGAAGTTGTGCTTCATTTAAAAAGCTGATCACACCAGCTATGGGTATTAGGGCGTCATCGCCCAAGAGTAGCATTATATGAAAGGGGAAATTTAACCTGTAAAACATACGGAAATGTTTTTCTCATAATGTTTCCATATGAGGGCAAGCTATTAAAATGTACCTTACAGTTAGTTGCTCCTGACACTTATCGCATGTTGGGGCTTCTTCGCATGCCAATAGATAGTTATGTGTGATGTGCGTATGACGTATTCGTAGTCGACATGTAACTACTTCGATAAAACGTGGTTGATGAAGTCTTCCATTACCAAGAACAGGTTTAATTAGGTGAAGTTTGTTGTTTTGTCATGATTTACATTCCTGCTGCCAGTGAAAGGTGGTGGCCCGGCGAACAGCTTGAATCCCATCTCTGGCAGGTATGTTGGTTTTTGACTCGCGTATCTCTTTTGCTGTTGCAGCTAGTTGGTCTGCCCTTTCATTACCTGGGATCCCGACATGACTCGGGACCCAACAGAGGCGTATGGTGTGTGTGGGATAGCATGTTTAAAATATCGCCTATGAATGGCTAATACTGAGATTTATAACTGAGACTTTTCAGCGCGCTTAAGGAGTCTGTAAATATTACAGCTTTTTTATGTTTTGAGCTTATAATGTATCGTACTGCCATCCATAACGCATAGCACTCAGCGGTGTAGATGGATACGAACTGCGGTAGTCCAGTTATTTGCTCGTGTGTTGCTCCTACCACGCTGCTTCCGACATAAGCAGATGTCTTCGAACCATCAGTGAAAAATTCTTCGTAAGTGTTGTACGTTTCTTGTAATGTCAGGTTATATGTGTGAGTGAAAAATTCAAGAATTTGGAGAAGTCACTCTATGGGGTAAAACTGGGTGGCCTTCTGGCGATGGAGAGTGCTTCGTTAGGAACATTTAGGGCGTGAAATTTTTCTTCAAATCTTAGAATTATAGGCTTAATTGCATTCGGCTTGTTGGCGTAGTGTTGTCGTAGGTCGCAGCGTGTGACAATACTGTGGCATATATGATCTGGTGAAGAACGAACTCTAAGGACATACGTGAGCATTAGTTGCGTTCTCCTATATTCCAAGGATGGCTCGTTACTTTGGGCGTATAAGCTCGAAATAGGTGAGGTTCGATAGGCACCTGTTGCGAGGTGGAACCCTTTGTTATGGACAGGGTCTAGGCGCTTAAGGTACGAGTCTCTTGCTGAACCGTAGATTATACTACCGTAGTCTAATTTGCTGCGTACTAAAAAGCGGTAGATGAGCAGGAGGCACTTACGGTCGGAACCCCAGTGCTTTCGGGACAAGACTTTGAGGACATTGAAGGCATTGTTGGATTTCACCTTGATATTAATAATGTTTGGAAGAAAATTGAGCTTCTTATCAAATACGACCCCCCGAAACTTCTGTTCTTGTTTCATTGGAAATACTGTTTCGTTTATTTTAAGTACAGGGTCTGGTTGTAAGCCTCGTTTCTGGGAGAACGCTACAGCGACCGTCTTTTCCTCAGAAACCCGGAAGCCGTTTTTGTTGGCCCATTGTGCTAGCTTGTTTAGTGCTATTTGAATCTGTCGCTCTCACGTCGCCATGTTAGATGACCGGCACGCAATTTGGAGATCATGTACATATAGTGAGTGCATAAGAGTACCTGGTATGACCTGGTTGACAGAGTTCATTTTGACGACAAAAGAGGGTTGTGCTTAAGACACAGCCCTGCACACTAAAGGAAAATGACCTGAAATAACCCCAAAAACTGGGTAAGCCATTTTTCCTCTAGCGCACTACCTTTCTTGTATTTTTTTTTACCACCTACTATCAAGATGAAAATTTACTCTCGTGCTGAGTTTTTGAACGTAGGGAGAGTAGTATTTATTTACCCCATTGAGGTTTTGAGCGAGTATAGAGAGAGTAAATTTTACTGCCTTCACAAGGTTTTTGAGGTGATTTCTGGGAGTTATTTCCGGTGGTAAAAAAGAAAAATTCACGGGTGCGTTCACCCAGAGTCGGCAAATTTACTAAATAGCAGAATTGATTCAATTCATTAAACGGCAGAATTGGTGACACATAGATTCACATACAGACAAACACGGACACACAACAAATGCAGAATAATACACAACTCGAACAGACTGCACGCGTTGCTCGTGTACACTTCGACAATCCGGTATATATAGGCACGACTTTTTGACTGGCCGTGTAGTACCATTAGGAGAGCTCTTTTTTTGCATCGTTTAACAACAACGGTTGAAGATGCAAGCGTAAACTTTAGGTGGGCTGCAGGGCACTGAATGTCACACCGACCTTTTATTATAAATCTACCCGATCTCTTCTTTTTGATTATCCAATAATTACTTGGCACACCGGGCTCATGGCCCCACGCGTGTTAGCACTGCTGATGCACAAGTCCATAAAATATACCTAAGTACGCACAAATCATGGTAGCTCAATGATTTTCATTGAGCGACGGTGCACAAACACAGTAGCAGCATGTATTCATCACAACGGGCGTAGAAGAGCGGTCCACGCCTGCATACAAGCTGCTTACCGACGGCATGCTAGGCCTTTTCGAGGAGCACGGCTATCCGATGAAACACAGCTGGCGATCACAGAACACATATACTGTGTAAGTTTCATCGTTCTTTCAGACACAAATGAACACGTGACCGCTATCTTACGGGGACGGGGCAGTGTATGCATACTTCCAACGAAAGACCACCGTCCGGGTTTTCTTCGTGCTCACCGGCAGCCGCTTGTTGGTTCCGTCTGCCTCTTATGGGCTCCTTGCTACATGTTTGAGAACAGTTGGTGCATGAGGCGGGCAATTCGGGCAGTACTTTACTCATGCAGACATCGCCTACTGTGGAACAAAATATATGCGATGCTTCTTTCACCTACCCCAGCGACACACTCCCACTGGTCACTGGCTGTCTCGGCTCGGTGCCGACGACAGAGTGAAGCATGTCGCTTATTGCTTCTCCAGTAGGCAAGCAGGGACGATGACACCAGATTTAATTTATTTTGTTACCACTGGAGGACCTTCAGATTCGGCTCGGAAGCGAGATAGCCCCGCCGCAGTGGTCTAGTGGCTAAGGTACTCGGCTGCTGACCCGCAGGGCGCGGGTTCGAATCCCGGCTGTGGCGGCTGCATTTCCGATGGAGGCGGAAATGTTGTAGGCCCGTGTGCTCAGATTTGGGTGCACGTTAAAGAACCCCAGGTGGTCTAAATTTCCGGAGCCCTCCACTACGGCGTCTCTCATAATCATATAGTGGTTTTGGGACGTTAAACCCCACTGATCAATCAATCGGAAGCGAGATATCCACGACCAACGTTTCTAGAACTAGGTAAGTTGAAAAACTGAGTGATGTTGTGCGGCGCCGCCACTTCCAGTGACAAATGTGGCGCTGCTGTCGCATCCGGAGTCACTCACTGCATGCTCGCTCGCGTTACTCCCGTAACCTCCGTCGGCTGTGCATGTTGCAGTGTGTCGCCAGATGTGGAGGCTTCTTTCTGCGTCAACAGTTTAGTGCTTCAGTGTGCCTGTTCCGCTTTGTATGTGTTGTGTGTTTTCATCATGCCCACTTGTTGCGTTCCCGGCTGTACGAGTGGCGACAGGAAATGAGAGACACCACGACATTTCTTTTGTGCCCGCGTGCACCTGAGCAGCGAGAGGCATGGCACTACGCTATTCCTCGTGCGGATGAGAAAATGCCTAGCACAGCACGTGTGTGTGATACGCACCTTCATGAGGAGAACATCCTCAAGACTTTCATTCACGTCATCAATAGTAAGAAGGTACAAATCTCCAGAGGAAAGAGGCACCTCGTCGAAGGATACATTCCAAGGATATTCTCGAATTTGCCCGCTTACCTTTCAAAATCCGCGACAAAAAAGCGAAACCTGCCCGATAGGAGTAGGGCACTTTCCAGAATGTCATCGGTGAAGAAGAATAGACTATCTTCGAGCACTGAGTTCAAAGACGGTGAAATAAGTCCCGACATGCTGTCAACGAGGGGCGTTATAATTTCGCTTTAAGACATAAAAAACGCTTCTTTGCATGTTGGTGGAAAGTTGTTGAGAATAGCGAGACAAGACGTCTTGTGGCGTTTCTAGTGCTCAAAGAAGAAAAAAAGCGTTGTTGGTGGAGAAATGCGTAATCACAGCAGAAGACATGACAGTCACCATTAGCAGCCGTCCCCATCGCTTTAGTTAAGTCGTCCGGCAATGCAGATACCATCACCCGATTGGCCGAACTTCTGGAGGACATAGAAAATCTGAAAGTGTGTTTGTGTTTTCACAATGCGTCAGCAGGCAGCCTCGTGAGTAATGCCTACGAAGGGCTCACCGATACCCTAAAGTGCGGTCCCTGCTCGAAGCTTTGACTTCAGCTGTGTTAACAGGTTTCATTAGAGGAACTCAAGAAGAAGCAGAGGGAAGACATGCTTAAAAAAGCGCCGTACGCGCAGCTTCTCGACGGCCTAAGTTGCTAAAGAATGTGACTGACATGAAAAAAAAAGAAAGCTTACTACAGAATCAGACAGAAGCCACGAGATTGCGCCACTTAGTTGTAAATCATTTTAAGGCACAAAAGCACAGTGACAAAAGAGGATACAAGTCATTGTAATTGGGTTTTTCGCAACTAAAAATTATATGCGAACGCACACCAACTAGCAACTAACGGACAGACTCGTATGTTATGCTATCAAGGATCGTTTATCGTGCGCACGTCAAAAAGCCATAATTAGACTGTATTTGCCTAACACCGCTGAATAATACGCGGCATTAAGTTTCTGCGGCAGCAAAAATCCCGATTATATACTGTTGGCAAAGCTCCTTCAGAACGGCCGCCACGGCGTATTGCCAGGACGACTGCGTGTTTTCGTCTGCTAGCGGAAGCTTGTTGCGCCGCCAGCGCCACAAAACCGGAAATTGTCTCGGCGCCGTGTGATAGGTTGTCTGACGCGGGGAGTTGTGCAGCTTACCTAGTTCTAGAAACGTTGTCCATGACGTAGCAGGTTCGGAGGCGCTTGGAAGCGCACGGTCGCTCGATTATGTAGAAAACACGCGAGATCCATCAGCCCAATCCAGACACATAGATACCGAGCTTCTTGCGCCGTCTGTCTCCAAGGCCACCGCCGAGCAAAAGCCAACAATTTGCGAAAATATGCAGGACAACTTTCAACAGCAGGTTTTCTTTCTTTTTTTTTCTTTTTTGAGAGCCCCCCCCCCCCGTCTTGTTTTTTTTCGTTAACAGAATGCTGTTCTCGCCTGTTGTGCTTATGCTGCGCCCAGTTTCAGTATAAAAGTGCTTTGACTCAAGGTCAGTCCTGAGGCATGGCGATGCCAAAAAAAAACAAAAAAACATCCTTGGTCCTCGCGTATCTTCAGTATTCACTGAGAGCGTCACAAGGGGGGTATGGAGCAAAAGCCGCCGAAGCAGCTGCACCTTGCAGTCACGTGGTAATAAACTCTGCAACGCAGGTTAAAAATCACGTGATAGAAGACTCCCTATGTGGTATAACTGGATTTTGACATCATTTTACTACTTGCCTCAGAGGTGGTGGTAAAACTATGTCATGTACCATCTTTTACTCCTACGCGAGGTAGTAATTTTAAACGCGAGAGAGTTTTCAGAGGTCATGGGCCGCAAACACCCCAAACTCGGATAGTTTTTGCTTACAGTGTATGCTGCGGTTGTCGTGCGGAGAACTGCGTCGATGCTGAGTGACTGATGAAGGTGCAGGCAGGTCTCCATCTTGTCGACTCATGTGACGCTAAGATGACTGGGGACATGGCCTGGCTCATACGCCGTGTTTATTCCACTGTCATTTCTTATGGCTTTCTTACGCCTCCAGTGGAAATGCAGCCGCCGCAGCCGGGATTCGATCCCGCGACCTGCGAGTCAGCAGCCGAGTACGCACCCGAGTTCGATTGAGCCAACTTCGCAACTTCGTTTGCCATCCGGGCTCTCATGACGTGAAACTTCGCTGGGTCGCATGGGGTTCAGAGTGCAATTCACGAATTCGTATTTGTGTCTCATTAGAATGGCCAGCAGTGCGGCATGCAACACTTGCATCTGTGAGGACATCGCTTGAGCACATTCTATGCCACTGCCCATCATACTGGACTCAATGGCATGGCATGGAAGCCAAGCTCCGTCACCTTGATTCAAGACCACTTACAGAAAAGAAAATCCTGGGATCTTGGCCCATGGTGTCGCACGTGCGTATATAAAACCATGAAAGCTATTTTGTGCTTTTTGAGGACCACTGGACTTCCCGAGCGCTTGTGAAAAAACACCGCGAGATCGTGCTGTGTAGTCTCAAGCTCACCATTTATCCATATTGTTTGTTTCTTCATCCTTCTATCTCTTTTTTTAAATAATAAGAAACTATCTCTTTTTTTAGAAAATAAGAACCTTCTTATTTTCCCTCAATATTTTATTATATGGTTCTCCCTATCTCCCACTGAAAATGTAGCGTAGCCAACTGAGGCAAAGCTTGGTTAACTTCCCTGCATTTCCTCTCCATGCATTCCTCTCTCTCTCTCTCTCTCTCTCTCTCTCTATATATATATATATATATATATATATATATATATATATATATATATATATATATATATATATATACTTTGATGGTCTGCGCTGGCACGATATTCGTACAAAATGGCTAAATGGAATTCAGCTTCGCAATTTTCAATTTTGCTTTGTGAAATAAGATGAATGCATAAATATTTTGGTTTACAACTGTTGTTGGCCGTTGCTCGGCCACTATTTCTATAGCAATGTGTCCACTGCGACGACTTTACGACTGTACTGTACTCTTGCAAACGACTGAAACGTGTAACTATGTTTTTTTTTTCTGACGGTGGTTTCAGGTTTGTAATTACAAAACTGCTTTTACGACAGAATACTTTATAAGCGAACATTTTAGCCATATTTTGTGCTGAGTAGCGGGCAAATTATTACCGAAGGTAAGAAGGGTTTTAAATGAATAGCGACGTGAAGCCCTACTTTTTCTATGCGTTCATTTCCCAGAGCGCATTTCCGCATATCCGCACTTAACGCGGGAGGAGGAGGAGGAAGCAACAAAGGGGAGAAGGCAGGGAGGTTAACCAGAAAGACATCCGGTTAGCTACCCTACACTGGGGGATAAGGGAAGGGGACAAGAAAGACGAGAAAGAGGGAAGAGAGGGAAAAGAAAAAAGGGTGGGGGAGAGACTGACAGCGATTTCACTGCAGCGTGTAGAACTCTACTGCATGTCACAGGCGTTCACACAAGCCTGTATTTCTCAGGAAACGCAGCAGAGCTTTCACTGCCTAGTGGGCTGTCGAGGCATGTGGACGTTGCTGTAATAGACAATAGCACATGAACAGAAAGAGGCCGATCATCCAGTCGCCGCATTGCGTTGGCAAGTACTTGTCTATCTGAGGCAAATCGAGGACAATGGCACAGCAGGTGTTCGATATTTTCGTCGGTTGCGCAAACATCGCACGCCGCACTGTCAGTAATTCCGATTAACGTGGTATAAGCTTTCGTGAAAGCAACTCCCAGCCAAAGGCGATAGAGAAGCGAAGCTGCACGTCGATGTAGGCCGGGTGGAGGCCGGAGTTGTAGTGAAGGGTCGAGCTCGTGCAGTCTTGTACGTCGTATGCTTGGTGTGTTCCACTCAGTCAGTGTGAGACTGCGGGCCAGTTGACGAATCTGCCTCGCCGCATCCGCTCTTGAAAGCGGAATTGGAACGCTGTTCGCTTCTTTATGTGACGTGTGAGCAGCATGATCTGCAGAATCATTGCCGCCTATAGCACAATGCCAGGTAACCACTGAAATACGATGTCATGGCCTTTTTGTATTAAAAGGTGGTGAAGTTTCACGGTTTGGTAGGTCAACTGGTCGTGGCATCCGCATCGGAGAACTGATATCAGGCACTGTAACGCTGGTTTTGAGTCAGACAACACAGCCCATTTACGTGGTCTTTCTTCTGAATTGATGAGTTCCAGTGCATTGCGCAGAACCTCGAGTTCTGCCGTCGTTGACGTTGTCACATGTGAAGTCTTAAAACACCGAGTTACCCCTCATGATGGTATAACCACTGCTCCACCTCAACTAGACAGCGTAGTAGAGCCATCCGTGAAAATGTGCACGTGGTTATTTTAGTTTTGTTCCAGTTGAAATAGACTCCGTTGTTTCAGGGCATGTGTCGGTAAGTCCGATTTTCTCCTCATTCCTGGAATCATTAAGTGAACTCGCGGCCGGCTGAAGCTCCAAGGAGGAAGCAGTGGCTTTGATGCAGGTGCGTATGCCTCAGTAAATGATGAACAATGCTTGTAGACTATAGTGCCGTATGTCATGCGGGGCCTTTCAGCAGCTAGCTCGCCAGGTGGTGAGAAGGGGTCCTGGCATAATGCCTGAGATGCATGCACATTGTCTCGGTGATAATATGCGTCTTTATCGAGTGATCTTGGGCGATGGCAATGGTTTCAGCCGTTGAAGCACTGCGGGGTAATCCAAGGCATATCTTGAGTGCTTGGGCTTGAGCCGTGCTCTGGATTGAGCGCAGGTTGGTCTTGCCGGTGTTAGATATTGCAGGTAAAATGTACCGTAAGAATACGATAAACAGCACTCTGTACAGTTGTAGCATGGATGGTATGGGCACTCCCCAATTCTTTCCTGCAAGGAATTTGAACATGGGGCATGTTGCGATCAGCCGCTTCTTCACATAGTTTAAGTGTGGAGTCCACGACAGGTTTCTATCTATTATGACTCCCAAGAACCTGTGGCTTCTGCTGAACGATATGTATTCTTCATTAATCGATATGCTGTAAGCAGACATTGGTTTCCGCGTGAACGCTACCACTGCACATTTTCCGCAGGACACCTCGAGGCCTTCTTTACGAAGGTAGCATGACGTCGTTGTAGCAGCCTTCTGAAGGCGGGCGCGAAGCTGAGGCCTTGTCACACCTGATGTACAAATGCAGATGTCATCAGCATAGACAGAAAGTTCTACAGTGCTAGGTAGCTGCTCGACTAGACCAATGAGAGTTAGGTTGAAAAGTGTAGGGCTTAGCACTCCTCCCTGAGGAACTCCTCTGCTGCTGTAATAATCAGGTGTTGGGCCATTCGCTGTCATCGCGTAAAATGATCTCAGCTGTAAGTAGCTGTACACCCACATATATATCTTGCCATCAAGACCTACTGTTTCCAAAGCGCTAAGGATCGCTTCATGGGTGACATTGTCGTAAGCCCCCTTAACGTCTAGAAACAGGGCGGCGCGCAGTCTCTTACAGGCTTTCTGGTGTTGAACATATGTCACCAGATCAACAACGTTGTCGATTGACAAATGGCCGTGCCTGAATCCAGTCATGGATACTGGATAGATTTCGTAGTGCTCTAAACACCACTCCATTCGTGTTAGAATCATTCATTTCATAGTTTTTCCCATAAAACTGGCAAGTGCGATAGGACATTATGAGGCAATATCCAAAGGAGATTTACCAGCCTTTAGAAGTGGAATGAGGCGACTTGACTTCCATGCCTGGGGAACCGTACCAGTCTGCCAGGAGTCGTTGTATAGGCTTAGGAGTGCCTTTCGAGCTTCTTCTCCAAGATTACAAACGGCACGATAGGTAATGCCGTCAGATCCGGGTGCTGAAGAACGTCTGCACAGTGCCAGTGCCGCCTCTATCTCATCCATAGAAAACTGGCATTGCATACGGAGATCACGTGAGGGCGGTGGGTTGTCAAATGTTCCAGTACTTGATACTGTGAAATTGGAATCACCGGTAATTCTTCTACAGAAAGATTCTGCGACGTCAATCTCTCTCCATCGAAGGTGAAGTGCCAGAGATGTAAACGGGTGTCGCTGACCCAAGGTTGTGCTAAGACCCCGGACAGTTCGCCATATCAGTGATAGGGGCTTTCGTGGATTACGCGACTCGAAAAAAGGATGTCCGACGTCGCCTAGCCAGTTTAACCATGTGCCGCTGCATTTTATTTTGAATGCGTCTAGCCAGCCTCAAATCATCCATGCAGTTTTGTCCGTCGGTACGTTCGTTTTGCACGATGGTGTATTGCGCGACGTTTCTCAAGCTCAATGTCGAAATCGGTGCGCTTGTGACTAGTCAAATGTGTATGCGTGGTATTCTTCAGGACATCCTTTATCGAGTCCTCTAGGTTATATGATGAGCCGTCGGTACAGCAGTCTTTCATTAACCTTTTGAATTTCGCCCAATCGGTGTATTTGAGGCCTCTTGAGGACTTGGAGCTGGTGAAACCCTCTATACACAGGTAAGTTGGTATATGGTCGTTGCCCCGCGTTTCCAGATCCGAAAACCAGTGCACTTTCCTGGTAAGTGAGCGAGAAACCAATGTAACGTTCAGGCAGCTGGTATAGGCTAATCCGCGTAAATATGTAGGGCTTCCATCGTTACAAACGCAGAGTTCGTACTCCGAGGCTAAGGACAACAATTTTTTTCCTCTAGAGTTGTCCCTTAAGCTTCCCCATAAGAAATGGTGGGCATTGAAGTCGCCAGTGATCAACCATGGCCTTGGAGTAGATGTCAGAATACCGCGTAGGCGCTCGCAGTCAAGGCGGCTTGATGGAGATAAGTAAGCTCCGATAATCGTGAAAGCAACCTTTTCCCTCTTCACAGTAAGGCACACATACTGACTCCCTTCCTCGCGCATTTAACGCGCGTGCTAACAAACCAATGAAAGACGGTAGGCAAAATCAAGCGGGACCCAAGCTTCTCCCGACACACCATTAGTTCCGAGAAGACGAAGACAGCGTCGACGAAGGCGATGCTCCATGACGACGCGTAGACGTGCGTAACGGGTCGCACGGTCTTTGCGTGTAAACTCTGTGATGCAGTGGTGTTCCAGCTGACAGTCCAAACAGGGAAACGGATTGACGCCGACGTCGTATTTTCTTGACGACAGCCTCCTTGAGAAGACGGTTATCACGCACATTAATCGTGCGCTGACAAACGTAGCCGTTCAATGGAGACTATAAAGTCAGTGTTGAAAAGTAGCCGCGTGCTTTCCTTCATAGTTGCATGTATTTTTGCAATACAAAACAATTAGGTGGTCGTTTAAACTCTCTTTAGTATTTGAGCTACTTTTTTATATATATATACAACGACAGCTAGCTGTTATAAGATCACAAGGAAGCACCGTACTGTCCACCACCGCCAGTGTCCGTAAGTGCTATCATATCAGGTACGGAAAAAAGAGGAACTAAGAAAAAAATGTCAAGATTGGGACAAAGTTGTAACCGGTATTCGCTCCGTGCCAGCGCAGTATTCTACCATCCAAGCCAGACGGTGTCTTTTTCGTTTGTTTTTGAGCCACGCTGGCACTGAAAATTTATTTGTACAAAAATTCTATACAAGCGTTATGTCGGGAATAAAAACCGCGTTAATACCCGTGCCACACGGGTAAGGAAAATCGCACTTACCTTCTAATGCCTTCAGATGTGATTCGCGTGGTGCCACACAGATGAAGGAAATGGCATTCGCCCAAAATCCATTCATCACCCAATGCCATAGCCAGAACTCATTATACTTAGAAATGCGTACTCTTGATGGCACAGCTGATGAAGTAATTGTATAAAACGACATTTGATTCAACTGGAAGGAATTTTTTCGCGTATTTTTTTTACACTAATCACTTAAACAAGTGCTTGAAAACTTCTCTTCAGCTGGTAGACGCTGTCAAACAAGTGCGACAGGTGCCATTTTCTTTTTCCGCTGTGTATCTGACTAGCTTTGGCTTGAGTTGCTATATATGGTCGGTTACAACGTCGTGAAACGAGTAACGAACAAAATCTAACGGCAGCGTATGCTTATTTATACATTTATTTATTATCTAATGTGTATGAAGCTTGTAAACTCTTGTTTGTTTTTTATTGCTACTAACCCAATGCTCCTGAGCGAGGTGCTGCGACCGACATCATCAAGTCAAATGTCATTCGCTTTGGACTTGTAGCAGCGCCACCGAAAAAAATGTTATTCAGGGACTGAATGCCTTCGCTACCGAATGACATTTTCTATGCCCGTGTGGCACCGGTATTACATACACAATGTAACGTGGCAGAAGATTAAAAAAGCAACAAGGTGTCAAAGAATGCGAATTGTGTAACTAGGCACTACGCAATGTGAATTTTATGATGAGTGTGTCTCCAAATGTTTCGAAGTCATCACAAAGGGTGAAGCCATAATTCCTCATCATCGTCAGCCGCTGAATCAATTATTGTAGTGTAGTGACTACCTTGTAAGAGCGCTTGTATTATATTAACTCCAACCAAGTTTGCAACGGGTTTTAGAAAATGCGCTATTCCAGCTGTCAATTTGACTGGGCAACTGTGCGAAGCTTCCAGCGCAGGTCGGGCGTTTTTATCATAATTAAAATATTTTTAATAATGATAAAGTTCAATGTTTAAGCTTTCATGGGCTTCCTTTCCGACGGGTATTGACTTGTTTTCTCGGTATAGCATCTGCCAACTATGGTACAGGAGTACTCTTCTTCATAGAATCTGCCGTATCAAAAGCTGTTAAAACTTAGATTGTCTTACAGAGCCAATTTTAACATTACATTCATCTTTTAGTAGCTTAATTAAAGGATGAATGGAACGACATATGTTATTTCTTAAAATGTTTTAACAGCACAGATTACGGAATAAATGAATCTGACAAAGTACCCAAAATCTCTAAGCTCACTATATCAACGACGCAGGCTTATGGGGATAACACAAGGTTAGCGTAGCCTATAGGATACGATAATTATAGACAGTTGTTGAATGTACTTCCACCAGAGGGTACGGCTTTAAGCTCTCCCATAGTAGAGTATGCTGTGCTCTAAATCGTTACCCCCTTTTTCTAACCCCCCCCCCCCAACCAGTGGTGAGCTGATATTATAAATATCGTTCACCTATTATTCGGGACGGCTCAGTGCTCTCCCATAGTTGAGTACGAAGTACTCGAAATCGTGAAACACTATATCCCATGCTCTTCTATATACGAATGCACTCCTTGCTTCCACGCGTACTCCTGGCAGCAAAGATAGAGTTTACGAATAGTTTATTAGAAGCTTCGTATGTGTTGCCTTCAGCCAACAACAAAAGTTTTCGCCTCATGCTTGAGACCGAAGCCGTTGCCAGTGATATAGGTGTGTGTGTATACCTTTGGAATATTTGTGTTTTCTTAACGGGTAACCGCAACTTGCTGCAGTAACTTATTGGCGGCGAGATCAATCTATAGGTGGTAACCAAGGAAGTTATACTAAAGCTTCTGGAGTGGCGGAGGAGTTCCGCGGCTGACGCCGACGCACCGCCATATTGCTCCGGGCAGAAAGCGGACGGCCAGCATTGTATAAAGCGCGCGTCGGCGTGCGTGGCTTTTTTTGTTGTTGTTATGTGTCATTGGGTGCCCCTAATCGAACAAGGCGGCTGTGGAGACGACTGTGATCCCTCCTCGAGATGATGGTGGGTGCTTGCACAGCATTTGGCTGCGCAACTCGCGTGAAGCAAACACCGGGCAGAACTTTCCACGTGTAACTGGGCATTTTTCTCTGAATTTTTTCTCACGTATGTTTAAGACTATATATGAATGCATTCTTGTGTGCAAATATTTCCCCTTTTGCGTCCGGGTGCCATAGAGAAACTGTGAAACATCTTTTTGTACGCTTTACGTTTCCCGAAGATGTCGGATTGCGTAGCAAATATATTTGAGTGCCATGTGGGGCGAGAGTTGTTGAAGGTCGAAAAATAGTGTTGTCTAACGCTCAGCGCACTTTGAAGAAGACTGCTTCGATAGGACAAAGCAATCAATGCGGCTACGCGCTGCCAGTAACAGTATTCACAGCGTCCCCAGCATCCCTACAAAAGCCAGTGAATATGCTTCGTAGAAGTAAGTGCATCGTTTTTCAAACATAATAAACTTAGCGCTCACTCTGAATTTCTGGGATTTTCAATTTCTTATATTATCATGTGTACTGCGCTTAAAATGCTAAAATTTTCGGTAATGTCGTGAGGTGCCTCTCTCTTTACGTAGAAGAAAACAAAGTGATCTCCTGTAACAAGCCAAGAAACACCATCGCCCCCCCCCCACTCCTTCCACTCTCCCTGCAACTTTCACCCACGAAGGAGAGGTACAGACTGAAAGCTCATGAATCAGTGAACTAAGCGCGTCAGCTGAATAACAGGGCTGAGACATTGCAGCTGAACAATTAGATAAATGTAGGCTTTAAAACCACATACTATTGCGTCTCAGGAATTGGTTGACAAACTAAACGAGCAGAACCTTTTATCGGAAAGAGTATTGTACGGTTCCCAAGTAGCATTTTCTCCGGGAATCAACAGCAGTTCCTCAAACGAGTCCACGAAATTACGGAAAATGCTCTCCAGAACCAAAAACATTTGCACTGACGCTGCTGTACTATTTGCCAAGCGCCTATGATTACGGGTGGGCGAAGTTCAGCAATGCTCTACCAAACTAACACATTATTCGTGAATAATAAACGCGGTGAACGGCGATCCTGGTTTCACCTGTGAATCTTTCGGGTTTATCACAAACACAGCGCAAGTAATGCCTAGTTCACCATGAAACATCCGCTTTCTACAGCGACCGAAGTTCCCCTGCCGTCGAAACGCAGCGTCGTTCGCACTGGACGCGCCCCGCGCCGCCGTATATGCCATATATATATCACTCTAAGCCAAAAATGGCCGAAATGGGAGCAACGGCTGTTTTTACTCCTTCAGACCGACTGTTACTCTCAGAAAAGACCAAGCGGAACAAGATGGCCGACTTGATCGAGAATGGGGGAGCAACTGTATTCATCTTAAGTTTGTAAGGGAGCAACGGAAGGAGGAACCGCTGTAAATGCTCTCGTCACGCAACGGTTACTCCCCAGCAGGACACCGCACACAAATATGCATGCCGCCCACATTGATATTTATGGGCCAGATTATTGTTTGTTCTGTGTGCCAAACTTCACCAAACCAAAACAGTGATTTATTTTAGCATCCGTAGATAATAAGATAGCAGCGCTGGCTGAACACAGAAGGCCTGAGAATACAGTACGGCAAATACCTAACACACGCAGCAGCAGAATGGAGAGTTGGCACGTCAAAGCGGACCGAACGCCGAAACACGTGCAAAACAACGATAAAAATAGCCTAGACACGCCGTTCGTCCGCGAAGTAAGGGCGTCAAAGTCGATCAAGCACCGAAACACGTGCATAAGGAGCCCCCCCCCCCCCCCCCCCGCCCAGATATATCGGAGAAAAAAAAAAGCGGACCCAGACGCGCTTCTCATCAGCCATTCACTTAGTAGCACACTTCACCGTGTAGTTTGAGGGCAGAATGACAAATCTGCGCCATCTGCACCCGCACGACAAGTGTGGCGCTAGCGTAGCAAACGATGCAAGTTACGAAGTAATTTTTATTCAGTGTTTATGTTGACTAGCACTGAATAAAAATTACACTCAACTTTTTATGTTTATTTATGGGTTTTAGTGTACCTCAGTTTTTTTTATACTTGTATTAGGAGAACACACTGAAATCATTGCGCTGACGCCTGTGCTGCCACTGCTCGACGTTTTTTTTTTCGGCGCAACTAGGTTCGCGTTCGCACTACTCATATTCATTTGGTCTGTAGTCGGCGAGCACATGGACGTGCGGGCTTGTGAGCTATGTTTTGATCGTGTGTGTGTGTCGCAGATTTGCGTTTCTACTTATTCGTGTTGAAGGTTAGTGTATATTTATCTTTATGGAGCGCGAAGTAGTTGTGGATTTTGCTGCTGGGTGGAACAAACACATCGTAAACACGTCTTCAGCTATCTGCAAGCCTGTTCGCTCGTCGGACAAAGGACTGTGCATGCATCAGCGTGCAGGTGAGTGGCATTTCCAGCAAGATTCAATGCTCTTACAATACATTGTTGAGTGGTTGCGCTATTAAAAGAGAAATGATTTGCTCTTATTCACCGTATCCATTGCTAGCCGTATCGGACTAAATTACCTCTATTACCGCCTGCATACCCTCTTGCTTCCCCTGTCACCACTGCAGTGCCAGTGTACTTTTGCAGTTAAAAGTTCATTTCCGCAACACTACCTCGCTTGAAAAAACATTGGGGTGGGGTTGTAGCTGCATTCATACTTGCACTTTTCTACCATTGGCTTTATGTAATGTTAACGGCTGAGTGTTGGGGCCTTGGGCCGCATTTTTTAGAGCTGTAAAGTGTATGTAAATCAGTAAGTGAACAAATCATTGTCGCATCACTTCACTGGCATAGCCAGGCGGTTGCGCACAGAATTTTTTTAGGCCGGGCGTAGGGAGCCCAAATTGACGACCATATTCGCTTGCCCGGCCTATTCAGATAAGCGGACCCCCCCCCCCCCTTCCCGCACGCCTAAAAAAAAAAGAATCTGCCCACATCACTGCGTCACTTGCTTCACCTCTGCGCTGAACGTACTATTTTATAAGCGCACCATCAAGCGAGCAGTTTACATATTGACAGAACAATTGGAGGAGGAATGACCCAAATGTTTCAGATTTCTTTAGAGATGCAAAACCTTAGCAAAACTGAATATTGTAAAAGACAATCATAAATGCTGTATGTTCTCGTTAGCATTGTCATTATTCTGCATCATGAAATCTTTATGCGCTGTGAAAACTTGGCATGCCGTTGAAGTCACATATCGACGTTAATACCATTCGAAGAAAATTTCGACAACCTCAATAACACCGTTTGGGATTTGCCGCATGCACATAATTAGGCTGATTCCCAGTTGGCTGTTCTTAACCTGACTTCACTGCTACCAAATGAAACAATATTTGATGCATGTCTTTTACTTTTTTTTCAGGGATATGACACAAATTTGGTTATACTGCAGATGCTCCCAACGATGCTAAAGTACAGAAAGCAAGTGAATTTTGGTAAGTGCAGACTTTTTGTACTACGTATATGAAAGCATCGCTTTTTAGGGGCAAACTGTGCATGTGTTGGCCAGAGAATAGTTCATCATGCCACATGGTTACACTGGCACTGACAATTCGACATGGCTCCGCTGGCCCGTGTGTGTGCTCACACTGTTACCGTTAAGATAAAATGTTTATGTTTTCATTGCAGGGATTGCTGTGTGTACTAAAAAGCCAACTGTCAAGATTTGTTTACGCTGGTACTCCTAAAAGTATGCTTTCCCTATTTACATGGATTTTGGCTTGCACAAAGCATAACACTTGGGCCTAGATTCACAAAGCTGTCCATGCGCAGGCCTTCATAACAGCGTTTCTTGACTTGCCTTTACCCTGTTTTCTGCAGATGTTTCGTGGGTTTAAAAGTGCCACAGCATGTTGACCTCCCCCACTCTGAAATATTCGCGTTCAAAGTTCCGCAAGAGTGGGCTTAACTTTCTTGTGCACCTCTTTGCTAGTCCAAGATACTGAAGTGTTATTCATTTCATTTCATTTATTTATACTGTTAGCCCAGAAGTGGGCCGTTACAGGGTGGAAGTACAAACAAATATTTGCAAAAAAGAAGTACGGTACAGGTCTCGAGATAATTTCTCGGTATTATTGTGACCAGCCACTCGAAGTTATACATAACAAGAAATGGAACACACATGCGATGCAATACATACGCGCAGAACAGCACATGACGCATTTGAGGCGGCACTTTTGCACCGCGCTGAAGATTTGAAAGACAACTACTGCAGAATCATGCAACCAACAAAAAGTACACACACACGCAAAAAAAAACATATGTCACTGTTATTCGGAAAATAAACGTTTTAGATTCTGTTCAAATGATGTAAGCGAGGAACAACCAATTATAGACTCTGGCAGCATATTCCAATCTTCAATAGCACGTGGAAAGTAACTGAACTTAAAGCAATCGTTACGTGGGACTAGGGGTGGTATGTACATATTATGGCGATGTCTGGAGTGTTCTTGTGTGTTGACCTGGAAGTAATCTGAATAGTTTAGTTTAAAATGATTATGAATTAACTGGAAGAGAAATTTCAGACGCTCAATCCTCGTCCTAAGTTCAGGACTATCCAGTCCAGCTTTTTTACAGAGTTCAGTAGGAGAATGATGTCGGCGATTTTTATTAAAAATAAATCTCGCACCAAGTCGCTGTATTTTTGTTATTTTATTGCAGTTTGTCTTTGTGTAAGGGTCCCAGACAATTTTAGAATATTCGATAATAGGTCTGACAAGAGTTTTGTAAGCAAGACACTTTATATCAGATGGGGCGGTATAAAGGTTACGTCTAAGGCTATACAATGCCTTGGTAGCCCTGGAGCATACATTATCAATATGAGTGTTCCACCGGAGGTCGGGCGTGAACCATAACCCAAGATATTTATAGTTTTGTACACGCTTGAGGAAAGCATTGCCAATCTGGTAGTTGTAATCTAGAGGTGCTTTCTTTCTAGTTATAGTCATAAAGACTGTTTTTTCTGTGTTCAAACTCATTTGCCATTCTTCGCACCAATCCTTTATTCTTTGAAGATTGTTGTTTAGAATAACTTGGTCATGTTCAGTCTCGATTCTGCTATAAACAACACAGTCATCGGCAAACAACCTTATCGGGACCGTAACGCGGTTTGGTAGGTCATTTATATATAATAAAAATAAAAGGGGACCCAGCACGCTCCCCTGGGGAACTCCAGTTATGCTCTTACTAGAGGTGGCAGTGTTTCTAATGTTTCTATTTCCATCACATTCACCAAGTATGGGATATTGGCTTGACTGGTAGCACATCCTCAACAAATGTCTTTGTGGCACATGTAGAAGACAGTACAAAATAAATAGGCAGACATTAACACCGGGAGCTAACTTCTAATAATGCTTTTTTTTTTGGAAACCACGGTGTGCTTATTCCAATTTGTCTAACAAGCAGTAACCTGTTTGGCTGTGAACCAACAAGACGTTGAACTAATAGAAGCATCACATCTTGTTGCTCTCAAATATATATGTATTGGCAAGCTATCTGTGACACTGTCAAACAAAGAATCAGAATATCTGTGCATGCCTTAAGATATATTGCTTCCTCGACAACCGAGTGAACAAATGCACCCTAGTTTACTGAATTTAAAGCATTTTTTCAAGGTAGCACGGTCTACATTTTTTGTCTATAGTTTTGTCCAGCCGTTTGCGTCAGGTACAAAGAAATATACTGAAGATTATCATGTAGCCTTTGCAAATGGTTGCTTTCAAGCAGGCTTTGCATGCTTGGCTTGTGCCTACAGGTATTGCACAATTCAAGACGCAGCAGCGTATGATAGAACAGTAGAATCGAGAGCATCTATGTGCACGAGCTAAATAAGTATTTTAACATGAGCGGACAGTACGTGTTATTTGCCACACACATGACCACACTTAGAATGCCCATTGGTGAATGGGCTCATAGAAATGTCACTCAGCTGTGTATAGGAAACAAGTTAGCTGAACCTAAGGGTATCTTTAACTGCTACAAATATGCCTTGTTGGGGTGCTGCACATTTTCTTCCAGAATATTGCTGTCTGAGACATCATGTGAAGAGCGTCTATCACATCAGCATTTATATGGCTTGCCAAGTAATGTTTGGCTGAACCATCCTTTTTTTCACATATCGTTTTGCAGTAGACATCCTAGAATGTAAGCGCTGCTGCAGTGTGTGTGACTCATTGTTATGAATTGATTCTGGCATGTTTAACCTCACACTTCTATTTTTTTTCTTGCAGCAATGAGATGCTTCACATATGCCTGCGGTGACGTTCCGCTGCGCTAGCCTGATGGAAACACCAGCTGCGAAACTTGAGTTCTTCAGAATTGGAGAAGTTGCCCTTCTCTCACCAATGATGACACAGACTGCCCTATGCTAGAAATTCAAGATTGTTTTTCCATGGATGACGCAGAAAACCTTTGATGTATTGTGTTTGTTTAGTGCTGGCTGTGGTGTGGCGAAGTCTACTTTTACGTGTGGTCACACATCGCCTCATAAAAAGAACAATAAAGCATTTATTTTCCTTTCAATATTGTCCACTTTTTGCGTTAGAAGCACCCAAGCAGTGCTCTTCCAAGGAGCTCTCGCCATGTGTTAAGCGTGTGACAAGCATACTAGAGATGAATACTCATTTCCCCAAGGAGTAACTGGAAGCATGTGCAGTTGGTTTTCAGAGAGTAACTGCGAACACGTGGGAGGAACGGTAAAGAGTAACTGTTGCTCTTAGAAGAGCAACTGGTGGGAGTAATGGTTGGTCGGCAGGGAGCAACTGGTGGGAGTAACTGTTAATCTGCAGGGAGGAACTGAAGGGAGTAACTGTTCATCCCCCGAAGGAGGAACTGAGAGGAGAGCAACGGTTCCTCCCTCTGCAGTTACTCCTTTTAGGAGAGTAATGGGAGTGGCAATGCAATTGCTCCCTGAAAGGAGCAACCCCTATACCCCTGTTGCTCCGTTTTGGCTTAGAGTATACTATGGGGCGAACGCGGGATGGATGCGCTGTCACCCGGTTGTTGTCGCGGCTCGCAAACGCTACTACGCTATCCGGTGGTGTATATTTCGACGATTCTCGTACGCAAGAAGCAAGCAAAGACAGTTTTGCTTACTTTGTTGGCAAGTGGCTGTCTTGTAATGCACGAAGAACAGAAAAAACCACCAACGCCAGCGGCGTTGGTGGGTTCGTTTTGCACTGCAAGACCGCAACAAGCTCGGTCACGCCAACAGCAATCTCGGTCACCACTTTCGCGAAATACGGAGGCGAAGTAGGCACAGAGTAGGTTAAACTACCGTTGGTTTCAACATTCAGTTACGTGCACTGCGGCATAACAAGTGAGTAGGGCTTGGCCGCCATTTTTCAAAATTCCTTGACTAGCGCTCCTATTGGTCCGCGGTGACTGATTTAGCGGCAGACGCCGCAAAAATCGGTCCGAGAGCAATCGGCGCGGAGAGGGCCCTTTCGGTGGATCTCGCCACCGCCGAACCGGATTCGGAGCAGTTTCGGCGGCCGGAATGCTCAGTGTGAACGCGGCCTAAGAGAGGAGCTACTGATTGCTGTCATAGTATAGCTGACGACATGCCTATTGAAAATATATCCAACTTATGGGCATTATAGTTTTTGGATATGTTGACTTGGGCATAGACAGACATGGCTGATGTTCTTTCTTTACTTAAGCTTCGCTGCATTTCCTCATTTAGAACTTCTGCTGTGAGGCGAGTGAAGCAATGGTGAACATATTGCGAACTGATATTCCAGAGTACAATTTCTTCACACCCTTCAAGGACAAGTGGAATGGAAAAATAAATAAGATCTATAGTATACTGTAAGGAAAAACTATCCGAGTTTGGGGTTTTTGCGACTCATGACCTCTGAAAACTCTCTTGCGTTTAAAATTACTACCTCGTGTAAAAGTGAAAAATGGTACATGACATAGTTTTACCACCACATCTCAGGCAAGAAGTAAAAGGATGTCAAAATTCAGTTTTACCACGTAGGGAGTTTTCTATCACGTGATTTTTTAACCTGCGTTTCAGAGTTTATTACCGTGCACGTGACTGCAAGGTGCAGCAGCTTCGGTGGCTTTTGCCTCATAACACCCTTGTGACTCTCTCAGTGAATCCTGAAGGTACGCGAGGACAACAGATGCTTTTTTTGTTTTTGTTTTTTTTTGCATCGCCGTGCCTCAGGACTGACCTCGAGTCAACGCACTTTTACTGGAACTGGGGGCAGCATAAGCACAACAAGCGAGAACAGCATTCTGTGAACGAAAAAAAAAAGACGGAGTGGGGGTGGGGGGCTCTCAAGAAAGAAAAAAAACAAAGAAAACCTGCTGTGGAAAGTTGTCCTGCATATTTTTGCAAATTGTTGGCTTTTGCTCGGCGGTGGCCTTGGAGACAGACGGCGCAAGAAGCTCGGTATCTATGTGTCTGGTTGGGCTGATGGATCTCACGTGTTTTCTACATAATCGAGCGACCGTGCGCTTCCAAGCTCCTCCGAACCTGCACGTCGCGGATATCTCGTTTCCGAGCCGAATCGCGAAGATCTGCCAGTGGTAACAAAATCAATCTGGTGTCATCGTCCATGCTTGCCTACTGGAAAAGCAATAAGCAAAATGCTTCATTCTGTCGTCGGCACCGAGCCGCGGCCACCAGTGACCATTGGGAGTGTGTCACCGGGGCAGGTGAAAGATGCATCGCATATATTTTGTTCCACGGTAGGCGATATCTGCATGAGTAAAGTGCTCTCCGAAAATCCCGTCTCATGCACCAACTGTTCTCAAACAGGTAGCACGAAACCGAAAAGAGGCAGACGGAACCAACAAGCGGCTGCCAGTGAGCACGAAGAAAACCCGGACGATGGTCTTTCGTTGGAAGTATGCATACACCGCCCCGTCCCCGTACAAGATTGTGGTCACGTGTCCATTTATGTCTGAAATAACGGCGAAATTCGCACAGGATGTGTGTTCTGTGATCGCCAGTTCTGTTTCATCGGATAGCCGTGCTCCTCGACAAGGTCTAGCACGCCGTCGGTAAGCAGCTTGTATGCAGGCGTGGACCGCTCTTCTACGCCCGTTGTGATGAATACGTGCTGTGTTTGTGGACCGTCGCTCAATGAAAATCATTGAGCTACCATGGTTTGTGCGTACTTAGGTATATTTTATGGACTTGTGCTTCAGCAGTGCTAACACGCGTGGGGCCATGAGCCCGGTGTGCCAAGTAATTATTGGATAATCAAAAATGTGAGATCGGGTAGATTTACAATAAAAGGTCGGTGTGACATTCACTGCCCTGCAGACCACTTTAAGTTTACGCTTGCATCTTTAAACGTTGTTGTTAATCAATGCAAAAAAAGAGCTCTCCTACCGGTACTACAAGGGCGGTCAAAAAGTCGTGCCTATATATACCGGATTGTCGAACTGTAGTCGAGCAACGCGTGAAGTCTGTTCGAGTGGTGTATTATTCTGCATTTGTAGTGTGTGCGTGTTTGTATGTGAAACTACGTGTCACCAATTCTGCCGTTTAATAAATTCAATCAACTCTGCTATTTAATAAATTTGTAGACTCTGGGCGAATGCACCCGTCAATTGTTATTTATTTACACGCGAAATAACTCCTAGAAATCACCCTAAAAACCTTGTGAAGGCAAGTAAAAATTTACTCTCTTTATACTCGCTCAAAACCTCACTGGGGTTAAGTTATTACTAATCTTCCTACGTTCAAAAGCTCAGTTAGCACGAGAGAAAACTTTTACCTTGATAGTAGGTGGTAAAAAAACCCTGGAAAGGCAGTGCGCTAGATGACAAATGGTTTACCAAGTTTCTGAGGTTATTTCAGGTCATTTCGTTCAGTGTGATTAAAGTCCCTCCAGCGTTCCCCTCGCCCCTTAAGAAGATTTAAGACAGGCGCTTACATTGTTGTTGGGTAACGCATGGCTGCGAGTGGCCATAGCACAACGGCAGCGTGGACCAGGCAATCGGCGGCTTCCTTCGGCCCTGAGCAATAATGACAACCCCGGCTTCACTTCAATACATGGGTGGGTATGGGGACCACCACTGCTCAAGATTTAGGTGTAACCTTCTTGGTGGTATAACAACACCGCGGTGGCAGGGTGGTTATAGCCGGTCGGTTGGCGCATCTGCAAATCAATACAGCAGTGCATTGTTTTCAGAAGCTTGAGCTGATTGTCGGTGAATAAATGCGCCGACAGTAACATACTATAAATGTCTGCACTTTACATCGCCATATAGATGGTATAGATGCACTATGCCTATTCAACGTCACTATTACAATTGATAAAACGCTTCTGCACGTGAACTGGATTCTCGCCACGATGACAGTGTGCGCTTTCACACTGACTGATGATTTTTTTCGTAATATTTGTACGTGTTTAGCTTGTGTTCCTCATACCACGCATGCTTTAGCGTGACTGAACTGAATTTACTTCTTGCTCCTGGCTCCACCCCCTCTCAAAAAAGAAAGAAAGAAAAAACACATATGGTGGCTCCCTAGGAAACCCGAGAAAGCGACGTCGCACGGACACAGAGATTCCCTTTCGTTGAGTTCATTTGGTATGTGGGGCTTAACGTTCCCAAAACCACCATATGACCCTTTCGTAGAGTTCCCCCTGCCCCGTTTACAAATCGTCAATAACGCCAATGTTTGAGAAGTGTTAACGAAGTGTGAGTGAGAGATCATGACATCCAGCACCATTCGACTTGTCTACGGCGTTGACAGCAGGCATTAAATTGAAGCAAACATCGAACCATACTCATATGAGAGACGTTCAACTTGGCAAAGTATACCTCAAAAGTCGGCCTGAAGCTCCCACTTCTGATTCTAGGCAACCGTGTCTTTTGTCGCAACTCGTTGCGCTTAACGGGTGGTATCATAAAGAGATTTCGGCCTCAACAACGTTCCAGTCACGGCATCGAAGAGCGACGGTGATTCTGGGGTTGAACAGTATTTCACAGCACAGCGCGCACGGAAGGACAAGTTGGTATATACGCCTAAACAGATGCGCTGTGCTCCAAGGAGTCCGTGCCTCGAGAACAAAGGTGGTTGTCTCGAGCGACTGTAAACAAATGAACACTGCGAGCGTTCCCACGTGACGGTATCTGGCCAATACCGATGCGGCGTGGCCTCGGAGAGATCGGAGGAGGAGGAAAGAGAGGAGGTGCGTAAAACACCACATACGTGGCTACTTTGCGAAGTTTTAGGGGCTCTTAGTCATCATTCATCACCTTCAGCAATGCGCATTTGTTGTTCACTAAGAGCTCGTTTGTCGATGCCTGAGTATAGTTAAGTACTTCATAGCCGTGTGCTGCGTTCTCCATCAAGAAGAAGGGGGGGGGGGTGGACAGTTATTGGAGCGCCCCTCCCCCCTGCCTTCCTCCTAATTCAATGTATGGGGCAGATTAGCGCCTCCCTCCTTCTAGTTGACTATAGAGGGGAGAGAGGGGGGGTCTCCGTTCGCACGATGATCGCGCGATGGCAACGTACCGGCTGAATGGAGAATAGTCAGAGTTAAAATGTAGCTGTGCTTTCCTTCATATTTGCATATACTTTCACTGTACAAAACAAGTATGTGGTTTGTTTAAACTGCCTTAGTACTTAAGCGATATATATATATATATATATAATATATATATATAATCTATATATATATATATATATATATATATATATAATACATACAACAACGACAGCTGTGATGAGATCACAACAAGGTGCCGTTTGTCCGCCACCGCCAGTGTTCGTAACTGCTATTCCATCCGATACAAGAAAAAAAAACAAAATAAAAAAATATTCAGATTGGGACGAGATTTCAAGAAGGGCCCGCTTCGTGCCAGCTCAGTATCTACCATCAAGCCATGCCGGGTTTTGTTTATGTTGTTTCGGAGCCATGTGGTGCTGAAATTCGTTTTGCTCAAAAATCCTATACAAGCGTTATGTTGGGAAGGAACCACATTAACATAAGTAGTATAACGGGGCAGAAGATTAAAGTAGCAACAAGCTGTCATAGAATGCGAATTGTGTAACTAGCGTTACGCAATGTGAATTTTATGATGAGTGGGTGTCTGAATGTTTCGAACCCATCACAAAGGGTTAAGCTATAATTGCTCATCTTCGTC